>JAPTYR010000026.1:36701292-36711774 GCA_029814505.1 Siphamia roseigaster | reverse complement strand
TAGCAATGCTTGGCGGAGGTCTGCGCTGTCCGGCACCCCTTCTTTACAGCCCCCCTTCCTTGTCAGATCCGGCATCGAAATGCGGTTTATCCAGACTCGTAGTAGTAGTAGTAGTAGTAATAATAATAATAATAATGATAATGATGATAATAATAATAATTGAGTCAGTTCTTCCCCTTCATGATATTCTTTGAGATGGAATATATGAAATTTGTAAACCCAATATTTGCCAACACAAAGGATATCTGCCAGTATCAACTAAACAACATCTTATTGCACAGGCTGGTCCTCTTGTTGTTTAGGTGTTGTTTGATTTTTATTTTTATTTTTTTTTGTCATAGACCATGAGCTGTCGTTATGGCTCTGTATTCCATGTCTTTGGCATCTTGGCTAGCAATTTCTTTAAACATCTTCTCCAATAAAACAACTGGTGGGATTACTTTCTAATTTTATTTGTACCTTCCACAGGAAAGTATCTAAAAAGTTTGTCACATTTTTGACAAATTAACATTTTTGAATATTTTACAAATTTGTGATATATTGAAAGTATTCCTTTCCTTCTAATGGTCCATTTTCTGATGGTTTATAACATGTAGATGGTTACAGATATCAAGCAAGTTCCTATCATTGAATGAATGAGTTGAGTTCTCCTCCAGTGAAAGTCCCGCCCACTTCTATTAGCAGATTGATATGCATCCAGACCACAGGACTGGTGCATAGAACAGAACCTGACAACCTCACACATTCAACTGGGATTGATTCTGATAGAACATGATACTGACATACAGGAACACTGGAATGATTTTTAATGACATAAAATACAGATAAAAAGTCTGTAACTGTTTATCTGCTTTGTTTCCAGGGGATGGTGGCTTTGGCACTGTTTACAGAGGCATCTATAAAAATGAAGATGTAGCTGTTAAGATATTCAACAAACATGCATCTGAGTTGTACATCTACCGTCTGCTGAGACAGGTACCCGGCAGCAGCAACAGTTCACAATCAGAGCCTGGAATGCCATGTTTTATTGACCCCGGGTGTTTTCCTACAGGAGCTGGCGGTGCTCGGCCGTCTCCGCCACCCCAGCCTGGTGGGTCTGCTGGCATCTGGCTCAGCTCCACAGGTCTTGGTCATGGAGCTGGCTCTGCAAGGATCACTGGACTCACTGTTTGAGCGTGAGAATGGCAGCCTGAACCGAAAACTCCAGCACCGAATCGCACTGCAGGTGGCCGACGGACTCAGGTAGAGAATTAGGAATGAATGCATTTCCACCATTTTTTTTTTAGTTAATTAATTAATTTTAATTGTGAACAGAGAAACTACAAGACATACATCAGACAACACAAAAACAAACCAGAAACAGAAATAACAACAGAGTAATGACAAACAACAATATTGACATCATCATGTAAAGAGCAACTAAACGATATGAATTGATTATTACCTCCGCCAAGGAGGTTATGTGATCATTCGATTGTGAGTTTGTTTGCTGCAATTCTGCAGCATGCCACAAGGGGTCAATGCATTAGCATGCATTGGCATGACTGGCATTCATCCTTGAACAAAACGTTTGTGAAATGAAAAAGAGGGGAGAAAGATAGAGGGTGGAGTGAGGGGGAAAATGATAATTATAGTCAGAATGATAACAACAACAACAAAGAAATATATAATAATAATAATAATCATCATAATAAATTAAATATAAATGAATAAATGCTGCCAATAGTTTTTTTTTATTATTATTATCATTATTATTATTATTATTATTATTATTATTATTATTGTGACAGTGGTAGCAGTGCAGGAAGCCACAAATACAACAATTGGGTTAAGTTTAATATTTGTAATAATATATTTGCATTTACACCTTCATGGATATGGACACATATCAAAGATGAATTGATATTTTAGAAAATGTGGTTTGTATCTTTTTAGAGGAGGATAAACTGGAGTAATTCCTCTTACGTGAAGAAATGAAATAACTATGGAACTCGCAGCTGTCACTGATGCCAACTCAGTAGTTTTGTTGCTAGGGTTAACAACTTTTCAGAATATCCCAGGAATGTGTTGTCAAAAAGCTCCTAGCGACAAATTTAGCTGCTTTTTGAATTAGTTTGTAAACTTCTATCATCTTTTGTGAAGTGACTCAAACACAATGCTTTCTTCGGATAATGTGATTGCATTGTTGAATGGACAGACGAACAGCAATGAGTTCAATACCCCTTTGGCCCAAAGTTGGCCGAGGGGTAAAAACCAAACTGAAGAATATGAAGAGAAAAATAAACAAACCAATAACTAATTAATGTCAGTAACTAATCCAGAGTGTCTCTCTTGGATCATTTTACCTGGGCCCAGATAAAGAAGGATTGTTGGAAATGGGACATAAAAAAACAACAACCTTGTATTGACAAGAGTATAGTTTATGTTTAGTTCTAAACATATTTAGGCTGGTTTTATTCTCACTTTTTGTCTTTAGCACAGTGTTATTCCTCTATCCTACACTGTTCATTACATTTACATGAACATTTCTGATTATATTAATTATGTGATGACATCCTTTAGCAACTTCTAGTGAATTTTAGGACAAGCAGTAGATACTTTCACTACTGAGGAGTTAGAGACACTGACTACAACCAAAAGCAGTGATATTGTAAATACTGTAGCAATACATGCATATTTTAAATATGTGTATATTCATTAAATATTTTGTACTTATTGCTATCATTATTATTATTATTATTATTATTATTATTATTTAAATGTTCAGTCTTTTGCACAGACTTATGAATGCATTTTTTTCTTGCACTTTATTCTATTGCTTTCTGCTCCCTTGACCATTGAATATTCTCGTCATGGAATCAAAATCTTATCTTAGCTAAAATGTACATTGTCTTGTCTTTCATTGTAGACATTATGAGCATCAGAGTTTAATGCATTGTCAGGTAGACATATTGTTTCCTCACACCCTTATATTGAAGAAAAAGTTTGAACAGGGACCATTTATGGTTTGTATTTTTTTTAATGTGTCCTTAGATACCTCCACTCAGCCATGATCATCTACCGTGATCTAAAGCCCCACAATGTCCTCCTCTTCAACCTGAAGACAAACTCTGAGATCATCGCCAAAATCACAGACTATGGCATCGCTCAGTACTGCTGCAGTATGGGAGTAAGGAGCTCCGAGGGCACGCCAGGTCAGATGCCACTACCTCTCAGACTTCTCTGGTCCTGTCCTCTTTTGCCGCGTTTCCACTACATGGTATTGGTACTACTCGATTCTACTCTATTTGACATGGATACCAGGAACTATTCCTGGAGAGCATTTCCATTACAGATACTAATGTACCTTGATGTCATCATGACGCGTGACGTAACTCCCGTGGTAAACTCGCTCATTGTGCGTTGCTCCATCAAGCTCCCGCTGGATTTTTTTCATCATCCACCAAAAACAGAAATGTCTGAACGGGACTGATTTTTCAATCCCTCCCGCATTGTGAACTCCTGCTCCCGCAAATAATTGTGATTTTCAGTCCCGCTCCCGCCCGCTCCTTCTATATTTTGTCCTGCTCCTGCCCGCAATGCCCGCGGGGTTCAAGCGTTCTGTACTCCCGCTCCCGCAAAGGACTATGATTTTCAGTCCTGCTCCTGCCCGCTCCTTCTATATTTTGTCCTGCTTCCGCCAGCAATGCTCACAGGGTTTAGGCATAGAAAGTTGTAGTCATTGGCTTGGGAAATGAAATGTCACATGTAGCGAAGGAGCGCATTGTATGCGCAACTGAGGCTGTAACAGCATAAACACACACCCACTAAAATCTACAGTGAATATCAAGAACATAATAGCAGAGTGGAGTGCGTTGTAAAGACCCCATATAGGTCATTTACCTGTACAGGTGAGGTCATTTAAATTTGTCATCCCTTTGAACTCTACAGCAGGGGACATAATTTATGGGTGTAATTCTTATGTGTACTGTGGGCACAGGGTAGATCTATCCTTTAAAATATACTATGTAGCCTAATTAAAACATTCGGGCTGTTAACGGATATACAGCATGGATGGATATGATGAACGCGCAGCCCAGAGAGAGAGGAACAGCGCACAGGAAGTGACACGTCACACACGCCAGGATGGAAGCGGCCCAGGACTGAGGAGACCCGGTGGATTTAACCATTTCTTTTCCTTTTTTGGGGATCATTACTTTTCTTTTTTCGTGGAGCCTTTACCCTCTGGAGGAACTGATGGTGTTGCGTGGGAGGCGTGAGTACCTGCGGCTCACTGCTGCTGTGACTGTTTCCGTGCGTTGGACATTTGGACATCTGAGGGGGGTTAACTGCATTTATGTTTGATTTATAACTGTTGGGTGTGAGGGAATCTTGGGATTTTGAAGTGCGTTGGTGTCATTGTGGGTGTTTAGGGGCAGATGCGCTCGAGCGTGGGGTGTACTTTATTTAAAGTGGGTATGAATTAAAAGGCCGTGTGATGCCAAACGCAATGTAACCTTTGTCTTTACGTTATTTTCCTGCTGACGGGTAATCCTGTGTCCTTAATGTGTTGTAGAGGGATCACTTTAAAGAATAGGTGAACTGTTACAGCGTCACTCATACTTTGACAGCCAGTATAAAATGCTAGTACAAACTGTATGGTCTCCTGACTGCGGAGACAGGAGTTCTTTACAGCCGCGTGGAGAGGAGACGGGAAATTTCATGAATGAAGTGACAGAACCTGCGCAAAAGGACATGATTGTTCAATTAATAGGCAACCCAACTTTTCAACAAGTCTGCGCAGAAATTGTGTTTGTAACTTTACCTAAAGAAGGTCGGCTAACCGAAACGTTGTATTAAAGCTTGCTGTTATAATAGACAATGTGTTTTACTACTGAATGACAAGCTCAAGGGAATATTATCTATACACGCCTGTCAAACTACAGAGGTGTGCAAAACCGTTTTTATGAACTGAATCCAGAATATTGAAATGACAACATCTAATCCTAATCATAATAATAGACTAAATATTTATAATTTAGGTGTAGTAATCGTGCAGTCTCCCTCGTAGTTCGACTCCTAAATAAAAGGAGAGGATGGATCGCACTTTTTAACTTCTTCTCTTAGCCTACATTTCTTTTCAGTTGTTTTTACCAGCAGAATGATACATTGAGGTATTTTGGCTGTTGCTTTCGCCATTGTTGTTAATAATAATAATAATAAGAAGAAGAAAAAAAAAAGAAGAGGCGAGCACATTATTTCAAGTGGACGTTTTATTTTTCAGCCATTCAAAACATTAGGTTAACCTTTTTATATTTGTAAAGCATTCCTTTATAATAGCCTGAAAGGTCCTATATATATATGTGTGTGTGTTATAACAAAACTCAGTCCTGAACTGCGTGAATGATATGCATTGCCAAAACTACACAAAATCGACAGAATAGGCTATGGGGCTGCTGCACATTTGTAAAACTATTTGGACTTGAGCCTCCGTGCAAGTGAATACAGTATAGCTGACCTTGTTTGACTAAGAAAACAATAGAATAAAATGTCGGTATTATCTAATTGAAATAACTGTAGGTCTATGCGTAATTAAACACGGGAACATGAAACAACCAGCCCTATTGCCTAAGCAATCGGGTTCTTTGAACAACTATGGAGAAACAGTAAATTGTTCACTGCTGATGGCTTCAGCACACTGCGTCTTTCCTCCAATATGCGACCACAAATGCTGAAGGCGCGCTCGGAAGGTGCACTGGAACCTGGAATGGCCAGTACATGCCGTGCCAGTTTGGCAAGTGTGGGGAAGTCATAGCAGTGATTTTTCCACCACAGCAGGATATCTTTAGATTGGTGTGATTCTGAGCCAATGAGTTTTACTTTCAGATAATCATCAATTTCGTGGTCTACAGACTTTAATTCATCACCCGTATCACCGGCATCCTCCCATTCTTCGAAGTCACGAAAAGTGACCTTTTTAGGTGGAGGTGGCTGTGCACTTTCATCAGTTTGGACATCAAACTGCAACTCCTCTGCCATCTCTTTTACAGCTTCCATCACGTATCGTCTTTCATTTGCATCGACCATCTTAAGGTGACGCAGCTTTGGAGTAAGGAAAGTTGCTACTTTGTACAGCATGTCAATTCCGTGTGGGACGTGGTGACTTGGTGACAGCAGTGCGTCAAGGCGCTGCGCACACGCAGATGCGATGGCACTGAGGTGGGGGTCAGCCTTGGCCACTTCACAATGCTCCCTTAACTTCACAGACCATGGCAGAACAAGCGCAGCACTTAATGCAGTATTGTCAGATTCCAGGTCATTTGTTGCATCTTTGAAAGGTTTGAGAAATGCCACGAGGGCTGCAAGGATCTGTTTGTTGATGCCGCTTATTTTGTCATATTGATTATTTTCCAGTAGGATTGTTGTGACCTCTTCGTACTGGTCTGAGATGGAATCAAGCATATCCACTGTGGAATTCCATCTCGTCTCCACCGACTGCTTGAGTGTCCTCGTCAGTTTGACTTGCAGGCCAGAATGTTTAAAATAGCTGACCAGCTTCTTTGCGTCACCGATCAACTGGCCAGCCTCAGGCACGTTGCTCATCACGGTATGGGATAGGGCATGTGAGAGCACTGAGTTCAGGATATGCGCACTGCAATTTAGTCGTGTGAAACCTCTTAAGGAGGCTACCATGTTCGCTCCTCTATCTGTAACAAAAACAACCTTTTTCCCCAAAACTGCACAGTCGATGCCGAATGCTCTTAAGTTTTGAAATAATAAAGCACGTATATTATCTCCTGTCTTTGAGGTTCCCTCATCAAATGGGACCGAAAAGAGCACTCTGGAGAGTAAAACGTAATCTGAGTTGATGTAATGCAGAGTGGCTGAGAGGAAAGATGTTTTGCGATACGTTTCTGTCCAAACATCTGTTGTCACAGCACACCCGTATTTCACAATGGTCTCGCCAATGTCATCAACTACGGCTCTTCTCAATTTGAGTGCCCTCTCATCTACATGGCGTGATACAGTTGTGGGATGGGGCATAACATGTCGCACGTCGAATTTGCCTATTGTGGCTGCAGTGTCAACCAAGTGTTGGGCTAGCTGAACAAAGCCATGACCAGCGATGCTGTCAAACGGGCAGAGGTCCGCAGCAACGAAATCAACGCATTTCTCCACGGTCTTTGCCTTCAATGCATCTGTCACTTTAGCGTTGTTTCCTCTGAAATCCAACAATTTTTGACCCTTTAACACAGCACAGACATGGCGATTCAGGCCCGATGTACCAGACTTATGGCCGCTGTATGACAGGACTTTATGGCACTTGTCACAACAAGCGAAAGGCAGCTGTTTTCCTTTTGCATCGTACACCAGTGAAAACGACTTCCAAATATCTGACTTCAGGACTTTCGACTTTTGTAAGGTCAGTGTACCCTTTTTTAAGCCAGCACTTACATCTGAAGGAGTAGAAGAGGAGCTCTGCTGCTCTTCCGCCATGATCGCAGATTTAAACACGGAAGAGTAGAACTGAATCAGAATGTACATTAGACCACACCCGTAAAATGTTTTTTTTATTATTAATACCAAAATGTTTTTTTTAATACCAAATAAAATATCCAGCACAATGTGTGCATGATTGTCATAAATTAATAATTTATAACTTTTATTTTAAACACGTTTTTAGTTAGCGGGACTGCAGCTTATCACCGCTCCCGCCCGCATCCCGCATTGGGCTCAGCTCTTCCCACCCGCATCCCGCAGTGAGCTTTCGAAATTTGTCCCGCGCTGCCTACTTTGTATTGGGTCCCACGGGTCCCGCGGGACTCCCGCGGGAGTGCAGGGCTCAACTTGCAAACATACATTCAACCCATTCTGTAAACAATTCAATACTTGTCCCAGGTGCTCTGTATATGCAGCTTATGAGGATATTTTTACTTCTTTCCATGCAGACTTCAATGGTCAAACATTCAAGACAATTGTCCACCACAGTTGTCATGTCCTCTAGTACTTTACATTTCAGTCCATTTCCCACGTAGATTGCTCCTCCACCACCACCTTATTTTTCCTATTCACATGTACTAGTTCATAACCGACCATTTCAAAGTCCTTCACTTCTTCACTATTCATCCAGGTTTCTGATATTACAACAATGTTGAAAGGCTGTGTAAAAGTATCCAGATAATCCTTTATGTCCTTAAAGTTTTTATTTAAACTTCTGCTGTTGAAATGAATTAGGCCTATTGATGTGTTGCCCTCCTTGGCAATGCTCTGATTTAATTGTTCACCAGTATAGTAGAAAGAGTTTTCCTTAACCTCCAGAAGAAAGTTATTGTCCGGGTCTATATCATTCTCCATGTCATATGAATGGTGTTCTGTGTATTGCGATGTTTCCATTACACGATCATATTCTCCGATGAGCTGGATTTTATTAAGAGATGTGTCTGTTAACTCTTGTGAAGCAGTATCGTGGTTGGGAATGTGGTCGCGTTTACCTTGTATCATCACTGGTACACGTTCAACTCCTCGATGTCTTTAATTACCAGTACCTTGGCGTCCTCCGGAGTCCCGTTCAGTTTGATGAATACTTTACAATTCCATGTCCATGTCTGCAGTATTTTCTTCTCCCTCCTCAGTTCTCGTGCTTTTTTGGCTATATCCGCATTTCGTTTTGTCAAGTGGTCATTCATATATACATTCGTTCCTTTTAGTTTCTTTCCTTGTTTTAGTAATTCCATCTTGTGTTTCCTGTTGACAAATCTTACCAGTACACTTTTCTCTGTGGGTCTCGGCCTAGAAGAAGTTTCTCCATTGTTGTCAGACTTATTGACCTTTTTCTTAGACAAAGTGTGGCACACCTCTATGTTGTTCACATCCATTATAATTCTGTTTGCCTTCATAAACGTAGCGACCTGTTGTTCTGTGGAGATAGAATCTTTCTCCTCGGAGACCGAATCGCCGTTTCCATCCGATTCCACTGCCCTCGCGTATGACCGCGGTTTAATGTTCAGTCCTGTTATAATAACATCATTCATTCTGCTGTATTGCTCCAGGTATTCCAGATCAATCACTCTCTTTTCCAATAATGAAGTCCTTGTCTCCAACAACACAATTTGATCGTCCTTACGTTTCAGTTGCTCCTGCATCTCTTCAATTTTTTTTACCAGTTCCAAAATCGCCGCCTGTTGTAAATGGAACAAGATGGCGGTGCGCACGGACGCAGCGGCTCGGAGCTCCTCACCCCAGTGCCTTTTATTGTTATTGTGTGTGGTTTTGTATGAATGAGACAGTATGTGGGGATCGATCAAGACTCGTGTATACGACCGTGGAATTGACGACGATCGGATATATATTTATTCTTCTTATTCTTCTTTTAACTGTATTTATTGTCTTTTATGCTTTGAGATTTTATATCCACTATAGTATATAGCCACTCCAGTTTCGTTGTTTGCTTTTTTGCACAATGACAATAAAGTCTATTATTATTATTATTACGACAAAAATTTGGAGTTTTCTGAACTTGTTGGGGTTTACAGTGTATATAAAGTCACACTGTTGGTCAGTGGAGGGTGTCTGAAATGATTGTAATCTAGGAATCCTCAAACATCATAACATAAATAAGAAATCTGTGAAATACTATAGATATATAGAGAGAACACAAAATAAAATTATGCCAAATAACTGGTTATGTTTTATTTTATTCAAAATATTGTAATAATTTCGATATAAGATTGCTGCAGGGAAAAAAAAGTGACAGAAAACAATGCATCTTCAATGCAACTATTTTAATTGGAGTTCATATTCACACTAAATGTGTTCATGATTTATAAATTTATGGTGTGAACATGTTTCCTTTCACATTTTAATGCTCAGGTATCTGGAATGGACGAACAAAAAAACAAAAAAAAAACCCAAACTTGTTTACATTTGTTACGTTCGTATCCAATACAGGACATAAAAATAGAGGTGTGGTAAATCCCCTATGGATTTGAACTGGCAGAGAAAACCCCCTGGACTTTCTGAAAACATGCTTCCTTTACCATATGCAAAATTAAAAAAATATAAGACTCCGTGATTTGTAAGAAAAAAAAAATCACATTTATTTCATGTTAAATTTTTGTGTCTGTTTGTAACGAACGTAATGACTTATATTTTGTTGGTGCAGAAACATGGCAGACGCTATCATGTGCTTCAGGTATTTTGTTCTTCTCTGTAGTTTCGATGTGACAGGAGCTTCATTCAAACATTCTCAATAAAGAAATTTAAATAAAATTTCCATTTTATTTTTTATGACCTATGTCACACTTTGTTTCCCAGTTTTATGGCCTTACACATATGCTCATTTCTAAATGGATGACAGTAGCTTTTAATGTGAAAATCCAAGTTATTAACCTCATAGCATCAGTCCTATTGTCAAGGAGAGATATTTGTTATAGATAGATAGATAGATAGATAGATAGATAGATAGAGAGATAGATAGATAGATAGATAGAGAGATAGATAGAT
>JAPTYR010000026.1:36312890-36325395 GCA_029814505.1 Siphamia roseigaster | reverse complement strand
GTGAGTGAGTGAGTGAGTGAGTGAGTGAGTGAGTGAGTGAGTGAGTGAGTGAGTGAGTGAGTGAGAGAGTGAGAGAGTGAGTGAGTGAGTGAGTGGCAGAGATCCAGGCAGGAGGTCAGGGAGTTTAGGAGTGAAGGAACAGACTGCTCTATCATCCTCGCCCAGACACCAATGGGATTTCGGGTGAGAGACACTATAGAGCAGTAGAGAGACAAATCACTTCTCTTGACCTTTGAGAGAATAGCTACATACAGTAATAATCCACTAAGGGGGAGTTGAGCTGGCCATAATATTGGGGTTTTTACTTTCTTTACAGAGAGGTACTCTCCCACCATTCTGCTGAGGAAGATAAGACTGGAAGGATGGGAGTCTTACCCATACTGGTGCTGTGGAATTCTGAATCTGTTCGTGTTTATTGAGGTTTCATGTCTTAGTCTGAGAGTTTTTGTCATTATGTGAGAACTCATTCATTTCACAAAAAAAAAAGAAAATCCTGGATGCCACCGTACATTACAAACACTCAAATCAGTTTAAAGATTTGTTCCAGTTGGATCAAAATCTATCCTCGAGAGCTTTTGGCTGCAGCTCTTCTCCTTTAGCAGTTCATGGAGGTGTTAAAGACTGAAATTCCCACTCTTATGCGACTTCATTAAATCCTACCTAATGCTATAATTCTGCGTTGTTTGATTCAGAAGCCACATTTTGCCACATAGGACATGTGGGCTATAGCCTGCAGTGATGTATGAGCAGTGTTGCAGCATTATGGGCCCAGAACTTTGTCACCTGCTACTGCAGAGAGGTTAGCATGATGATGGTGCCTGTCACTGAAGTGTGCACTGCAGTTCTGATCCATGTGCTTCTGGGCTCTAAGTGCTGCTTCATGCACTGAGCATTTAAGGGCTGCTTCACTATAGTCTGCTAAAGAGAAAGCTGCAAAGGTGGGAACAGTACCATTTCTGTTAGTGAATTATTAATCTTTTACATTACTGTGAAAATGACTTAGATCTTTTTTGCAGATTGCTTGATTCACTTTCACCTGTAATTTCCAACTGTCAAATCACTTGTGCTTTTAACAGAGCTCTTCCTTCTACTGCAGGACCACATACATTAACCCATAAAGGCCCAGTGCTTCTTTCATGACAGTCTTATCTCATCTCATTTTCTGAACCAGCTTTATCCTCACTATAGGGCCACAGGGGTCATATGGAGGCTATCCCAGCCACTGAAGGGTGAAGTTGCCAGTTTCTTTCATGGCAGTTTTCAAAAGAATTATTCTCTCTATTTTACCTTTCTCAAGTGATTTATCTCCATTTATTATAATATTATCCTAAGTAGTTGGCACTTGAAGTAAAAAAAAAAAAAATCTGGTATTTTCCTATATTTCATTCATTAATCATATAAGCGTTCATAAAACTCAGATGAAAGTTGAGGGTTATTCTATCAGAAAGTGAAAACTTGAGAAATTTAACTTTTTCACTAAAATATCTAATTGGTGTTAATGTAAACCAAGTGTCTCCGCCCACTGTCACTGATCAAACTCTATTAATTTTACTGGAGAATCAGTGTTGTAAAAGATGACAGTGTTTCCACATAGAGGTCTGCGTGGGACTGATTTTTCTGTCCCGCTCCACCCACACCCGCAGAAATATATACAATGTTTCATCCCGCTCCCGCCCGCATATATTATGGTTTGTCCTGCTCCCGCCTGCTGAATCTGGAATTCTCCTCAACGTCAAACAGTGGGCTCATAAACATAATAGCCAGGGCTGCAAATAACTGGTGCAAGTGCGGGCGGCGCAGGCGGTGCGACACATCAAGTGCATTGACGTGCCCTTGCACAGCTGGGGCCGCTGTCAGAGGAAGCACTCCTCCAAATCTCCAAGAAGGAAAAGCCCTGCTAACTATTTAGGTGTTCCACCACCACCTACAAAAAGACACCAGACTGAACTGACACTTGAGCCTCACAAAAAAAAGAGTTGTGTGTGGAAGACACTTCCATACAACAGACACACAACTAGTACTTCCAGATAACTGAAAATTGGTGTTAATATAAAACACTGGAAACATACAGTCTTTTTGTTTTTGGTCATTTCCCCTATTTTATCCCCACCTTTGAATGTGTAGATGCCTGAACAACTTCAGTTTAATAAGTTTACACGCATCCAAACAGGCATTGTAATCACTCACCTCTTTGTGGGTAATACATCAGCTTAAATCATTAGGTTTATCACACACATCTATTCAATATGAGGGGGAATCCCTATCAGTTACTCACTAAATGTGGGTCTAATGGTCCACAGCTGACTGGGCAGGAGGCAGGGTGCCATGCAGGATCAGATCTTACTGCATGTTCTATTGAATCTGAACAGACCTGGATCAGCGGTACCTCATCACATAGGCTCATTAATATCTGCCATAAAGACTAAAATGACTCATGAGGTAGTAAAATAGCATCATCCTCTGTGAATGGTGTGCTGTACAACACAATCAATTTCAGGGGAGCGAATATACATGCCACTTTATTATTACAAATAATAAATGAACATTAGGCAGCTGGTAATGCAACCAATTTGTCTTTTTGAGGGCTGCTAATGGCGCAAAACACTCAGTGTGAACTTATATAGGGAAGCGCTTTGGATATTCTGGCATATTCCATTAAAAACTAAAATGCAGTGTTGTAATCTTCTGGTGCAGCTCGGGTTGAAGTCAATGGTGCTGAAACAACAGCCAGTTCAATCTAATATCAATCAATCATATAAGATTGGGCTCACTGGTTGAAAGTGCTGAGACACAGATTGGAGGGAGGTCTTGGTGGTGATAAAGACACACTATGTCAGTGGTTCTCAATCTCTTTCTGTCAGGCTTTGGAGGACAAAAAATCTCCAGGCCTCCCTCAACAAATACACAACATTGTAACAGTGGTGCAACTATAACTTTTATTGAAAGAAACAATATTTTCACAATACTTTTAGCTTTTCCTTGAATAATTTCTTGTGCAAATTAAAAAGTAACTTAGATTTTTTTGCTTGAATCTCACAAATAAACTCAACATGACTGTTCCCAGAAACAATATTTATCAAATGAAAATTGGAGATGCACAATTATCTAAAACTACGACAATAAAGTTGTTTTCCATCCCTAAAATGAGTCCGGGGGCTGCAACGCTAAAACATTCATTCCACCTATGGCATGTTCTAACCTTGAACAACACTACCCCTCCACCCCATTATGTAATGCATACAAATCCTGTATTGGTGTCCTGCATCCTCCACTATGAGTGTTATTGATTTTTCTTCACCCTTTATCAGGCAAATGACTATTTTTGGTCATTTCTGCATACATTACCAGACAGTGAAAGCAACATTTACAGTCAGTCAACAATCACAGGTCCAATGCAGAGTTTGTAATGTCCACCTCTGCATGAACAGTCAGTTCATTTACATGCACTTAGAGAAATTCAAAATATTGACTTAGTCTGGAGGGGTACACTTGACTTATTTTGCACCATACTATTTTAATATCAGTTCTAATATCAGTCAGACTGACTGACCAACCTGTGTCTGTTTTGTGAACCTGTGCGAAGTGATACTAAAAAAACTACTTCCGGTACCAGATACTATGTCCTCTTTCATAATAGAAATGCAAAAAGACTGAACTGAACCGAGATGAGCCAAACCAGTGGAAATACAGCAGAATAGAGTAGAGGAGTGGATTGCTTCTGTCTGGTTCGCTAAGTAAACCAATCCTGCTTCAGATTGGGGTAAGCCCCGCCCACTTAATTTACATATATTTTTCAACTAACAAAAAACGACACAGAAATACAGAAATAAATAAATAAAAACACAAATAAATGAATTATGAAATGCAAAAAAATATATAGGAATAAATATATAAATAAATAAATAAATAAATAAATAAATAAATTTTAAAAAGCATACACAATTGAGGAAATAAATAACTAAAATATGGAAATAAAAACATAAAACATATGCATTTAATTATTTATTTATTCATTTATGCATTTATTTATTTATTCAAATATTTATTTATACATTTATTTCTGCATTCATTCATTCATTCATTCAGTCTTTTTCTTGTCCCTCATATGGTATTAATGTAAGGAATGATTTTCAAATGGATCATGGATGTTGACAGGTGTCTGGAACAGCATTTATATTGGTCTGATGTTTTAAAAGTGATGTTCTAATTTTCTAAATTACATGTTCCTAGCACCTTATGTGTGGCTTTCTTGTTTTGTTTTTTTTTTATTAATACTATTTATTAATTTATTTTTTGTGCCACTTGCAGTTAACTAAAAAAAGTAACATGATTTTCTACATAACAATACAATTTTTTTTAAACATTTCACAAAGGTAATAAGGTCTTGTTAGGTCCTCCGATAACCTACTAATTTTAAATTTAGTTTTAATGTCAGAATATTTCTATGAGTGGCCTACAAAGGATTAATATCAGCCTGCATTGGAAATATTACAAGTGCATGTAGTACTTCCGTGGTACATCTATCTGACCTTTTGTGTCTAATGTGGATGTCCTTGTCTTCGTAGTTAATTTACAACCTATGTTCATAAAACACACCTTCACAGGTTGCAGGTTCATGGACAGTGGACTGAGTGTGTGTGGTGTTGAATATCACATACTTTAACTGCTAGTCAGACAGCTTCACCTTACCCCTACCCCACCCCATCCTACCGTCATCTCTAATGAAACAGATGAATTATTGCTCTTAGTGTCCAGAGTTTTACTGAATGTGACATTAGTAGGAGCCCCAATAAAGCTGTACCTCACATCCTCACAGGGACTGAGAAAAAAAAAAAAAAAAAGAGAAACCTCAGGCTTTGTGTTCTGCATGCATATTGTAGTTTGTGTGTCTGAAAAAGCAATGCAAGTAGATGACTGTTGGGGGGGTGGAGACTGAGGAAAAAGAGAAACTGCGTGCATAAACATACACCCACACACATATACACACAGAACCAGCCTGTTTCCTCTTACGATTCAGTGGCTCAGTAAGGCCCAGACGTCGTAAACAGGATTTATGCCATTTAATTAAGCTTTTGTGCAATTACCTTTATTTACAGCTGCATGAAGCAGGCAATGGGGAACTCATAGCTCTGTGAGCAAAACACAGAGATCGTAATTTCTGTCCTTTACCTCTCATTGTTAGCAAGATATGAGAACAACACTCCTGAGTATATATAAGCCACATGCTCTGCTTGGTTGGGCAGCATATCAAATCAATTTCTCTTATGTTTAATGTAATTAATAGAAGTGATTCGTTCGACGTGTATTGCTATTGACTTTGGGTTATAAATGACTAATATATCAGTATTTTAAGAAGAAAGACACCGGTGACATATCCAGGGTGTACACTGCCTTTGCTCATTGGCAGATGAATGACCTGCAACCCCCCTTGAGGAATAAACAGTAAAAAAAAAAGTGACTGAATGAATGAAAACCTTGTGTCATATTATAAAGGTATGAACTGTACATGAATTCTGTGGGTCCTATTTGACACCCTGACTATATATTTGTCTCTGTTAGTATCATCTCTAATTAGATATCTTGCATTCCTAACCTGTCCTCTAATTTGAGACCAAGTGGAAGCTTAATACAGCCATTATGGTGATGTACTGTACTATAACGTTTCTTTTATACAGCGACATGATGAAAAATTGTGCCAGATTTGATCTTTTAGTGCCATCTACTGGTTAGAGTAAAGTGTTTCAGCTTGAGTGAGTCTTCATGATACAGAAAATAAATGAAAACATGTGATTCTCTGTGCCCTATCTGTTTGCTTTGACAACAACAGTGCCCCCATTCTGACAACTGTTCCCATTTCCGTGGTAAACCATCTGAACACATGGCAGTGTCTGTGTGTGCTGGCTCTCTACCATGTGGTGGAGTCACACAGATGCACTGTTTGAGAGTTGGCATTGTTGTCACTCTACAACAACGTGATTCCATGTAACTAGGCATCCTAATTATAACTACACTCTATGGTTTCTTAAAATTACATCAACTTGTATTTAATTCAAGATATGAGATTTTGTTTTCCACAAATACAAGGCTTTTTTTTTTTACCCGATTACTATATTTATTTATTTATTTATTTATTTATTTATTTATTTATTAAATGAATGGTTCATTCTATGCTTTTTTTTCCTCCAGCTCTCACATTCAAGTCTCGCTTCTATAGTTGCAATATTTGACCAGGAGAGGGAGCTTTACCCAAACTTTCCCTCTTACAAGACTGAAAGCAGACCAACAAGTCACAACACATTTCAACATTTTTGTTTCTCTTGTTTTTTTTTTTTAATTGGTAAAATTCATTCCTCAAATAAAATATATTTCACTATATAATCCATATTGCCAAAAAATAACCAGCACTAATATTGTTTCAGAGGTATCCTGTAGCCACCTTCATATATTTCTATCAAAGTTCACAATAATTTTTATACAAATTATTTGCTGCGGCTAACATTTTTATTGCACAGTGGGTCTATCACTCTCACTTCATATCAGGCCATGTCCCAGCCTCCTAAGAATAGCCTGCTGTTTGCATTTTTGTTTGCGCATCATGCCCTTTCATCAACCCTTCTGAATGGGATGGGACATGAAACTAAGCTCAGAAATGCAACAAACCCCTGAGGCACAGCGTCTGAATGCAGAGCTTTACTTCTCATTATGGTCCTCATAAAGAGGCTTTTGGACGCCTCTGGCCTGGGGAGGTCCGTGGAGAAAAGTCAGAAAAAAAGAGAATGAAAGAAGGAAAAATGAAGAGGCAGATGGAAGAAAGAACAGAGCAAGACTGGCAAGTCTGGATTTGCCAGTCACAAGACAAACATGGCACCAATACAAAAGTCTATAAACTCTATCGTGAAGTCATAAGGTACTAGTGACCATCAAAGTAGATCCTCCAACTGTTCTGCAGTCAGTGGGAAGAAATGGATATATAACTCGTTTACGCCCGAATTTCAGTTCAAGTACTATATAGAAAAAGTAAATGCAAAATTAAGTGGAGATAATAAATTTGACTATAGCACATGCAATAGATAGATTTTTTTTGTTTTTTTTTTTCTTGGTACGTTGCATATTTGTGATTGTAGGCATTAAGGGGATAAAAGTACTTCCTCTCCAGTATATGCGAAAACCAGCTGGATCTCTGTTGCATGTTAACTCTTTAACGCCTGAGACTTTAGCAGCTCCAGAATAAAAAAAAGAAGAAAATAAGCAGCAAAATGAACAAAAACAACCAATGTGATCAATAAAACAAACAAAAATGAATAATAAACCAACAAAATAATGAGTAACATGAACAAAGTAAGACACAAATGGAACAAAATGAAAGAAAAAAATAATAAAATAAAAAACAAAATGTAAAAAACACAATACGTAACAAAATTAACCAAAAGTAATAAATAACATGGAAAATTTGGAAAAAATAAAATAAAAGTTTTGGAAAAAAACAAAACTGAAATAACTAGTGCTATAATTTGGTTCCAGTAGTTTTAGTTTTTCTCAATCAGTTGTTTTTTGACACCTGTTCCTTGAACAAAACTCAGTAAAAACACAATTAAAAAAAAAAAAACATAAAATAATAATAAAGGAAAACGGTTGAATTTTTCAAAATATTTAAACTAAACCATCCATTCAGAACCCATCAGCACTGATGCATCAGGGGTCAAAGGGTTAACAAATGAAGCTACGTATATACTTCAAAACCAAAAAATGTTTTTTTCAATTTTTTTTTTTTTTCAGTGCCATTTTTTTATTGTTTGTGCTTGAAAGACAATTCTTTAAACCTCAAACAGCTATCGTACAGATCCAAATCATAGTGGACTAAAATCTCTCCTGTACATATGTATAGATAGATTTATTTATATATAAACAAAGTCAGCTTCAAATAAAATTTGTCTTTAGAAATAACCTACAGAAACCACAGTGATAATGGAAAATCCAAAAACAAATCTAAACACAGTCGGGCTCAGCAGAGGTGAAATCAAACCATGGCCGGGGATTTTCTGGGCCTTTAAAGTACATCTTATGGCTTATGGTTGACAGAGGACATCCTGTTCTACAACTTATTGCCACGACCGTTTCCTTGGTAACAAGTCAACGGTTCAAAACCAAACTTGTTTTACAAACACTATGTACACAGTTACATTTTTTTCAGCAGTTTTGCTTTAGGTTTTATGACTGTACAAGCATCAGACCACATACACCAATCTATAGAGCATTTACTAATTCTTATGTACAAATATATTTGGTAAAACCCTGATGAATTTCAACGGTATTTAAACCAACCTTGTAACTATTTAAAGATAAAACACTTGAATATCTCAAAAATACTAAGAAAAGACACCACTCAGTTCGCTCTTTTGATCCAGAAACACTTTTCACTAAAAGGGTAGCAAGAGTAAATATGTCAGCATTTGAGGTGCCTTTTCCCACGAGTACGACATGGATTTAAGTCAAAGTCAGCACATCCACAGCCCAGGGGGGACGGCGTTGCTACGGAGACGACAACTGAGCAACCAGGGGATACAAGCCAAGATTAAAACCAGACATTTAGAAGAAATCTCATCTGAAATTTTAAGGCTTGAATTCAGAAAACATTCTGAGAACAAAACCTTATTCGAAATAATAATACTAAATTTCATCAAGTCAGTTTAAATAGTTTATAAAGTCACTGATTTACAAAAAATAATCAGATTCTCGAACATTACAACTAAACTAAATTTAAGCAAAAGAGATTTATGTGGAAGTAAACACACAAAAATATTTTTAGATTAGATTCAAAGAGGAAACTCTTTCAAATTAAGAGATTAAAATGTATTTTAAGGAAGAAAAACAATCAGTGATTCGAAAGCTCAGTTCTTACATGATAATAATATACTTGTTTTAATTCCCATGAAAAATACTGATATTCTCTAAATTGGGTGTGTGTGGGGGGGGTATTGGACAACAAAAATGTCTGGAATTCTCTTTGAAAGAAATTTTTTTCTGAAGAGAAAAAAAAAAGATTGATGGAAAGGAAAAACCAAAATGACTTCCAACTTTACATTAAAAGTCATTTTGGTTCAACGAGAACAAAAACTCAAAACTAAAATGAGTTTATAGAATTTGAAAATTTTGAGATTGAAACTTGTAATAATTTATCAAAACTCGTAATTTAAAAAAAATCTAAATAAACTGCTATTACCTGATTAGACAGAATTTCATAAGAAAATGAAAAAAAAAAAAAACAATCTGAAAATTGACAGTGAAAATATAAATTCACTTAAGAAAACCATTTTTCTTAAAATGATTTATAACTATATGAATAAAAATATTTATAGTTTTGAGATTTGTCATAAATTTAAGGCAAAAACCTAACATTTAGATGAACAAAATATCTAAAATAATGTCATTAATCTGCCAGAAAATCTTATACAATATAGTTTGAAGATTTAGAGGAGAAAAAAAGAGGGACATTTACATCAAAAACACAAATTTTGACAGCGAAAACTCAAATATTCAGAGATTATGGATATATGTGCACAAAAAAGGCAAACAAATAACCCAAAACTTAGTTCCCTGACATTAAAGTGGTACATTTCCAGAAGAAAAAGTCAGAAAAAAAAACAATCGCCCCAAACATGTTAAATTTACAAGAAAAAATGAGGATAATATTTGTTGTGTTGTACATACATTTCCCAAAAATACTTATTCTGAGACATAATTGTAAACCTATGAGTCAAAACAATTTCAATTTAGATTGTCATGAATTTGTAGGAAAAACATTTTTTCCCTGAAAAACTCAAATTCATAAAAAAAAAATCCTATTTTCCAACTTGAATCTTGTACATTGTTAACACATTCACCCACTCTGACGTCTGCTTTTTATTCACACAAACCTCCTTTGACGCTGTACAGTTTAATCTTCTGTTTCCGTTTCACACTCGGCCTTTCAGTGTCCGTTTCAAACACAGGTTCAAACACTGGAATAAGGCGTCGGTAAAGCATCGTTACCTTCTGCGCAAAACTCACTGAACCCTGAACAATCTAAACTTTAAATACTGTAATAGAATAAAACTATGGTCCCCAAGTACACAACTGTAGTACAGTGTAACAAGTACACAGAACAAGTATAAATACTAGAAGTCAAAGGTCGTCAGGTACCTAATCTTTACATCATGGAGGGTTTTCACAGCGGAATCATGGGTAGGAGGGGGCGGAGTCTACTTGTCGTTTTCATGCAGGTCTTGGTGGAGGATCCAGATGTCCTCGTGTGATCGCTTGTTGTTGTTGTTGTTGTTCTTGCGGTAGTTGTTGTTGTTGCTGCTGCTGCTGCTGCTCGGCGTCTGCTTTGTTCTGCTGTTGCTGGTGCTTCTGCTGTGACCGGAGGGCGGAGTCTGAGTTTGGCTCCGCCTGTTGGTGTTGTTGTTGCTGCTGCTGCTGATTGGTGCGGAGGCCGGCGTCATCATCATCGTTGTGGTCTGCTGCTGCCCCTTGCTGCTCGGGACGGGAAGCTGCGACTTGGACCGGAAGCCAGAACGCCGCTCTCTGCTCTGAACGGCGTTGGAGGCGGAGCCACAGCTAGACTGACGGACAACCATCTGAAGGAGCAGATACAGAGCTGAGTGAGTTGCAGACGTTTTATCTGTGTTATAATAAATGTGACAGCAATCCTACAAGTTTACAAGCAGAGGTGGAAGTAACTAAGTACAAATACTTCACATGTGATACATGTGTTTTTCACATGGGAAACATGTGGTTTTGGCCTGATTTGATGTGAATCACATGTGATGTCACATGTGAGATTATTTCCACATCGGTGACATGTGATCACATGTGGAAACACTCCCATATGTGACATCACATGGGAAGTTCATGTGGTTTTTCTTTAAGGGAACCCTTGACAACAAATGAAAAAAGCATTTTTCCCAGATTTCTGCGGTGAATTATCAGAAAAAACATAACATCTGCATATGCCACGTTCTATTGTGGTCGGGACTCGGAGAAAAACCGACCTCCACCTCGAGAAAGTGCAATAGAATGGGCAACTAAATCGGGGTTCCGAAATCCAAACTCGGGCTGGTTCGGAGCAGACCGAGTCGGTTGGATTTACGTCATAGCAAAGATGGCAGGGCCCACAGTAAACGGAGAACATTTATATTTTCATCATTTTGATGTGTTACGTTGTGTATTTGTAGATGGCGTGTCTTTTACAGACTTTGAGGTGACATTATGTTCAACCATGGTCCTGAAATGGTTCAAGTATCCATACATAGTTTGCTTGTAGTACTCATAAGCTAACAAAATAAAAACCAAGGTTTCTTGGGCATCCATATTTCTCCCAGCTGTTGTAATAGAACGCATTCATAACGGAAATCGGGAGAAGGGACTCTGGTTTCGCCGAGTCCCAAGCACAATAGAACGTGGCATAAAGGCCCTTTGATGGTTTGTAAACTATGTGACATATTTGGGGGGTGGGGCTTAACTGGAGACGAATCTCAAATGTACTAACTTGTCAGTGCAGATTAGCATGTTTTAACAAAATGTTTTTGCTGATATGGATGAAGAAAATACACACTTTAGTGGATATGTGAGTACACTCACTTTCCAAGAGTGTAAATGTTATTTTAAAAAGTTGACTCTCGCTAATGGGACGACATTCCCCGACCCCTACACGATGGCTAACTAGATGGACAAGAAGTTAGTGGAGGCTAATGTAGCATGCAACTTCTGCCTGGACAACATTGAGTTAGCTAGCAGTTAGCATTAGCATTTAAATGTAACAAGAATCCCCAAATTAAAGATGAATTTAAGATTATTTCAGTCTCAGTTTATTCTAGTCCATAATGTTATCCAGACTGAAACTGATGATTGATTACAGATCAACTTCACCTGATATGAAGTGGACACTGAACACCTGGGAGTTGGTGAGGATTGTTTCGGTCTACTTTCATCTAATGCAGTGGTTCTCAAGTACCAGTATCCGGCATGTTTTCGATGTTTCCCTCTTCCAACACCTGATTCACATGATCAGCCAATCACCAAGCTCTGCAGGAGCCTGATAATGACAGGCAGGTGTGTTGGAAGAGGGAACCATACAGGATACTGGTACTTGAGGACCAGAGAACCACTGATCTAATGGTGTTCAACCAAAGCCGTCTACAATCGTTTTTATTGACAGTATAAAAAAACGGGTGCATAAAAGAAACAATTCACTTTTTCTAATGTTTGGGGTCAATCTAAGAAAAGTCAGTAAATTTCACATTGAAAAAATATCATTTAGAGGTTTTTTTTAACCCAGTGGTGGGTCATTATAACCTGAGGAGGGTTAGGGTGGATGGTTGTTTGAGTGACGCCTTTCAACTCCTCCTCCCTTTCCCTTCCCTCTCCTCCTCTCTATCTTGTTCCTCTCTTCCCTTCTCTCCCCTCCACTCCTCTTCCTCTCATCCCCTCTCTTTTTCCACCCCCCTTCCTCTCCTCTCTCCCCTCT
>JAPTYR010000026.1:36171838-36187293 GCA_029814505.1 Siphamia roseigaster | reverse complement strand
TCAACCATGGGCACAAAACTTATTCATTTGTTTTGTGAAATTGTGCATAATTAGGTTGCCAATTAAGACATGTTCCGCATGAGCGCAGTGTCATTGACACTATCTTTTAAACTTTTGAGCACCCCCTTGTGGGAAATGTAGGAATGGTACATCATCCAAAATTCAGTCAGTTCTTCCCCTCCATGATGTGCATCGATATGGGAAAATGTGGAATCTCTGAACTGAATATTTTTCAGGGTATTGCATTGACATAAAGGATATCCAGCAGTGGTCAGACAAAAACATAACATCCCCAAAACTCCATTCAGGGACATGGTTAAGGAGTCATGTATGAGTGTGCTGACATATTATTAAAAATAAGAATTTCTTTGTCTGCTTTTGAAACACAAGATTTTTCCACAAATATTTTATGCTATTTGAGATTTTGTACAAGTTGTAGCATCTTCCAATACTTAATGCAGCGCATCGAGTCGTGTACAGCATTGTGTGCAGAACCCTCCAGTGGCCATGTAGTATCACTGCAGCTAACCCCGCCCCCCCGATCGTCCCCTTCTCCGACTGGACTCGTAACCAGGTCTGGCTGTGGCTCCGGTGCAGAGGGATGAGCAGTATTACAGCACTGGATTACATAATGAAATAGAATATTAGCAGCATGTGTGTGTTACAGCACAGGGCTGTGTGTGAGAGAAGGGCGGGGCTCTGCCGTGTGTGTATGTGTGATCCAGCTGGTCGGTTTATGTTGGTAGACGCAGACATGTGCGCAGCTTACTGCGCTCATTGATAGTAGTCACAGCCAACGGGCCAATAGGAGGCCGGCTCTGCTGCAGATCCACCAATGAGCATCCAGGCAGGTTGTATAAGATACCAACTCTAAATACAGACTCTAGTCTGTCAGATGCACTACAACCTGCACAGGCTGACGTAGAAATGCAGGTGTCTGTTGACCTTTCACTACAGTATTTGGATGAATCAGGTTCATCATGAAAACCAGTGCAGTTTTAAATAAACCACCCACAGTAAATGTCTGATATCATCATGATTATCTCTGGACCAACTGGTCATTTTAGTCCAGGGATGTTTCAGGATGAAATCACATTTTCAAATGGAGCCAAGGGTTCTGTTTTTCCTCAGTTTTTCCTCGTCTGCTGTTGTGAAGCCCAGTCAGCTGTCATTTGTTGTAGTCCACATTAGTAAGTTCTTGAAACCTCTTCTCCAAAGCTACTGGTTGGGTTAGTTTTTTTTGTAACGTCTTTGGGAGAATGTCTCTACAAATTCTATTCACGGTTTTGAGAAATTTACATAAAACAAGTAATATTTAAGATGTGTCTCAAAGTTACTATTGATCACTGATTAGAAGACATATACAGACTTTTAGTCCCTGACCTTTGACCTTGGAAGGGTCAAACTGAGGGCCACCAATGTCTAGATTGTAAACTACTGGTTGGTTTCATTTCAAATTATTATTATTTTTTTTATCTTTCTGCCTTCCTCCAACCCTTTGTGCTTGACCTGCAGGATCTAAATTACAGGTATCAAACATATGGCCTGTGGACCAGAACTGGTCCTCCAAAGGGTCCATTCTGGCCTGAGATGAATTTGCAAAGTTGTTTTGGTCATACAGGTTTACAGTGCCATGAATATGTATTTGCCCCCTTCCTGATTTCTGTGTTTTTTGCATATTTATCACTCACAGAGGTTTCAGATCATCAAACCAATTTTAATATCACACAGAGACAACCCAAGGAAATACAAAATGTAGTTTTTAAATGTTGATTCCATTTATTAAGGCACAAAAAAAATCGAAACGTATCTGGCCCTCATTTTCACGTCTGTTCCTTGACCAAAAATACATAAGTATGCCAAACTGCAGTAGTCGGCCCTTTCTGGATTTTGTGTTAATCCCCTACAAACACATCCACACAGAGACCACTTGGCTTTTATAATACAGATTTTGTCAGATATAAAATGTGAACCTTAAAATAATGTGTATAAAAGCACAAACCTGTAGGGGAAACACAGAAAACCAGTTTATGTCAAACCATAAGATCTCTACTATAAAACAAGAATATAGAGCTCAATCATTAAAAACATCGCCAAGAAACAAAGCACACATGTTACGGGTTCTAATGTTGATGAAATGCATAGGACTAAGATTTAGTGATTACACATAAAAATAATCTCTATCCATTAAACAGCCTCATTCTAAACAAACTGGCTTGACAAAACATTGACTACATGATTTCATAGTATTAGGCTTCTTTCAATGATCATATCCTATAGCACTGGTTCCTAACTTTTTTGGCTCGTGACCCCATGTTAACAATGCAAATTTCTAACACAAACCCTAGACTATGTTGCAAATAAGCATTTATTTTAGAGGACATTTAGTCTATATAATGTGTATTATTATGGACGGAGGCAGAAAAGCCAAGTGTAGATTACTTACTGCATGGTCAGGTTATACAGTCTGTCCATCTTACAAGGCTGCAAACTAATACGAACAAATAATTTAAACTATTAATTATGATAGAGCCGTAGCATCTTAAATTAACTACAATGAACATTGGCAGATAAACAGTACCACAATGTTTCATTTTCAGCTTTACAGTTTGTCATGTTTTTAATGTATTTTGATGGTCTCTTTAATCTCACTATATTTATTAATTTTTTTTAATGGATTACTGGAAATTTCAGGTGGCCCCATTTGAATTCCTGGTGAATCTGATTCATCTTACAACACTTATGATAAAGCTGACTCTGCATTTGGTAATCTTCCTGGGATCATAGCACCCTTTGACTCTCTTTACACAACTATCTAGTCCTGGACTTATCGCCCCAGAGGAGGCCCAAAGGTCAGTTGTCCAACACCTGAGTTGCCAACAAACCAGAAAACACTCACAGAGATCCTGATAACACAGCCGAGTGTAAAAGGTCTATGGCAGCTGTTGTACTGGCTCAACTATACTATCACAGCTGTTTAAAAGAAGGCAGCCACTACTCTTATATTGGTATCCAGTAAAGGTCTGTCAGAAAAATACAACAGCAGTTGCTACGGATGTTGTTTTCAACACGTGCTGTGACAAAAATACTTGCATATTGGAAAGAGAAAAAAATCATGCACATCATACAAATATGTGCAACAGGTCAGTACATGTGCTCACTATGAGAAACAACAGTACCGCCTCCTATTTAGTATCTGTTTTAACCCAGTGCTACTTTTGTGGCAGTTCCCAAATTATTATTTTTTTTAATATCTCTACCTCTTAATGTCAAAATGGGGCATATCTGATGACCATGAAGGGACAAATAACTATATTTTCCTACAATTATTTGCATGTATTTATACGATTAGTGGATCACCAGGTATTAAACAGTTCATATTTATAGATGGTCTGTTTGGGTCTTTATGGGTTAATCCACACATAAACTATAATCACATTGTCTCAGACTTAGTTTGGCACAGATTCAAAAACTTGGTAAGAATTCAGAAATAGTTGGAATATCTGGTATTAATGAGGAGAATGTGTGTCATGCTAATACTCACTCACTTGTTTTCATCATGAACACATTTTTTTTGAAAACACAAATGAATCTAATGTGTGTGAGGAGAGTTTTTAACGATTAGTATCTTTTCTGTTTTGAAACAGAAACTTTTGCCCCATTGATGTATTTATTTGAACTCATAAAAACAACAAAAGGGAAAAAAAGCATAAGTAACTTGTAAATGAAATTATTCAGTAACTTACTTGTACTTGGATACTTGAACAAATTCTTACCATATCAATGAGAGTTCAATTACTGACAACTAACCATCTTTCTTATACTAAACAGCCTATGGTGTAGCCTACACTCCGAAGCAGTAGGTGGAAGTAGAGCATGTACTACTGGTATTAATGAAAAGAAGAAGAAGCATCATTAAAGTTGGCTGAGCGAGAAGAAGAAGAAAAAAAGGAAAAGGGGCGGGGTCATATTGGAGCCAAATTCCCTGTAAGGGGTTTTCGTTGTTTGCACTTAAAAGCAAAATCGGGAATTAAAACTGCTCAACACGGCAATTGACTACATAAAGGCTACAAATACTAAGGAGAGGTAAACACTCAAGCACATGGGTAGACATAAAACGCTGACATTTTTTTCTGTAGTGGTAGCCAGTTAGCATGTAGCTTTGTGGTTACTGTAAGCAATCAACGCTAGCACCGCTAAATTTGTTAGCGTATGCAAAAAAAAAATAAAAATAAAATAGCGTTACCATTTTAAGCATCGGATTGACTGTCCTTTGTTTTTCTTGTGGTAAGTGTTTTATTTTGGCCCAAATATAACCGGCATGTTTAAATTTGTTATGACAGGCTTCCACCGATATGGCTAGCGCAATCTAGAAAAGTGCATTGTAGTGAGTTACAGCTGGCTAGCTCCTGTTGATGGTTTGTGCTTTCCTCCATATTGTTACTTCTGTTGCGATCATCTGTCATCTTGACAAGTGTCTACTAATGAAATTAGCATGCCACTATTAATGCTCTGAGTATACTTAATCTACCTTAAAAATCGAGTAGATGTAGTAGTAGTAGTAGTGTTTTAGGGGCCTTCTGCAGGAATAACCGTCTGTACCGCTGTTTCTCTAAACTATATGATAGGACCATTCAGACACACTCCATCAATGGGGTCCTAAATGTTTCACCAGCTGTCAGCTCATCTATGTCGAAAGTGCCCGTTCATTTGAAACCCTATATACACAGATAGGTTGTAATTAGAGCAAGATATGTTAGATTTTGTTAAGTTTGTTTAAGGTTATATGTTCATAAATCACTTCATATGTTAGTGTCAGCTACATCAAATTCATGTTAAACAGATTATCTTTATATATTTATGGATAATATTTAAGTTTAATAAACACTGACTCCAGTGTGTTGTAATACCAGTAGTACTGTGTCTTTGTGTTTGCAGCAGTAATCATGGATTCAGGAGAAGACCAAAACAACACAGGCACCACTAATGGAAACCCCCAGACAAGTGGGAACTCCCGCACAACCCAGATAGCCCATATGTCCTTGTATGAGAGACAAGCTGTGCAGGCAAGTGTTTACTTGGAAATCAACTAATAAATTGATGTGACAAAAGACTAGTGTTTGACATTTTTAATTTATCTGTATGTTATCCGTTCGTTATAAATAAGTTATTTGAAGGGTTTTTGTGTTTCTTTAGGCTCTCCAGGCACTTCAACGACAGCCAAATGCAGCTCAGTACTTCCAGCAACTCATGCTGCAGCAGCAGATCAGTAGTGCCCAATTGCATAATCTGGCAGCAGTGCAACAGGTAACTAGTTATGAGAAGAAAGGTATACATGTATTGTGATTATATAAATAAGTTAAAGAATAACATCCTGTCCATTTTGTGTGTTTTTGAAACAGGCAACTCTCGCAGCCAGTCGCCAGTCTAATACCCCAAGTAACAGCATGTCACAGGCAGCCACCACTGTAATGTTTTAATATTCATTATTGTTTAATATTTTAATGACATTACTACATTTTGAATGTATAAAGACAATTTTCTTTAAATGTCTCATTTTTGTTTCTCAGGTTAACCTAAGCACCACATCTGCAGGAGGGACTATGACCAATCCTCGTCCCCATGGTCCAGCAACTTCTGCAGCAACAACTGCTCTCAACCAGTCAGTGTTGCTGGGTGGGAACTCACCTGGACAGGGACAAATGTACCTGAGAGTGAGTTACAACTGTCTCACTCAATGTTTAAATATACTGTACATTCTAATTTGTTTTTAAAACTCTTAATCTCTAAGTGCATGTAGTGTGAAAATAACTTGACAAATTGTTCTTCTGTAGGTAAACCGCTCTCTCAGGGCTCCTCTTGCCTCTCAGTTCATCTTCATGCCTGGTGGTACAGCAACAGCTACTGTAGCAACTGTTGCTCAAACTCAACCCCCACAACAACAGCAGCAGCAGCAGCATGAAGTTGCACCCACAAATGCTAGCACCCAGTCTGACAATGACCAGGTTTGTACAAATCACCTACTTTTACGATACAATATGAGTATTGAAATTTGAAGTCTTCACACATAAGCAGTAAAGATGGACTGATTTTGCCTTTGTTGGCTACATCTATTTTTAGAGAATTTTGATTTGGTGATTCTGAAATCAATCTATTATTGACAACATACACAAACATTCTTGTCATTTTTCTTTAATTCTTGCTAAAACTGCAATCTCCTGTCTAAGAAAGTCTCTGAATAAAGCACAGCAAAATCCACATTATCAACACTGGCAGTGGCAGGTGAGGCAGGTTACTGGCACTGACACAGACGAGGGAGAGCGCAGTCCAGGAACATGCAGTGAGTGTGAATGTCAGCCCAGTTTAACAGCCTGGCATCAAAGCTACAGAGATGTGTGATGTTCACTTGGCAAGTCAGTTCTAATAATTTTGGACCTTATGTTTACTTCACTTTGAAGAATTTCCATGTGGCAATCTGTGTATCCATGCTTGTACATGAATGTGCAGGGTTTCCTTGTAAATCTGATATATAATCAGGTAAATATGTTTGGTAATCACCTGTCAATAAAGGCAGTGTAACATGTTTGTCATGACAAGACTCTTGACTTCAATCACTGTTGCAGTAATTTTTTATAAATACATTTCATGCCCTGTAAGATCCCGTTATCTTTTTATTTTAGGTGCAAAACCTTGCCCTACACCACGCTTCCACTACCAGAACAGTCGCAGTCAAGTCTGAGCTTCCAGAGAGGAAAGATGCCACCAGCTTTCCCATCAGCCAGCAGCAACAGCAAACCTTCTCCCAGACAGCTCAGCAGCAAGTACAACCACAACAGCAACAATTGGCCAAACCATTCACCCAGCAGTCGACTGCCAATATGTCTGTAAAGACTGGAAACCAGGCCACCATGGCAGTTACTCCAGCTGTCTCTGTAGCTCCTTCCTCCACCTCATCTACAGCACTCCCTCTCTCCCAGCTCCTCCTGTCACCCTCTGCTGCCCCTGTGATCTTGGTACCCACATCCAATGTTCCTACCTCCACCCAAGGCTATCCCATTGGCTCAGTGACACCAAAAGCCAATGTGAACACACAGACTCTGGTGGTGCAGCCTCTGCAACAGGCCAGTGCTAGCACAGACAAAGGCCCTGTCCCTATCCAGCCCAAGACAGCTCAGGGACACCGCTTGCCTGTGCAGCTGCCACCTCGGCACCCTCCTCCCATACTCCCAGCACCACCAAGCAGCAGCCAGGCCGCTGCTGGTGGACACAATCCCCCCCACATCCCTGTGCAGCTCGTGGGAGCCAGGCAGAATGTAGCAGGAAGTGCACAGGCTGTAGCATTGGCACAGACACGAGTTCATGAACATACGAGTGGAAATATTGGTACAACCTCCAACAATGGCACCACCAATATGGTAAGATGAACCATGTAACTAATATTTATCGGATTTTCCATTTTAATTTTTTCTTCTCTTTCCAAGTAATTTTTCTGGATTAGTTTTTAAGCGGGTTTGATCTGTCAGTTTTCATTAGTTTCAGTATCGTGCTGTCTCTTAACTTGTCAGTGTTGGCTACGTTGGTCTTCTGGTCTGTCAGATTTGATACTTCTTTCCCCTCAAGAATTGATTCATATATTATATCACTTTATATAAAATGGGACATGACATTTTTTAAGATGCAGTAATATCCTGATAAATGAGACTATCTATTCCAGCCATGACATGTGGATGAATGGGTAACACAATGGGTTGTTGTCATATACTACAGTAAAAAAAAAAACAAAAAAAAAACAAAAAACATATATATACATATAAATAAAATGCGTCTTAAAATGGGTTTTCAATAGCTTTCGTGGCTTAGAAACTGCATTCTTACAAACTTTGTGGGAGATTTCGGCATACATAAGCACAAGGAAACTGTGCTATATAAAGTAAACTCTTGTAGCTTTTAGTTTAGGGAGTGAATACAATGGCTTGTGATCTGTTAATGTATTGCATAAGTAGACACATGAAAACTAAAGAAATATTCACTATTATTGTATCACTTATTTAACTTATTTTATTTTCTAATGTTTATATATATATTTTTTTACCCTCTTGCTTTCATGTTTGGTGACAGTGGGCATTGCTTTGCCTCAGTGTAAAGATAAACATCAGTACAGATGGAATTGTTACCTGCATGCTTTATCTTTGGCAGACAAAGCCTGCTGTTGGTTCTCTGAAGAGAAAATCAGACTGTGATGCATCAAATGAGATGGCATCTGAATCTGTAGATTCTGTGCCAATGAAGGATTCAGCTCCTCCTTTATCTCCTGCTCCAACAAAGGACTCAGGTACATCTCCAAAAAAAGAATCAGTGTTTCAGCAGCAGTAAGAAAAAGCACAGCTTTCAGTCTGGAAGAGTAATTAAAAACATAGTTCCTGTTTCTTTCACCCCAAGCTCCTCCTGCAACCGCTGCCTTTTCATCTCCTCCCACCTTATCCTTGCCTTTGCCCTTGTCAAGAGTTGGGCATGGGGACAAAGACAGAGCTCCTGTCCCCCAGGCTGTGGTCAAGCCTCAAGTCCTCACACACCTCATTGAGGGTTTTGTGATCCAAGAAGGAGCTGAGCCATTCCCTGTAAGTTCCCCCCAGTATAAAACATTTTTTAAACTGTAAATCGAAGCTTCTATGTGTGTGACCATACCTTTCTATATTTGCTGTTTGATGCGACAGGTTGCTGGTCTCCTTAAAGACAGAGATTTTGCACTTGTTGGCCGTTCAGAGAATGGACCTCCGTGTAAGTGGTTCAATTTCACTTAACATATCTTTTTAGAAGGATTCTGTTTGAAAACACAAAGTAGTCTATATGGCATTAAGTGTCATACCAATTTCTGATTTATCTTAAAACCTTTTTATCCAGTGCTAAAATGTGAGTATTGTGGAAGCCTTGCACCTGCCAGCCAGTTCAGAGGAACTAAGAGATTCTGCTCAAATACCTGTGCAAAGAGGTACATGTTCCCTTAAGACTCCAGAGCTACATCATTGCTTAGAACATTTTGTGTTCAGTTGACAATGTTTTTCTGAAATATATTGTTAAATTTCAGCTGTACTTTTGTTCCTACAGGTATAATGTGAGCTGCAGCCAGCACTTCAAAACAAGCAGAGGGAGAAGTGGTGCAGGACTGGCATCTCCTCCAGGTCCCACTGAGAGCGCTGTGAGGCGCCGGGGTACTCCACGCAGGAGCAGCTCTGAGATCAGCTGTAATAAAATACCAAACAGGCATCTACCTGTCAAGGTAACATCTGTCTGAAGGACAAGACTGCAGTTTTCATAATATAAAAACATTTATTGTTCCATTGTTTCTTTCAACATTTTGAATTGTATTGTCAACATACAAAAAAATCATTTAATTTTGTATTTTTGCAGATGTAAGATTTATAAATATTTATGAAACATTACAGGTGCTTTGCAAAAATCATTTTCAGCTTTACTTGAAAATGTAGAAGATATCAATATGAATGTCAGTATGTAGAAAGAAAGAATACTTCATTTAAAAAAAATCAAGTAAAGACAGTTTTTATTTTAAGCATATAAAACTAGAAGGCACCCACAGGACAAACTGCTGCCATCAGAGCCAAGTTCTCTACCACATGTCCCTAGATGGTTGGTTTTGACCTTTGACTAAACAAAGTAAGTCAACTGAAGTTAATGTCATGGAACTCTAATATGAAAAAAGTGAAGTTGTTCAAATACTACAAGACTGCAAAGAGATACATGTGATTAAAACCTAACCTCATTGATGTAGGCAATGAATACATGCCTTAGGTAAAATACCAAGTGATACCAGGGTGCAAATATGGAAAACACACAGGCTTAAACTGTAGCAGGAAAGAAGGCAAATATATTTCAAGAAACATCATTAAGATGTTTATTTGAGCTAATGCAGTGTTAAATGATAAACTTCTGTCATCACATGTTGTATATAGTCCTTTCACTCAGCTCTAATCTTTCATATTCTACTGTATGTCTCAAAAATCTGACAATGTTGATTCATACCACAGAACTGCAGTGTTCTATTTTGTATTAAAATCTTCTAAAAACATGAAATGCAGCTGTAGTTTTTCTTTTCTTTCTAGTGTAACTCGGAGTCCAGTCGATCAGAGGAAGCATCCAGCGATGGAGAAGAGGACGATTCTCCTTCCTTGTCTCCGAGCTCCTCACACTCCTGTTCACGAGCGGACCACAGCGCTCCGCCATCAGACAGCTCCGCCCCCGGCAGCCTGCCACTGGAGGTGGGCAACTTCCTCTCATCAACTCCTGCACAGTGGAGTGTGGACGAAGTGTGTCGGTTTATCTCTTCACTCCAAGGTCAGTGTTCATTTCAGAGTGTTAGCATCTGTCTTGCTGCCCCATGTGCTCACCGTGTTTGTGTTATGTCTAGGCTGCGAGGAGCTGGCGGCTCAGTTTCTGTCACAGGAAATAGATGGACAGGCTTTGCTGCTCCTGCGAGAGGATCATCTCATTTCTACTATGAACATCAAGCTGGGACCTGCTCTCAAGATCTGTGCCTCCATCAACAGTCTGCGTGAGTGACGTGGGTCTGTATCTCACTGAGGACTTCTCACTGGAATCTGCATTTGGTTCGTTTATTAGTAAGAAGTTCATGTGTAAGACTGATTTAAGAGGAGAGTGTGTAGATGTTTTTACATTACAATGATGCATGTGGCAACATGCAGATGGACAGTTATTTTTTTGATTTATGGACAGTGAATGTGCAGAAAAAGACAAATTTTTTTTTTAATGCATAATGTACAAGTGGTGAGCATTGACAGTCAGTACTAAGAATTATTAGTGTTTGTCACCGTCAGTAGAGCCTGCAGTAATCAGCCTTAGGTTTTCATACTAGGACAGTTCACTTTGGTCAAAAATAAAGGTTGCCTTCTTACTGTGTTTCCAATGGTGCTTTAACTTTAGTTGTATGATTCAGAGTGATGTCAACAACAGTCCATTTAAATATTTCTTCTAGTAGTTTTTTTTTTTCCTACCATAGATGTTAAATCCAGGTTGCAATCACATAGAGCAAAGGACACTCAAAAGCCTGGTGTTTTAATTAGTTCATTTTACCAGTTATTACATTTTAGTTTTGTATCTTTTCCATTTTGTACTACAATCAAAGTTATTTTTTCATGGATACAATATAGTTTTAGTAGCTTTAATCAACCTAACTACCTGAAAATAGGTATTCCTTATTGTTTGCTCTTGTAAGGGCTGAGTGGAAGTGCTCTGTGTACATGTATGCAGTACTGCCAATAAACAATACCTGTTACTGGAAGGCTTGGTTGACTTGACTGCCTGCAACAACTTGTGTCTAGAAGCAAAACACCCTACCAAATTTGGGTTGCTAATAAACATGTTTTAAAACAGGAAAAAGTGTTAGCTAACTATGGTTTAAGGCACAATGTTGGGTGAAAATGTGAAATTACATGAATCAATCAGAATGTATGATTCACAAGAAATATTTGTCTCCTAGCTACAGGTTGTACTTTAAAACAGAATACATTAACTTTTCAGATTCCTTCTAGTATAAAATTTATATATCTACTCTATAAATGTTATTGGCAATTATATTGTTTAATACCTTTTTTAAACACCTGCAACTTTTTCTAGTTTTCCAATTCCCCTAATCCGAATGTAACACTGCACATTTTATCAGTAAAACTGTAGACCAGTGTCATCTGCCTCTTCTAATAATAAAGAGCCTGAACATAGCATAAAAAGTGCTCATTTGTCAAAAAGGTCATTGTAGTCAACAGAATTGTATGAAATGGAGACATTTTTAACCCCCAAGGTTATATACATCTTAAAAATGCACCCAAACAGATGTGGTTGCTAATTTTATCACTTAAGACTGAGATTAAAGTCCAGTTTCAGTTTGGGGTCTAATATAAATTGGAATCGATTAATTTATCTTGTGTAATGTACTGATTAACCCATGTATTTTGGTTGGTTAATAAATGACTTATTACATTTTCAGAAGAAATGTGCTTAAAAATCAGTACGGAAGGATTTTTGACTGCTACAAAATGGCAGATTTTTTGCCAATTTTTTGGCAAGTAGTACCATTGACCACTAAAGTATCCTTCTGTTCCAATGTGTGTTGTTCGCAGATACCAAGGCTTGTGTGTGTACACACGCACACATTTCCATACAGGTATAGTAAGTGACTTAACTTTAATGTTTCTACATTTATCTGATGGCATCCAGTTGTAAATAACAAGCTCAGTGTGGGCTCTGTGATGATTTCTTTTTATTTACATTTGCATTGTGTAAACAACTTCTGTTTAGCATAACAATGATCAATTTTGTGTTTAATCCCCAACACTCTCCCCCAGTATAATACCATAAATAGGTCATAACGTATAATATAACATATTAATATATAACAAATATACACTTGCGCTGGATTGTCAAGATTTGTAAACCATCATAGATTACCAGTGTTAACTACAGGTTCAGGATGCAGCAGCTGTACCTCGGTCAAGTTTACATGTCTTAGTCCTCAACATGACTTTAAAAATCCATATGAAGAGAAGTAAACAATGTCTTTTTTTAATAATTATTTTAAAAAAAATTCCCAGAATTAAACACCTTATTTAGCACATTCTTAGCAGTTCAAGTGGTGTAAACCTGAATAATGCATTGAGAAAAAACTCCAGCTTTAATGTCCAAAGTACTCATGGGATTTTGAGCCCTTGCTTTACCTGTAGACATTGTACTGTAGTATAAAGTGCACCACGGGCATATTTAAGTACTTTTTTCTGGCACATGCAGGGTTTAGAAAACAGTGTAGCTGTTAGTCTCCCCGTATCCTGCCTCCTGCAGGTACTGTTCAATGTTAACTGTCCCAGACGCCTTAATTAGTTTGTCAGAGGCACTTTTCTCTCCTGAGATGATCTTACGGGTCACTTCTGCCAAAGTGGGTCGATCCGTCTCTTTCCACTGGCAGCAACTCTTAATGAGAGAGTATCTGAAGGAGGGAGGGGTGTTAAAGAGAAAACTGTGCACTCATGTGTTAAGTCCATGTTTGTTATCTGGGTACTTACAGTGTGTTGGAGCAGTGTGAAGGTTTCTTCAAACTTTTTCCTCGTTGATGAAACTGCATCAACTCATTGACTAAGATTTCGGCAAATGGAGCTTCACCTAAATGAAAAAATACAAAAAAAAAAAAAAAAAATATATATATATATATACACACACACATATGTTATCAGTGTCGAGGAACCCATTTCCAGAGCATAGTTTTGCATATCAATGATTATACCTTACTGGATATTAATTCAGACTGGTTTGTGTAGAAGTGATAGAATGTGGATGACTTGTGCCTCTGAGCCCCAAGATCTACTTCACTGTCCATATCTGAATACATTCATTTTGTAGATTACTTTCAGTGTAAAAATTATAAATCTAATAATGATTAGATTTCTATAGTACTTTTCAAGGGACCCAAATCACTTTACATTATTGATCCATTATTCATTCACTCTCACATTCTCGCTCTGGTGGTGGTAAACTACATTTGTAGCCACAGTTGCCCTGGAGCAGACTACGGCCCCTCTGACCATCACTGAACATTCATACGCATCCATACACCAGTATGGGTGACACTGGAGGCAAGGAAGGTGAAGTGTCTTGCCCAAGGACACAACGGACTGACTAGGACAAAGCAGGATTTTAACTTCCAACCCTTCAGTTATTGGACGACCCGCTCTACCAACTGAGCCATGGCAATCCCCAAAATCTACTCTATAAACATATGTAAAACTCTGTAAATGCACCAATATTGTAAAACACTGGCCAACCAGTACTTTGTTTGCCCATTTACCTAATCAGTATGTAACATTTAACACATTTTACCTCTGAAAAATTATAGATCAGTATAATCTGCCTCCTAATAATACAGAGCCTGAACACAGTGCAATGAATTTTCTCACTTAACAAAATGTCAGACTTTTATTCCCTGAGTTTGGTTGTGTTTTTAAGGTGCGTATTTCTGCAACTAGTGTCACCTCGAGGAAAAAAAACCTAAATATGTGCACATATATTTTGTCAGTGTTGGAGCAACCATTTCAAGACCCTAGTTATGCATATTAATGGTTATACCATACTGGATATTAGTTCAGACTAGTTTGTGCAAAAATGATAAAGTTGACAAATGAAAAAATGTAATGCAAGTTTATTCACATGTAAGGAAAACACTATCCAAAAATAAGCTTAAATTCCAGATATTTCACATATTCCAGTGTAATAAAAAACAAAACATAACTGAAGACAAAGAACTTCATAGAAAGAAAATGGCAAAGATATACTCCGTTTATCCCAATATATTATACATGTTAGTAACTTTATGTCATCCCTCTCATAATTTGAGCCTTATCCTCTGTCCTTTCACTTGCTTTTCCTTTTGCAAGTGTTTCTGCTTCTGGAGTTTTTCCAATTCTGTATTAGTTCCTTATTGATATTTGCCTGTTCCATTTAGTGTTTGTTCTTTATAGTTCTTGTATCTGTTTTTTCCTCCTCACTGTCACATGAGGCTTACTTATGGAAGATTCATTGGGTTTCCTCTCTGTACAGTCTTTTTAAGGCCTTGATCTGATTTATGTTTGTGCTTTGAGATAATCATATACACTATTGCCTGTAAATGTGGAATAAGAAAAGGTAATATTTTATTCAAACTATGAGGAATAGTGAGCTAGTTGGCAAAAGTTGTGTTGAACTGAGTTAAATTGAATCTTTAAAAATACCTGATATCTTACATTTCAGCTTTCTAATATCTGACGTGTCCACTCTTAAGGGTTAAAATGCGTGAAATTTGCACCTTTTTGGATATTTTAAAGTCTGGAGCCTGTAGCTGCCTGACCATTGTGATTAAAAAGGGGTTGAATTAAAGTAAAAACAACAACAAAAAAAACATAATAAAATACAAAGTTAAATCATTCCTCTGCTTATTGGCCCAAAATTTGCAGTTTACATTGTCACATCAAATCAACTAGTAAACCATAACCACAAACTATTGCAAAAAGTAGTTTAATGACTTGGAACACTGTAATGAATTTAATTACATGTCGATAGGAACTCAAATTTGACACTTTTCACTTTAGAAACAAATATTTAACTTGAATATTTACATTTTATTCCTGTAAAGTCTGAACAATTAAATCACTGACAGAAAATTCAAGTTCTTTGAAACTGGAGCTTTCATTGGTTCTTCTAAACAACAAAATGTATTTTTTTGAAATATCAATTCCCTTGCATGAGTTTCAATTTTGTATCACTCACTGCTCAAATATTATTTTTGAACAAACAAAAATATAACAAACATGTCTACCAAAAGGGTAATTCCTTTTAAAAATGGGCAAAGTTCTGCCTCCTCCTTCATTGACAGTCTTGTAGTGTCATTAGAAATGTTTCTGGTG
>JAPTYR010000026.1:34497205-34520472 GCA_029814505.1 Siphamia roseigaster | reverse complement strand
CAGCTTTTCAAAATCGTGGCGGCCAAAATCGCGATTTTGATTAATTTTCGATTAATTGTGCAGCCCTAGTTTCCAGTTTACTTTTATTGTATTTTTTTATCTTATGTCATTTTTATCGTCTTACATCATTGGATCTTGTTACTGTTTACATTTGTTGGTTTTTGAATTTTTATTTTATTTTTGCTAGATTTTACATAAAGTTTAGCTTTTTTTGTTGCATCTTGTTTTGTTCATTTCCTGATTCTTTTAAATTTTGTTCCGTTGCTTTTATATTGCATTAGTTTTCTTACATTATTTTGCCTGTTTTATTACATAGGTTACGCCTTGTTACATTGTAGGGTATTATGTGCTTTTTTTTTTACATTTTGTTGCACTTTCAAAAATTTTTGTTACATGTGACATTACATTTTTGACTGGATGTTTTACTTTGATGTTTTCATTGGGTGTCTAGCCATCTTATATTGTTTGTCTCTAGGCTTTTCCATCTTGCTGCTATGATTTAATTTTGTTTTTTTTTAAGTTTATATTTGATATGACTCATGTGTTACAATTTAATTACAATGATTTTATTGTTAGTCTCTTTTTACGTTTGCCTTGTTTTTTTTTTCACATCTTATTCAGTGGTTGTCATCTTTCGGTGTCTTATAAATATATACATGTGTGCTTTTTTCCAACAGTTAAGTACAGATTCCCTGGTTCCTGACATCTTTGTCTGTTTCCTCCTCACCTCACGCTGCGTCCAGCGTCCTGGTGTCTCCACTCGTCTGGCCTCATCGAAACACTTGCCTCCATGTTGTCGGGGTGATGTTGTTCCACGGGCGCCAACCCCACCCTCTGGGGGCCCTCGGCTGCTGTCACGTCACCAGGCGCACTCACTCCAGGATTCAACACAAATGGATGACCAAGCTCCTCACCCAAAGCATTCTGGGTAGTACAGGGCCCATGTGGGAGCTGAGGATCGAACATCAGACGGTCGAATCCGACTGCGTCGCTGGTTTCCGGTCTCTGAGCGAGATCGCTGTTCACCCAGGAGCAGGATGAGATGGCATCATCTGTTGCTTCATGTTTGGTCACTGGGGGCGGAGTTTCGGTTTCTCTGTTCTGTTCGTCAACAAGTCGACAGAAATCACCTGCAGCGAGAAAATAATTTGTTTGTAAAACAATGGGGGCTGAAGTGTTGGCGTGATGAGAGATTAGAGTCCAGTAACCAGTTTAAAAGCCACACTTTGGATTTTATTCATTTTAAACTTGAACTACAGAAGATTTTGACCATAATTAAACAGTTTTGCTACTGTCCAGTTAGGTCTGGGCGAACTAGACCAAAAGTCATATTATAATAATGATAACATAATAATACATTTTATTTAAAAGCGCCTTTCAAAACCCTCAAGGTCACTGTACAGAGTGATGTCTGGTTTATATTTCTGTGTCGTCGCGACACAATTAGCCATTGACTCAATTAGCCATTGAGTGTAGTTTTAGTCAGATGTGAGTTTCATTCTATGACCCAAGTCTAGAAGGATCAGATTCATTACTGGCTTTTCTATTGACTCTCAAATTGCATGAATACAAGTTGCGCATAAAAATGTACCTAAAGTAAAAAATGCTAATTTCACCAAAACTCTTGTTTTTGGACTAAAAGTTTTTGTGCTGGCTAAAGGTTGGTTTTTTGGGTGTACCAAAATTGGTATATGTCATGGAAAGACCTTTTTGCACAACTAGTCACATTAAGGAAAAAAAATAAAACAGATGTTGATAATGTCACAACAAGCGAAGAAAGAGTTTAAGAACAAACATGTCGTAGTATATGTGGCCACAATCAGTTTTGATTTTAGTATGGGATAGAGGGGTAACAAGCATTCTAGATTCAAAATGGAGAAATGCGTGCATTTTCTAGGACCGAGAGGACACTATGAGGAAAATATGAATATCTGTGAATCAACACATTTGTTTGTCACCATATTTATGGAATGTTTTCTCCTGACATTGTAAATCATTGTATTTGTGACTTAATGGAAAAACTGACATGATGCACTTCAGTTTTTTCTGCATTTAGTAAATATCGGTTTTAGGGCCAATGTTATGTTCAATGGACATAAACAAATACACATAGTCAGAGGGGCTGGGTTTTAGCGTTGTCAACATATTTCTATCCTGTAGCGGGCACTCCTTAGAGAAAAATAATACAAAAATAGTCAAATCTTCTATACAACAGCATGGTTCATTCAAATAAAACACCTTGAACTGGCCAAACAACCAGACTGATGGATGGACGGAGGAGTCAGACCCACATGCAAATCACATAAAATAAAAAATCTGACCAACAGAATCAGGTTTAAAAACCAAAGTAGAAGATTGACAGAAAACGTTTCCTCTGATGTTTTTCTGGTCCACGTGGACCTGGTCATGAACTTAACGTCCACCTACTGCTCTGTTCAGGTCTGGACCAGGACTCGTCATTGTCCTCCACCTTGAAGACTGTGGGGCTCAATTGGACCGGGTCATCTGAAGACGGCTGTCCACAAAAAGACAAGACAAAACCATCAGGGCCACAACAAAAGCATCAGAATCAGAACAAATCCATTCTGACACCATGTCTATCTTAGGTTTTCTTCATCTTCTATCGTTTTTGTCTCATTCCTTTATTTGTATTTTATTTTCATCTTATTTCTAGTTAATTTTTCTGTCCTGTGTTTTGGTCTCACTGAACTGTTAACATTTTTTTTTTGTTTTTAAAGGAAATCAGGACAACGATATGGAGACCATTGACCATGAACTCCTCATCATCTACTCACAGTCTGCTGAGCCTGGGTGGTCTCTGGTCCAGAACTTGGGACTGGCTCTGGGTTCGGGCTGGACACATTGAACACCACCGTCTCACCTGGAGGACGGACAGGAACAGGTAACATGATCCGGGCTTTTAAAGTTAACAGTTAAACCGTTTAATAGATGGGAACATTTCAACAGGACCCTAAACGTCTCACCAAAATGTGACAACTACTTATACCAGATCAGTATCAGAGTTTTAACTGGTTTTACTATTTACAACTCGAGACCCAGTTTCCCGGGTCTCTGACAGTCCTTAAACACACCATTGTTGTGGCATTCCTGGTTCGTCGGTGACTCACCTCCCGGGGGCCCGGTCCTCCGCGGCCCTCTACCGGGAGGGTGACCGGTCAGCTGAGCTCGCGCGCGCCCGTGCGCGTGCAAGAGCCCTCCACCGCTGCTGGCCGTGACGGCGGCGCGCAGAGCGGACGTGCGCGTGGACCTGAGCTCCATAAGGCGCAGTTTTCGCCGCAGCAGTTCGTTTTCTTTGCGGCTCCGTGAGATTTCCAGCTGCAGTACCGAGTAGCCGCTGTCCACGAGGTCGCAGATCTCCGCCACGGCCGTGTTCGCGAGCACCTCCATGATGGAGGCGAGTTGCGCGTGGAAGGCGGCGGCCGGGGGCATGCTTCCGGTCTCTGGCTTGCGTGGAGTGGACCGATGTGGATCTGCGGCGCGTAGCGGTTTCAGATAATGGTCTAGATGTGGAACAGAACCACCTGATGTAAACAGAACGGACCTACCGGAAGTGAGGGCGGACGGCACTGCGCATGTGCAATCATGCTTTTCCGGCAGTAGAGCCGAAGCCCCACCTTCTCCGGTTGGGAACCACAGAAAATCGTCAGACTAAAAATCAATAAATATATGAATATATTAACTGTCTGTCCACAATCTGAATGATGAAACTTAAACCTCTAATGATTTCATACCAAACTCTGTAACTATGTTACGGTAGCCGCCATTTTGGTTATGGAGACAGTCCATTGGACTGTGTACTAATCTAGATGTTTCTTTTACAACGAACTGAGTTTTTTTTAACTTTCAAAGATTGTCTTTTAAAGTGACAAACATCATATAAATGATGACCCATAAGCAGCAGAAAGGGCGTTGTTTCAACTCTTGTATTTAATTCCTATGAAAAATTAGTGAGAATTAGACACGTCATGGGAATTTATTTATGACATTTAAATAATGAACATGAATGGACAAATCAATACCATTTTTTTTCTAAATTGTTAAATTAAAAAAACATCTTGAGATTTGAGACTGAAAATTGAAGCAACTTTAAATTGTTTAACAAAAATAAGTGTTTTCCTCTAAATATTTCACATTTTTATGCAACCGTACAACACAAAGTTTTAGTCGAAACCTTTTTCATTCATATTTCAGATGTTTCAACATTTATGTAAATGTTCTTTCTACATCACATCTGACCCTGAATCTAAAGTCACTGGAGAGAAAAGTGATACTTTGACACAAAAGGGTGAAAAAAAAAAAGGGTGTGTTGGTGGTTCAGTGGTCGAATTGTTGCCTGCCGTATGGGAGGATTGGGTTCAATTCCTGGCCAATGCACTGTGAACTTGTAAGCTGCTTTGGATAGAAGCATCTGCCAAATGCATTAATTAATTAATAAAAAAAACAAAGCTGGTCAATGAAGAAAATGTTCAGTATTGGTTCACTTTTCAGTTTTTCCACAGAATCAATTTATTTACAAAGTGACACATATGAAGTAAGAGCACATTTTTCTACAACAGGCTCATGTTTCCATTAAACCAGACGTAAATTTAAAAAAGCAAATTCTTCAACATGGAGTGAGAAACATCCTTTGCTCTTTTCAGTGTTTTAACTATTTTTTTTAATAAAGTGATAAACATAAATAAGGTAAAAACATTTCAGTGTGACACAAAATGAAGGAAATTGCATTTTACTGATACACGTTTTCATCTGCATCCAGAACACTTGTTTAATAATGGATTAATTTTATTGTCAGTAAATCCTCAGTAACAAGCAGAAAATGCATCATCTGTGTAACAACTTATGAAGAGTTTACATTAAAAGTTAATGTTATAATCCAATAAATGGTCAAAATCCAGTTTATTATTGGATTTAAGACTCTGCAATGACCTAAAAAAAAATATAAAAACATGACAAAACAGTAAAATCCAAGGAAACATGACTTTGCTACAGATATTCAAGATTTATTTTTATACTTTTCTTAAATTCCAGCATTTCTGCTCAGGTTTATTAAGGTGCAAACAACAGCAGGATGGAAACAACGTATGGTAAATAAAATCAATTTGTGCAGGAGAATCAGGTCCACAGGTCAATACTAAACATAGCAATGTCCAGGGTTTTTCCTGATCAGCAACATACAGCCATCTTCAACATACTAATAGATGACATTAACCTCTGGATTCATCTGACAGTGGCAGGAAAAAAAGAACATTTCCTCACAAAAAAATATGTATTTCCAGATTTAATATCACATGCGTTAGTATGTAAACTCCTCTTTAGAATCAATAGTTTTGCCTGATTTTTCAGTCTATTTTCATCTGCACTTAATACTTTGATCAGAACCTGATTTGCAGAGTTATCCGATTATTATTGCTCAGAAGTCTGTTTCATTAAATGGAGAATGGGATTCCTCAGGGCACCGTTTTAGGCCCCATCATTTATATGTTTAAGCAATTTCCCAATTGTGGGATCAATAAAGTACTTCTATTGCATTATGAATTTTCAGATATAGATTTTATATTTAGTTCTTTTACATCTGCACATAAGGACAAACAATTAAATTGTAGCAAATACAAGGGATGTAGGCTCCATTTACACGACAATGGTCTGAAGCAAAAACGCAGAAGTCCGTTTTCTTTCCGACAATTTATCTGCGTTCACACGAGCGTTTTAGGGGTGGAAATCTTGCACACGGTGACGGGGAAAACGTATACATTGTGAGCGTGTATACTACATCAGCAAACTGCCAATCAATACCAACTGCAACAAGGTTTTTGCTCCAAAAACCTTGTTGCTCCTCCATTTTCAGTGGCGGCTGTCAGAGTTGGCGGTAGAACGTTGGTGAACATTCTATCTCCTTTCATCCCGAAGTGTCACACGGTCACACTTTACACAGTTGGAATTTACAAAGCTATACTGTTATTATGGCTATATTTATGTCACTGGTCATGTTTGTACCAGCTCATGCTTGTGATATTACTGCACAAAAACGCTCTTGTTCGTTTTCAACTCTTTCCACGGCAACGGTAGGTTCGAGCATTTAAGATCTCCACTCTGGACGGCGTTTTGTGTTTTCTGCGTCTTCCACTCTCCAAAACACCATCGCTGTGTGAACGATCGGCACATCTGTAGAAATGTTATACGTTTTCCTATAGTTATCGTTGTTGTGTAAATGGGGCCGTAGTCAAACGTGACGAGGCAAATGAGTCAGTTTACATGACTATAAAAAAAATCCAATAATTAATCTGATTAATTCTTATTATTAATCAGATAATTGTAATTGTCAGATATGACTCATTTGCAAGTAATTCAGAAATCCAATAATCCATAAACCTCTGTTTAGAAGTTCGAGTCAATGTTTGGATTTATTTCAGTTTGTCTGCGTTTGTTATTGTCATCGATGTCACTTCTGTTTTCTATTTTATAATTTTTCCACATGTTCAGATGTAACAGAACTAAATGAATCAGATTAACCTGTATAGTGTAAACAGTACATGCGTGAAGACATTGAAGTCCCAGGGACAAATCCAGGTGTGGTAATTTGATTTATTCTAAACAGATTACTGCTGTTATCTTTTTAAACATTATGTAACACAGTTTACATGATCATTAATCAGATACAGATCAGAATATTAGGCTGTACTTAAACTACAAAAAAACCATCCGACCCGAGCCATGGCTCTGAGGGCCTCACAGCAGGGGGGCAAATCCAAGTACTCACATTACGTGAATTGCACCGGCCATTTGATCGGCCCGGGGCCGAGGTCCCTCATATGAGGAGGCCCTTAGTATGGCTGGTATCGGGCTCAGTGTCATTAGTGTACATATAAATGATGGGGCCTCAGATCATAGTATTTTTGTGTAAGTGGATAGAACCTGCATGATATTGAATGCTTCTTATTCCAGCTTTTTAATAAGAAATGTTTGTCGATTAGAGTAAGGGATCCCATTCCATACTCCATTTAATGAAACAGACTGACTCACTAATAATATAATAACTTCACAAATCAAATTATGGCCAGAGTATTAGTGTGGATGTAAACAGCCTCAATAACAGGAAGTCTGATTTGATGTAACTCCATGTGCATGAACTCTGAAATAAATTCATTCTGAAAAGTCTGAACCAGAGTTTACAGATTATTTCTGAAGTGCATGTAAACACATCAGCAGGGCTGCACATAACTGGTATGCAAGTGCATGCGGTGCACACTGTACCGGACATCAAGTTACATTGACACGCGCTTGCGCACCTACAGCTGGGGCCGCTATTTAGGTGTTCCACCACCACCTCTATAAAGACACCAGACTGAACTGACACCTGATCTGCACAAAAAAAAGAGTGAACGGAATAGTGTCTCCTGCGCACACTTTTTTTGTGGAGATGTGGATGAGTGCTTCCTCTCACAGTGACCCCAGCTGTTGGTACACAAGGGCGTGTCAATGCGCTTTATGTGCCACATAGTGTGTGCCACGCGCACTTGCGCACCAGTTATGTGCAGCCCTGCACATCAGATCTGATTATTGTAATGATCTCATTTCATTATCACTTTATCCTCACTAGGGTCACGGGGGTCACATGGAGCCTATCCCACCACTGAGGGCGAAGGCGGGGTACACCCTGGACAACTCGCCAATTCATCGCAGATGTAGCCAGATAGTCACTCTCACATTCACACCTATGGGCAATTTAGATTAACCAATTCACCTACCAGTACATGTTTGGATGGTGGGAGGAAGCCCGGAGAGAACCCACACAGACACGGGGAGAACATGCAAACTCCACACAGAAAGGATTGGTGCTGAAATCGAACCCAGAACTTTCTTGCTGTGAGGCATGAGTGCGAACCACTGCAATTATCTGAGTACAGTTATTGGATTTTTATGGTCATGTAAACAGACGTGTTGTCTTAGATAGCCTCATACCATAGTTCCATGTCATATTTTTGGCTAAATTGTGACGTCGAAGTAACATTACTCTCCTGACACTGCTGATTAAGTTGATGTAGATATTATAATTTGGCCAAAAATACGACTTTAGCAGTTAAGTTATGAGGCCAACGACCTTAGTTACTTTCTTCTTTTCCTTAAAGTATTGCTTGTACTGTGATACTCATCTAAAGGCACAGGTCTTAGATCAGGAAAAACCCTGAACATCCACCCACTCCATCACTGATGTGGACCTGATGCATGACATTAAATATCTCCATGGGATGTAATGACATTAAGTGAAGTTTATAAGGAGCATCCCCAGGTTTCCCTGTGCCTATGTAGGGTCTGGGGAACATAGGGCTGCCTCCCATTGATAAACCCACAGACTGTGGTTCTCAGAGTTCAGTGTTTGGTTCTAAATCCCCGTCTTTTGCACCGTCTGGGCACAGACGTTGGGGTGACATTTCTTCATGTGGAGTTTGAGGCTGTACTGGACGATGAAGCTCCGGGAGCAGATGTTGCAGGCGTATGGTCGCTCACCAGTATGGATACTCAGGTGCGACTTGAGGTGCGCTGACTGAGTGAACTTCTTTCCGCACTGGTCGCAGCTGAAGGGCCGCTCGCCGGTGTGGATCCGCATGTGAACCTCCAGGTTCTGAGACGTGGCATACGTCTTTTTACAAATGGAGCACATGAAGCGCCTGGACTTGGACCCAGATCCAGGCCGACTGTTACACAGCTGACCCGTCTGATCCCGGTAGAGGCCGAAATTCATCATGTCAGCCTCGTCGTAATCGAATGCTGAGTTGCTGCTTTCGGAGAGCTGGCAGTCGGCTGATGTGGAGCCCAACACACTGACCAGCTTCAGGCCGAAGGCGTCAGTGTCCATGTTCTCACTCTGGGGGAAGTGAGTGAACGGCGCCTGGGTTTTGGCCAGTTTGGTCCAGGTCAGGCTCAGGTCCAGTTCCGCCCTACTGGACGGGGACTGGGACTCCATCAGGGTGCCACTGAAATAAGGTGGTGGCCTGTTGGACAGCATTGAGCAGTCCTGGTGGACCACATGGAGGTCTGAGTCCATCTGAGATGAGTAGGAGCAGGCGGACTCTGTGGCATCCAGCTCAGTGCAGACCGGCTCGCTGTGAGGCGAGTCCAAGGTGTAGACCGAGGACATCGTTTTCTTGGGCGTCCCGGCGCTCAATCTGGACGGGGGACTCCTCATGGCCAGCGACTCTGACGGAGACGACTTCACTGACTGACTCGGGGCATCTTCAGGTCCGGACCATGGCCTCTTGGTCCGACGGCTGATGGGGGTCGACGCACCACTGCTGCCGTCAGTTGTCGTTTTCTTATCTGATGACAAACACAGTGAGGTTAGAATGAAACATTCATGATATGAAGTAACAAATCCAGACCCAGTCCTGATCTGGGTTCATACTGGACTCACCCTCCTCGTAAATGTCGTTACTGTCCGAGTCTTCGTCTTTAATCAGGACCACTTCTGGAAACTAGGACAAAGAAATAGAAAAGATGTGAACGTCACATGATCAAAGGCCACAACACTTAACGAAACACAATGAAATTCAGAGAAAAGCTGAAAATAAACAAAACCTGACATTTATTAAAACATTAATCTAAACATGTGGCACTAAATAAGACACCATGTAACTAAAAACATTTGTGACAATTAATGAAATATGCAATGAGATTTTAACGACACACAACATTTAACCAAATTTGTAATTTAACAGAAAGTTTAATATTATTTAAATGTCATTCCATTTTGTTTAAACCATTTTTGTCAAACTGAACATGACACTAAACAAAAGACGACATGTTTTTAAAATGATTTGACTAATTGTCAGGGGACATGCAACAGGACTTAACAAAAGCTATGATATTTCACCAAACATAGCATTTAAGAAAAAATCAAATTTGACACAAAACAAACAAAATGCAACACTGAATGAAATATACAGCATTTAAATAAGTGATCAAGGAAATTCAATGACAGAATAACATTGAAACATGTAACATGAAAACTACACAATTACATTAAATACCATGTTTAACGACGATGCAACATTTACTGAAATGTGACATTTGATAAAAGTTGCTGCAGAATTTAATGAAAAATACAACATTTCAAGAAGCATGACTTTTAACATAAAGCATAATTAAACAGAAGGCATAACATTTGACAAAATGTGACATTTTACGGCAGATTCTAAATATTCATTAGTTTAGCCGCGAAGCGGAATCAACTATTGGAATGAGTACGTATCTTTGTCTCTGTGTGTGTGTGTGTGTGTGTGTCTGTCTGTGTGTGCGCAGCCCGGTGCAGCCCAACTTTTTGGGAGGCAGAAAGAAGCCAAAATGCGCACGGCGGCTCAAGTTGCGCATCCTACCGGTTGCTCTTGTTATTTCTACATTTAGCTTCAATCATGTCGACTGATGGTTGAACTTTAAAGTTTGATAAAACAATTTATTATTACATCAGCCTTCTATCATTATTATAAAAGGAGGAAAAAACAGATTCATCAGTTCTTTTCAGACACTTTTCCGAAATGAACTGATTATATCCCCCGAAACGCGGAACGTTGGATGTAATGGTTATGCGCGCACTGCCTCTGCCGCCTTAGATATTTCATGTTAACGAGATAACTTTTGCATTAGTTGACAGATTTGCCCCAAACTTGGTGCACTCATGCTCTAGGACAGATGCATCAACTAATTAGATTTTGGAGGTCAATACCTTCAAGATGGTCAAATTTTTGTTTGGCCTACAACTTTTGAAAGGGGTGGACGGAAATGGTGGTGACTGGAAGCGTCGCATTTCGGGGATATACCTCTGGCAGTTGAAGACGACTGCATAGTTGGCTAGTTTGACTTTATTACAAACTGGAAACAGTTGAACTGAACATCTGACTTTAAGCCATAAAGACCTAAACATCTACCACCTTTAACCAAAACCATCAACTGATGGAACTGTCTAAAACCTGTTAGTCCACTAATCCTACAAATACATGGTTGGAATTGGTGTAAATAGTTATTCATCTTTACATGGTCATCAGATAGGATTCATTTGGCTGTTCAGGCAGAGATGGAGATTGTGGAGTCATCAAGTCATCTCCATGTCATGTATTTTTTCTACTCAGTCACTGAACCAGGTGCATTCACTAATTAGCTCACCTTCCTGCCTGAAGAGCTGTGCTGATTGGACTCAGTTGCAAGAGGAGAACAAATACATGACATGACTTGATGACTCCATAATACCCACCTCTGGTGAGAACAACAGCCTTGTAGACATAGATCTTTGTTTTGCTTTTCAGACTTTTGTTGTTCCACATTCATTGTATGGTCTGCTGAAAGAACTGCTGGTCCTTGCAAGTCTATTGTCAATCTCCTAGTCAATCTTGGCATCAGATGAGATCGGTGAACTGCTGGGTGCATTTTAGTTCTGTATTGCCTATGCTGATGTGTGGTGGTCAATAATTGTCATGGAGAGCTGGTTGATGGAGAACATCCGTCTTGTTGAGGCTTACTTGAGGGCAAAACAGCTGTAAGGCATCTGCAAAGCAGGAAGTGATGCGTTGAAGGGCTTGCTCTGTGTGGGTGATAAGGGCAACATCATCTGCAAAGAGAAGGTCGTGGATGAGCAACTCCTGTATCTTGGTGTGGGCTTGGAGGCGTCATAAATTGAAGAGTCTGCCTTCCAAATGTACACCCCCTCGTCAACATTCAGGTCCACAGTTGCTTGCTTGAGCATCATGTTGAAGAAGACACTGAAGAGAGTTGGTGCCAGGACACAGCCTTGCTTTGTGCCATTGGAGATGGGGAAGGGTTCTGATGGGTCACTGTTGAGTCTGATCTGGCCACGTTGGTTCTCATGCAGCTGGATCACCATCTGTATAAACTTGGGGGGTGACAGCCAAGTCGTTCCAGAATGGACCATAGTCCTGTCCTGCTAACCGTGTTGAATGCTTTAGTAAGGTCAACTAAAGGAACATAGAGTCCCTCATTTTGCTCTTGGCACGTCTCCTGAATTTGGCGGAAGACAAACACCATGTCCATCGTGCCTCTATTGGCTCTTAAGCTGCACTGGCTCTCCGGGAGAATTTCCTCAGCAGTGGCTGGAACAAACCTATTGAGCAGGACCCTGACAAATACTTTGTCAGTGATAGAAAGGAGGGTGATACCTTGATAGTTGGAGCAGTCAGACTTATCACTCTTGTTCTTGTACAGGGTTATGATGACAGCATTGCGAAGATCTTATTGCAGTTTTCCCTGCTCCCAGCAGCAGACAAGAAGATCATGAAGCTTGCCATGGAGTGCTGGACCCCCATGCGTCCAGATTTCTGGTGGTATGCCATCAACTCCAGCTGTCATGCAACTCCTGAGTTGTTCTATGGCTTTTGTCAACTCTTAAAGAGTGGGTGGTTCTTCAAACTCCTCTTTGAATGGGAGTTGAAGAACACGATTAATGGCAGTGTCATGCATAGTGCAATTAGTACTGAAGAGGGTTTGGAAGTGCTCAGACCAGCGAGCAAGGATGGAGGTGTTGTTAGTGAGGAGGACCTGTCCATCTGAACTGCGGATAGCACTCTTGACCTGATGGGTAGGGCCATACACTGCTTTCAGAGCCTCATAGAAGCTCCTATAGTCACCTACATCAGCACACAACTGTGTTTTCTTCGCCAGGTCACCCCACCGATTGCTCTGTATCTCTCTAAGTTTTCACCGTAGGGTGCTGTATGCACATCGAAAGTTAGTCTTCTTCACATGACAAGTTGGGTGTGCAAGATGGGCCTGATGAGCCACCCTTTTCATTGACAGTAAGTCCTGTATTTCCCGGTCATTCTCATCAAACCAGTCTTTGTTTTTCTTATTTGTGCACCCAAGAACTTCTACAGATGTCTTCAGGATGGTTAGTTTGAAGTTCTCTCAAAGGGGGTTAGGGGTAGGGTCAACAGTGCAAGGACGTTCATTGAGTTTTTGCTGAAGGTCTGCTCGAAACTTGGCTTTCACCTCTTCCTGGGACAGGCTGCCGATGTTGACTTTCTTCTTGAGATTACTTTTCCTCTTGTGTTTGGGTTTGAACTGAAGTTTGAACTCCCAGCAGACGAGGCAATGGTCAGTGTGGCACTCTGCACTAGGCATCACTCATGTTTGTAGAGCATCTTTCAGGTTGCGTTGGTGCATGAGCACATAGTCAAGTAGGTGCCAGTGGTTTGACCGAGGGTGCATCTATAGTGTTTTCAGGCTGTCCTTTTGTTGGAAGATTGTATTAGTGATGACAAGTTGATGCTCTGTGCAGAACTCGAGCAGGGGCCGCCCATTGTCATTACAGTTGCTAACGCTGTGTCTTCCAAGGATTCCTTGCTAGACTTCAGAGTCCTTCCCAACTTGAGCATTGAAGTCAATCAAACTTCAATCAAACTTTATTTATATATATCACTTTTCAAACATGTTGTATGCAGCACAAAGTTCGTTACAGCAGAACCCCTATTATCTCGCAATTGTATGTACAGTTGAAAGCAAAACATAATAAAATAGGAAAATAATAATAAAATAGGTAAACAAATAAATAAGCCATTAAATAAATACATACATAAACTAGAAATGCACTCAGAGAGTGCAAACCTCCACCATCATTTTATTCCATCAAGTTTTCCGTGCACACCCTACTGTTTAAAAAATTATTCCATCATTTTTTTCCCATCCACGTTGTCCTCGCTTCCCATCAATGTTATCCTCGTGCGGCCTCACGCACACCCTTGTGACAGACCACGAAGATGCAGCTGTTAACAAACAAACGAACGAACGAACACACCAACAAACTCGGGTGATGACATAACCTCCTGGCAGAGGTAATAAATAAGAATAGCACAATAAAACAATGTTAAAATTTAGAATTTAAATAAAAGCTAAGCTAAAGAGGTAGCTTTTCAATTTACCCTTAAAAATCTGAACACTTGCAGCGGACCTCAGATCCTCAGGTCGACTGTTCCAGAATTTGGGGCCATAAAAGCTAAATGAGGACCCTCCATGAGTTTTAGTATGAACTCTAGGAACAGTTAAAAGATTACTACACGAGGAGCTGAGGGTCCGAGAGGGTTCATAAGTTAAAAGCAGATCTGATAAATAATTAGGGCTAAGACCATTAAGACTTTTAAAAAACAATAAAAGCAAATCCTGAAGCTCACAGGGAGCCAGTACACAGACCTCAGCATTGGTGTTATATGCTCTCTCTTCCTGGTCCTCGTCAGCAGCCGGGCTGCAGAGTTCTGGAGCAGCTGCAGTGGTGCAATAATCTTTTAGGGAAGAACAGAAAGGAGAGAATTGCAACAATCTATGCAACTGGTGAATGCATGCATCGGACTCTCTGCACTGGCTCGAGTGAGAAAGGACCACACCCTAGCAATATTTTTTAAATGATAACAACCAGTTTTAGTAACGGCCCTTATGTGTGGCTCAAAGCTAAGCTCATGTTTGGAGCTCAGCTTTGAGCCTCTCTCTCTGAGCCCCAGGATCAACATTTAAAATCTCATAGTATCACTTGGGCTAAGGTCATCAGGAGACACGGCAATATAAACCTGGCTGTCATCAGCATAACTATGAAAGTTAATACTGTGTCTCCTGAAGACCTGTCCTAGAAGCAACATATAAAAATTAAAAAGGTTTTAACCTAAAATGGACCCTTAGGAAACACCACAGTCCACAGGACAAGAAACCATGTATAAGGGGTTAAAGAGTTAACCCCTTATCATGCCGGGGAGATTTTGCTTAAAACACATGAAAAATCACTCTCCAAATTAAAACTGTTCTTCAATCGTTTGGAGTACAGTTACAAGACTGGGCTCTTTGTAAAAGTAACACCCTGTAGTTTGGACTAAAACACTCACTTCTGCGGTTTATTTAACAGTTAAACCTGTTTATTTAACAGGTAAAAAGCTGTAGACTTCGAAACACTAATACATTAATTCCCCCCTCACTATAATTTTTTGCATGTAAACCAGAGTGTATTTGTCTGCAGTTCATGGGTACGGACCGAAACACCATTTACCAACACTGTGTACTTTGCAGTTTGAAGTTGAGAACTCTATTTGTAAAAATGTCAGTTTTAGAGCATTTTTTTCTAGGGTTATGTTTACGTGTTTTACAGAGGGGAAATTTGGGGAATATCAGTTTTTTCCAAAATGTCTACATTTGGAAATTTTGGGAAAAAATAAATAACTTCTGAATGTTTCAAACACACATTTTAGCAAACATTGATGAAAATAAATATTATCTTTAAAAATCCCCAACATAAATCTGACTTTGGACAAATATTCCTGCAGTTTCCGTGTTTTTGTGGATCTGACGTGCATTCTGGACTTAAATACTTTACTACAGAGGTGACCAATATTGGTCCTTAAGGGCTACTACCCTGCATGTTTTAGATGTATCCCTTTTCTAACACACCTGATTCAAACAATAAGCCTGTCATCCAGCTCTGCAGAAGGTTGATAATGACCGTCAGATGTGCTGGAAGTAGGAAACATCTAAAACATGCAGGATAGGGGCCCTTTAGGACCAAGATTGGTGACCACTGCGTCACTGGATTATGTTCACTGGAGTGTTATAAGGAAAAACAACACCACATTTGGCCGGATCGATAAATGATCAATGAATCATATGACAGCCTTCAAAAGCCAAATTTCCTCATATGCCACTTTTGTTTAAATCACCCTTTTGTTAATGTGGTGCTGCCTTTGCACTTCAGAATGGTTTATATATTTGGAAAGATGAGTTTGTTCTTTTTCAATTGATGTGTGACAAGTGCAGGTGCATTAATGTGGGAGCTGTGTATATATAGGTTTAATTAAAATAATGTCATTTATTTGCCAAAACCGGGACGTAAGGCTGGGAAGTCTGTTGAACAAATCATCCTCAGATTAGAATATTCCTGTCCACCTACTCCTTCCAAATAAAAACCTTTTTATTAATATTTAACATGGAGTTTAACCAAATACTGGTCGACTCATTTAGGTATGGATCAAACTTTATCAACTTTAAGATGTTTCTCCATTTGTCTCGAAGATCGTATATTTCTGGGTTGTTGGTTTTTTTTCCTTCATTTCTTTAGTTGCTGTAGAGGATAAACACTGTTTTGTATTTTTCAGACACTTGAAGAATCGTTCAAAGTAAAAACAAAAAAAGCCTCTTTTTCTGGTCCTGTCGTTGTCTGTCTGTAAATTCTTATATTGAACCTTAAAGCTGTAACTCAATATTGTTGTACTTGGTTCAAGAGATTCTGATTCTGATCTTGTCAAACATATGTGGCATTACCATGGAAACTGCAGAAAAACCCACATGGGACTCTTAAATGTAGCCCAAATGTAACCCTTCTGGGGCCCACATGCACATGCTGGCTGGGATATTACACTTTATACAAATACATACAGTTGTATTTTCTTCGACTGAGCTCACTTTTTTTTTTCTTTTAAATGGATTCTGTTTTGCATTTTTTAGACACTTAAAAGGATCATTCCAAGTCAAAAATGTCTCTTTTCCTGGTCCTGTCATCCCAGAGTCATTCTAGTGCCATCATCATCATCCCAGCAGTCGCCTGTGTCTCCGTTATTCTAATTAGGGACATTTTTCTCGGTAACGGGGATAAAAATAGCGTTCAGAGGGAATCCCATTCATGCTTTAGGTTTATTCAGCTGCTCTGACGTTGACCACCAGGGGTCCATCCTGCTTCTCCAAAACAGCAGAGGCACCAGGCCAAGGCCTCCCAGCCAACAGAGGCCCAGGTTGGGGCCTATCAGCTGGACCCAGGCCAGGGGAAGCGCTCCGCTATTGGCTACCGTCCGATCCCTGCTCTTTTCTGATTGGCTGTATGGGGAACCATGTGACCGAATATGCAAATTGTCTCTATGTGGCAGTTGAAATCCCTGAGTTGGGACCAACCCTGAGCACTGAAAGGAAGGAGGACGGAAGGGAGAGAGACGGAGGCAGACGAAGGAGAAGAAAAAGGGGGAGTGACGCAGAAATGCACTTCTAGAAAACACCGACTTTGGCCCAAAAAACCCTGACACCTGGACCTAAGACTGTCTGTGTTCGGACCCTTTTATTCTGTTTTCCATGAGTGCTGCAAGGTAAGGGTTAAAGGGCCATTCAGAAAATGACCAATTTGTACAAAAATATAAAATATGAAAAATCACTGCAGTTCCATGTGATTTTTAGCAGTTTAATTATGTTCTGCATAATTTAATGTTTGTAAAACCAGTAGAGCAGTCAACGTTCTGAATGTGTTTCTGCAGAAAACAGAATAAAAATGAATGTTCTTTATAAAAATCAAATGAGGCTCAAACTACTGCAGGATTATCTTTGGAAAACAGGAATGAAACTCGGTGTTCTGAATTATTGTCTGTGGAAAAACCTGAAAATAACTTGACCCCTACGTGAGTCGGGCCTTGTCAAACCCAGATCAAACTGACTGAGCTTTAAAGTGTCATATTTTTCTATTTCATCCTATCAAGTCCAAAGTTGTCCAAATGTTTGAAAAACCAGCAAAAAAACTTGATGTTCCGAATGCATTTCTGCAAAAAAAAAAAACAACAATAAAAATTAAAGTTCTGGATATTTCTCTTTGTAAAAGCCAAATGAAATTCAATGTCCTGTGTGATTTATCTTTGGAAAACCAGAATGAAACTTGGTGCTCTACATTATTCTCTTTGAAAAACCTGAAAATAACTTGGAAAACCCAAATCAAACTGACAAAGCTTTAAAATGTTGAGTTTTTCTATTTGATGAAATTCTATAAAGTCAGAAACTGTTGCAAAGACTAAAAATCCTTCTAATCCTTCTGTCCCCCCCACCCCCCTCCCCCTGTCCCCTTCAGTGTCCTCAGGTCTTTCAGTCCATCAGCGATGCCAGGCCCAGTGATGCCGATGGACGTGGCCATGCGCTTTTACATGAGCCACTCTCCGCCTCCTCTGCGAGGCTTCCTCAGCTCCTATGAGGACCTTCAGAGGGCCAAGACCAGAAACAGCCAGTCCACCCCGTCCACCGGCCTAAGCCAACAGCAGCACTACAAACCCCTGAGGCCGTGTCTCAGTAACCAGCAGAAAGTTACGGACGACAGCAATGACAACGGCGGCGGCTGCGTGGGCTGGAACAACAGCAAAACCAGCAAAAAAAGAGTGGTGTTTGCAGACATGAAGGGAATGTCACTGACCGCGATTCATGTCTTCTCCAAGTTTGATGATGAGTCATATCAAAGCAGGAAGCCAGGGGCAGTCACTGAGGACCTGCAGTTCGACATGACGGACCTGGAAACCGCTGCCATGGATCTAAAGATCAGCTCGGGCCGAAGCCTGGAGCTAGATTTTAAGCAGCCATCAGCCGACTACCTGGACTTCCGAAACCGACTTATCCAGAGCTCAGTCTGTTTGGAGAACTGCTCCCTACAGGAGCGCTCGCTCACTGGTACCATCAAAGTCCGGAACATTGGCTTCGAGAAGTCGGTGCAAGTGCGGATCACCTTTGACTCATGGGTCAGTTTCACAGATGTCGACTGCACCTTCATGAACAATGTATACGGTTGCCAGGACAGCGACACCTTCGCGTTTGTCCTAGAACTGCCAGCGTACGTCCAACCACAGAACCGGGTGGAGTTCTGCATCTGCTTCAAGGTCCAGGGACAGACTTTTTGGGACAATAACGATGGCAAGAACTATACTCTGAAACATGTCGGTTGGCACGGGGAGGAACTGAATGCAGCAACAGCCCTGTCCGAGAACAAACAGGGTGGAGTTAAGGTGTTGGACCTGGAGTTCGACCAATTTGGAAGCCCACGCATGTCCAACGGACTGTTTCCCGGCTGGCAGAGCTGGGGTCAGATCGATACCAGTGTGCCTTATTGGTGAATGCAAACAAACATGCACTGGAATAATATAAAAGACTAAGTGTTTTTCCATCGACCCTCAAATTGTGCAAATATAACTTGCGCATAAAAATTTACCGAAGGGGAAAATGACAATTTTGACAAAACCCTGTTTTTCGATTAAAGGTTTTTGCGCTGGTAAGAGGTGTTTTTTTTTGGGCATAGCACAAATGTGTATTATGCAAAATGACAACGGAAAGACCTTTTTTCGCAACTACAGTCAGGTAAATTAAACAACCGGATGTTGACGGACGTTACAAGAGAAGAAAAAGAGTTTTAACAGAAACATGGTGCGGTATGTGTGGACACACCAGGAATCTACATAATTTTTTTGTTTAGTAGGAGATAGAAGGGGAATATAGAAGAATAATGAATATATCTGTAAAACAACAGGATATTCATGTTCGTCTCCGTGGTTACGGAATGACTTCTCGTGCCATCCCGAGATATTAAATGAACAAATCATAGCATTTGTGAATTAATGGAAAAAAAGACATTACACAAATCTGTTTTTTTTCGACAAATAGTAAATATGGATAAAATTTTGCACAGAGATCTGTTGGAAAAGTGACCAGTGACGGGGCATTTGGTACGAATCCAGCTGTGGGTTTGAGCTTCGGCCAAGAAACCAGACTGATGCAAACAAACTTGTGCTTTTTCAGCCGAGGTAAAGTGCACAAACTAGACAGAAACCCAACTGTAACATGCTGAACTGACCTGCTTTTGCTGTACCTTGGTCATTCGACCAGAAATGGACTGTAGCTGGGGGGGGCGGACCTGCAGTGTTCCCTGTGTCAGTCTTCAAAAAAAAAAAAAAAAAAATCCACGTGCCTTCTCAAAGTGCCTGCTCATCATGTTCCAGCTTCGTCGTACAAGCCCCACCCCCTTTGAAGGCCCCGTGGACCGGTTCAACATGCACTGATTGACACGTCCCTCTCAAATGTGATAAGTATAAAACTGAAGACAGGGAAACCAGCTGATTATGTCCTTCATATTGAAGGGAAAGTATGGGGGGGGGCACAGCAACATGATGCTTCTCGAGCACAGCTGTTTCTGTTCTAATACAGTGGTGGAAAGGTTTTTGGACACCTCCATGCATTTGAGATATACTAAATTAAAAATCCCTTTTCAGCTTTTTTTTTTTCATTCCCAAATTAAGTGGAAGTGATTAGCTAATCCACAAAGCCCACAACAGTTCTTGATGCTTTTTCTGAACAGGAGCAATTAAAAAAAAAATAATAATAATCTTATGTTTTTCCACCCAAATTCCCTCCAAGTGGGAAAGGGTTGTTTTCCAATGTGAGTTGCAAATATTTTCCCATTCTTCGGCCGATATAACTATAGCTTACTTTTTCCTGTCCTTTTATTTTTTAACATGTTGGGTGTTCACCTCTGAGGATTCATGAAAACCCTTGTATAACTTAGATACTATTTTTTTACTCTCTTATTTGTATACCAAAATAAAAACCTTTAGTATGTTATTTTCTATTTTACCTTATCCTTCTATGGTAATGTCATTTATCTGATGCCTCATTTGTAGATATCTAAATAGCTACATCTTGAATCTTTTTTAGAGCTTCAAAGAGCTTCTATTGTGTATGAAACAACAATAAGCTGCCAATCCTTTACTTTAGTATTTTTATTAAATAAAGTCAGTAAAATCTGCCCAGTTTTCTTCCCTTCTCCAAACCCACATGCTCCTTCTGCACATGCTCAGTTCTGTCCAGGGCCAAACTGGATGTTTCAAAAGACAAACATCAAAAACATGTCATGTTGAAACAGTTAATAATTTAGGTTTTTTTTTTTTCTAAACAATTTTTTAAAAATTGCAAATATTTCATGATAATATTGGAAATTGTGTAAAATTTTAAGGGTGCTGCAAAAACCTTTTTTTTTTTCCCCCACCACTGTACGTTAAAATAATGCACACTAAGCTGTTGCACCAGTTCTGTTCCAGTTCTGATCCAAACTGGCCTCTGCAGTTTCCAGTCGGAGTCGTGCTGCCCGTTCTTTCCCTCCTCGTAAACGTCTGAAGAAAAGAAAGAAATGTGTGTTTTTTTGTTGTAACGTTTTGGTAAAAGTAAGAAGTAACTGAGCTGCTATCGACAGAAGAAAGACTCTGCATGTGATGTGTCCTGAGCTGGAGCTGAAGGAAGGGAGGAGGTTTGGTGGGTTTGGTGGGTTCTGTGGTTTGAGGGGGTGGGGGCATAAAGACCCGAGTGTTTTTATTACTGTGTGTTTTCACAAGTGCAATTCAGTGGTGAGTGAATAGAATGTGTGGCTGGAATGGACATATGCTTTTCTTTTCTGTTCTATTCTTTTGGTTTCTACGTCTTTTCCTGGCTATCATGATGATCTGCACCCCAGCATTTATGTGTTTCACTTGAAGGTGTGTGTCGCTGATGTGCACCAAGTCAGTCATGTATAATTGCTCTTTCAGAAATAAATACATTTCTATATTTGTGCTAAAACTTGTCCGACTCCTTTTGTTCTTATTTTACAATAAAGTGTTCTAAGAAAATAAATAAATTAGGGTTGTCAAAGTTAACACATTAACGTGAATTAATCCATCATCTTGATTAATCTGATTAAAATTTTTCATGCAATTAAATGGAACAGTTTACAGTTTAAATTTCAACTTTTGTTGAGACTGTTGACGGTGTTGAATAAACATGTTAATTGCATATATATTTCAATTTTTTCATATGTTTTGGATATTTTAATCACTTTTTTTGGTGTTTTGTTTTTGTATCTTAGAATTTTGAATATGTTTTGGATATTTCATCGCTTTTTTGTTAGATTATTTTTTTGTAAATCTCTGTGGATTTTAGCATTTTTTGTATAGCTTTTCCTCTATTTATTGTGTTTATTAGTGTATTTTTGTGTATTTTGCGTGAAATTTGAATCCAAACTCCTTCTTCATGAGACACAACAGTTGACTGACAAAGTGTTTTCATCACGATTAATCAAAATTAATCCAAAACAATCCTGTGATTAATCTGGTTAAAAATTGCAATCCTTTGCTAGCCCTCACATAAATAAATAATTTAATGTTAACTGTTCCTGCAGATAAATGTAATGGCCTCGTGTTGGTGTTAAAATAAACATTAAATACATTTTATTCGTGTTTAACTTAAAATGAAGATAAAATCACAAAATGCTTCATAGTTTAGCATAAAATGTTGATAAAAGCTTAAAATAAAATAAATACTATGGGAAACAGACAAAACCACAATAAAAACAAGGCCATAAAACATCAACCTAGTCTAAAGGCCTGATTAACATTTTGATTTAGGTCACAGTAATAAACAGATCTGGTTCGTGTTTTTCTTCTATAGAAATAAATACTCAGTAACTGGATGTTTCCAAACACATAGTGACACTGGTCGATGCTTGGTCATTGGTTGGGGTTTTATTGACTGTTGTGATGTTTATAAACAGTGATGATGTGGTTTCTGAGTGGGCGGGGCCTAGCTGGCGCCAGTAGCTGTATGTGGTCCCAAAGCCTTGGCTTGATGTGGGCTCAGTCACAGCATAAAAATCTGTCATCTAATATTACCCCGTGCCCCGTTCATTCAGAAAATACTGACGAAATACTGAGCGGGTACGGAGTTACATGGCCTGCAAGCAGTTCGGTGTGTTTAGGCTACATGCTACATGTCACTTGCTAATGCTGAAGCTGTTACAACTATTTACAGTATTTCACTGTAACTGTAAATAAGTAACTGCATGACTGTTAAAGGGAGTTTACATGTACGTACTTTGAATTTACACCAATGTCAGTGTGAATCCTCATTTTCAGAGCTATGGTCAGAGGTGATGTTTGTAAACATGCCAAAACATGTAAAAAAAAAATTGGTGCAAATTATTCAGGTTACCTTTTAGGAGATTTGCACCAATATTTGTCATCTTAGAAATATATGAAAGAGTTAAATGTAAATAATAAATCTTACATGTAAATGATAAAAAATGAATGCAAATTGAAATGTTAAATATTGAATATAAATATGCATGTTAAATATAAATGTTAAATATTAAATCTAAATATAGGTGTTAAATCTAAATATTAGAAAGAAATGTTAAATCTAAATCTCTCAGGTGCAAGTAAATATTTAGCTAATGTACAAATTGACACTGCTAGTAACAGGAAGTGCCAAAATAAAAGCTTGAGAAGGTAGCTGCGTCATGTTTGGGCTATGTGCCTGCTTTCCTTTGGACTTGCCCCCCTCCCCCCCGACAGCTGAATCACTGGACATTCTGTGTGGTCAGTGGTACGTGTGTGTGCGTGTGTGTGTGTGTGTGTGTGTGTGTGTGTGTGTGTGTGTGTGTGTGTGTGTGTGTGTGTGTGTGT
>JAPTYR010000026.1:34225576-34237449 GCA_029814505.1 Siphamia roseigaster | reverse complement strand
GGGAGAACATGTAAACTCCACACAGAAAGGTGTGAGTTGAATTCCAACACCACTGACTGGTGCTGGAATCAAACCCAGGGCCTTCTTGCTGTGAGGCACGAGTGCTAACCACTGCACCACCGTGCAGGAAACAATATCTCAAATTCTAAAAAGTCAAATTAAACAAAAAGATAGAATCAAGCAAAACAGAAAACTCAAATTAAGAAAAAATCCCAAAATGAGCAAAAAATAAAATAAAATTTAAGCATAATCTGCTAGTGGAAATAGTGAAAATGAAAGAAAGTGAAAACTGGTATGATTTCTTTGCTAAACTAAAGCAAATAAATAAATAAATCTCCTTCCATCCATGATGATTGAGCCCGCTTTATCCTCAAAAGGGTCACAGGGGTCACATGGAGCCTATCCCAGCTACTTGAGGGTGAAGGCACGGTTCACCCTCGACATGTGACCAGTTCATTACAGAACTGAACATAGACAAACAATCAGTGTAAAATACAGTTTTTCATCTTTTCATGGTCATCAAATATGACCATATCTGGAAGTTCGGTAGCTTTGTAGTTACCATGGAAACAATGTAATCTTTTACTGCATTGATTCTCCAGTAAACCCATGGAGTTGGATCAATGACAGTGGATGGAAACACTGCGTTTATGTTCAATTAATGAGAGATTTTGCATTTCTTCAGTTTTATCAATTCTTGAGATAATAACCCTTAACTTTAATCTGAGCTGTATTTGTACAGGTACTCACTATTAATTTAATTGATTTAGTTGCATTAACCTGCTGATACAAGACATAAAGGTCACTGGGATGGGTGGGGGTGGGAATTGGATATATAGGAAAATGAAAATGTAATTCTCTTCAGGTGTATCACTTATTTGAATTATGAATCAATTTAAAAAAAACTTTAATCTGAGCTTTTATGAACATCTACATAGGTAAATTAAATAAAGGAAAATGCTGGATGTTCACTCATAAAATGCAAAAAACAGAGGTTATTTTATTATTTTACCATAATAAATCATGATAAATCACTTGACAAAACATTAACAAAGTTGGAAAAATGTTTTTTTGAACTGCCAGAAAAGTTAACAGCGGGTCTTTATGGGTTAGGACCTGCTTTAGTCCAACCTGGCAACCCCGGGCCTTTGGCTGGACGGGCTGCAGGTTGTGTGGTATTTGATCCAGCAGGGGGCGCTCTGTGGTCAGGAAAAGCAGCTGAAGGCAGCATTTCCACACACTGGGTCAAACGGCTGCAATCGTGGATAAACACAAAGAACAGATTCACAATAAATACAAGCAGAAAAATATTCAGTATTCATTGGGCGGGGGGGAACTCATGTCAGCCTGTCAATACATGTTCCACAGAGAATGACACTCAAGTGGACACCAGGGGTACGTTACAAACACTGTCAAATTACGCAAAAACAAAGTCAATTTAAGAAAAAAAATCTCAAATTAAACATAAAAAACCCGCTAAAAAATAAAATTAAGAAAAAAAGAATCTCAAATTAAACAAACTCACTTAAAAAGAGGCAAATTAATTAAAAAAAATTTGTAAAAATAAAATAAAATAAAGAAATAAAATAAAATCTCAAATTAAACAAAAACAAATCACTAATAAAAAATATCTAAGCAAAAAAAAAAAAAAAAGAAAAAGAAAGGAAGAAAGAAAACATCTCAAATGAAGGGGAAAAAAAATCCTCCAGTTGAACCAGATAAACTGATCTTGGTGAGATTAGTTAATTAGATTTTTCATTCAGATCTATTGTCTATAAATCAGTTCTTATATCGAACTGAAAAGTTCCTCTGTAGGTGACTCCGTCCGATTTTAAGTGTGATCAGATATTTGCACTAAAATGAGACAAAGTTAGATTTTTTTTTACAGTGTAGTTTTAACTAACAAACAAACCTGAATCAAAAACAACAGCCTCTGCCTCCCCTTCAGAGGGCGGAGTCAGAATAAACAGCTGATTGAAAAAGTGAAATATTGATGAACATAAACTAATGACAAAAAACACACTTTCACAGGTTTGAGTGTTTTATTGACACAAAAGTCACTGCTAAAAAATCCAAAACAAACATTAATTGTAGAAAAATCAAAGTGTTATTCATTTAAAGAAAACAGATTCAACGGAAAATCAACTTTTCAGGAAACGGTTTGAGTTTAGGACAAAATTTACCTGAAAAAGGCAAAGAGATTCAGAGATAAACAGGAAACATTCCGATAAATCTGAACAAACCCATGTGACCCCTATGTGACTCCATTTGATGGCCATGTGACCCCTATGTGACCCCATGTGACCCCCAGTCCAATGTTAACCTCATGCAAATCTCGTAACAGAAAAAAAAAGCTGAAACACTCAGAGATCGTTTACACGACTGTTTAAATTTGCTCATTTTCACGTTCAAGACAACAACAAAAAAAAAACAACCCAAAAATAAATAAATCTAAAACACTTTAAAGTAAAAAAAAAAAAACGTAAGTTAAAAAAATAAAATATTTAAATGAAATAAAATTTTAAAATAAATGTGTTAATCCGATTTCTCCTAATCATAATACTGCTGTTATTAGATAAAACTGATCAAATTATGCTGTTTATATGATCAATAAAAATCAAAGGAGCCAAATGTGATTTTGAGCAGCAATGACGAAACAAGCAAAAATACAAAGGGAGGTCAAAGGATAGGTCAAAGATGAGGTCAGAGGTCAAAGGTTAGGTCAGCTGACATGGCTCGGTTGGATTTCCAGTATTATGTCATAAAAAGTTCACAACAACAGTTTGCACTTCGTAAATCTGGGACGAATCACAGCAAAATGCTCGTAAAAACAATAAAAACGACCGACTGGATCTGAAAGGATGCGATGTTTAAAGTACAGACAAAAAAAAACAAACACCTAAACTAAAAATTAAACACGTGGTTCTTCCAAAACCTCCAAGTGCTTTTTTCACAGGTGACGAAAACAGCTGTTCAGAAACATTAGCGCCAAGCTAATCTGAACTGAAGACTCAAACGTCGTGTTATTAGGATCAGTGTGAGAGTGGGAGGGGCTTAATTCAACTTCAACTGAACACGAGTACATTACGTACAATCCAACACTACGACTTTAGCCGCTCTGCTCAACAGTCGCTTTTCCAATCAACCTCCATTTGCGTGAATATAACTTGTCTATAAAAATTTGGTAAAACAACAATTTCACCAAAACTCCCATTAGTCATTTTTCCATCATACGTCTGCACAAAACTTTACCAATATTTACTAAATGTGTTAAAAACACAAGTCATGAAGGCATGGTTCAGGAGGTAGAGCGGGTCATCCAATAACCAAAGGGTTGGTGGATCAAATCCTGCTCTGTCTGTTCATTGTGTCCTTCGGCAGGCCCCTCCCCCTCCTGTCTCCAGTGTCACTCACACTAGTGTATGAATGCTTGGTGGTGGTGGGAGGGGCCATATTTCTGTCAGTCTGCCCCAAGGCTGATGTAGTTTACCACCACCAGAGTGAGAGTGAATGAATAATGGATCAATAACGTAAAACACTTTTGGGGGCCTTGAAAAGTGCTATAGAAATCTAATTCGTTATTATTACTATCATCAAGACAAGTCTTTATTTTTTGAACATTTAATGAATATTCATGTGTATGTGTTTCTTGTGGTGCATTTTTCCATTTGCACCTCGTTTAAACTGTGAGTTCATGACTTAGCATCATTTCTGTACTCACAGCGGTTTCCTCTAACTGGGCCGTTGAAAGTGTTTGGCCCCTAATGGCCACCATACACGACACACTTCTGTTTGAACAACATTAGAAAATATGGGTGAAGTTTAGAGCAGCGCACCCCCCCCCCAGTCAACCGTTTTGGTTAAAGCTGTGAAATAAAGTCTGTGGAGAACAAAGGCTGAAGATGCTTCTGTTCGGTTCAAAACCACGTATGGTCTTAATAGTGTTTATATATTATTAACTTTTTGCTGTCACATCAGAACCCTGAAGGACAAATTTGAAGACTCTAGGTCAAAGGTCACAATAAAGGTCCAAATGGCATTTTGGAAATAACTTGTACAGATTTCCAATAAAGACCAAAATGCTGGTCTTTCAATTCTGCAACTTGTGTGCAAATATTTTGACCTACTGTTTACCAAAGAGGTACAGAACAGAAAAACTAGTGGAGATAGAGATTTAGTTACTATTATTGACAGATGGGAAACCTGGCATGAGCTTTAAAATGATGTCATGACATTTGACCTTGAAAAGGTCAAAATCAAGGTTACATGGTTTTAAACGGTGGCAACTCAAAAAAGAGTTATGATAAGTACTCAGTTATTATTGTTGACACATAGGAAACAACATTAAGGCTCCAAAATGGCATCATGACCTTTGACCCTGAGCAACCTTGAAATGTCAAACCCATAGTCTAGAGAGGGATATGTCCATAAGAGCTAAGAGGGTGGGGTTTGTTGTGCTTGGCGCCACTTGTTTATATAGTTTTTTTTCCTGTTCTACTTGAATGGAGAGACACCTAACACCTAATAATTTACTTCTGGGGTTAATAAACTCTTCTGACTGGGACATATACTGGGTTAGGACTCAGAACAGGTATCAAGCAAAAAGACAGATGCTGGTTTTACAGTCTGACGTTAGCGGTTTTTTTTGCGTTAACGCATCCAAACACATGGAAGATGTGTTGGTTTGTGAAGATGACCAAGCAGAATAAAATGTTCAAATATCATAAACCCTGGTTTCCACAGACATTATTTCCTTATTTCCTGCAAAAGTGAATGAAGATGCTTGTGGCGTTTGGTCAGAGGAGGCGGGGCCAGGCTAACGAACAGAAGTCTGTTATGTTATAACGCGTTAAAAGGTTTAACACTGAAACTGGAGCAGAAAAAAAAGAAACATCTTCACAATCTTAACAGCTTTACAACAACAGTATGAACAGAGCGATAATGAAAGATTAGATAAAGTTCAGAGTCCACCAAGGACACGCCCCTGCTGGGGCTTTGGCCTTCAGGGGACGTGGCCAGGATGCAGGTGGGTGGATTCCTTTGCCTACATCTTAAGACACGCTCAGTAAAATTAGTAAAATATGAAATTCACAGCAATTTTCCTTCGGGAATGAGGGAGGAGAGTCCATTTCCTTTTCCTCCCTCCTTTTACAAATGTCACTACCAGAACTCTGTTCAACAGATCCTCATGGAAGGTCATTATCCAGTGACCGTTTTTGTGGACACCAAAAAGCATGACAATAATAATAAATAAATATGTAGACACACAAGAATGGAAGGACAGAAGGACCAAAGGATGGAAGGAAAAAACATGTAGCACTCTACAATGTCATAATTTCACTTAAAATGTCATAATTTCAGGCGCAGCACCGGGGGGTGGTCCAGCACACGTCGCACCTTGTGCCTGGTCATGATTTGCATCAACTGGAGTTGTTTATGGAAAAATTCGCACAAAAAGTAACTGAAACATTGCGAGCTGACGGCACTCGCAAGAGTTCGCCAGCAAAATGCCAGAGGCAAGGTGCTCAGATTGTGGCAAGGAGGCGCTGTACCATTATGCTACCGTCTGGGAAGCGCCCTGCTAACCTAACACTAACTGCTCATTGCTAACCCCTAAACCTAACTCCTAATTGTGCTAATCGTGAACAATAATAACGGATGACATTTCTATAGCATTTTTCAAGGCACCCAAAGTACTTTAAATTATTGAGCCATTATTCATTCACTCTCACATTCTCACTCTGGTGGTGGTACACTACATTTGGAACTACAGCTGCCCTGGGGCAGACCAACGGAATGAGGCTGCCAATTCATGTCTACGGCCCCTCCGACCACCACCAAACAGTCGTAAGCGTTCATACACCAGTGTGAGTGGCACTGGAGCCAAGGAGGGTGAAGTGTCTTGCCCAAGGACACAACGGATAGACTAGGACAGAGCAGAATTTGAACCGCCAACCCTTTGGTTATTGGACGACCCACTCAACTCAAACCCTAACCCGAGCCATGACCGCCCACAATTAACCCCTAAACCTAACTGCTAATTGTGCTAATCGTTAACCCTTCCACCTAACCCTAACTGTTAACTGTAGTGATTGCTAACCTCTAAACGTAACTCTAACTGCTAATTGTGCTAATTGCTAACCCCGAAACCTAACCCAAACTAATTGTGCTAATTGCTAACTCCTAAACTGCTATTGCTAATTGCACTTGAAATTATTAGTAAGTAATTTTTATTTATAGAGCACCTTTCACAGACAAGGGGTCACAAAGTGCTTTACAATGATTCCTCGCATTCACCCATTCTCTCTCTCTCTAACACACACACACACACACACGCGCACAACAGTAGACGGCTGCTGCCATGCAAGGCACTGCCCGTCCCTTCTGGGAGCAACTTAGGGTTCAGTGTCTTGCCCAAGGACACTTCGAGATATGGGCGGTCGAAGCTGGAATTCGAACCACTAAACAGGCAATAGGACGACCTGCTCTACCAACTGAGCTACAGCCATTACATTTTTGGGTTTTATTCAATTTTCAATCAAGTTATTTGGAAATTTTATTACTTTTTCAGGCATTATTACATCATAGGCGCTACAAGGACAAAAGGACAGATGGACAAAAGGACAAAAAGACAGAAGGACGCTCCTCTGTAGGAACAGATGAAGATGCAGAGTTGACGTCCAAGTGAAGGCGTTCACAGCCACATGAACAGTTTTGGGTTTCACAAATTCATCCCAGGGGACAGACCAGAACCTTTGACGGTCAATACCGGACCTTATGGCAGTCTGGATTGGATCCGATCCTGTGGCGGTCTGGACTGGACCCTTTGGGGTCAGAACCAGACCCTTTGGCAGTCCAGACTGGACCCTTTGGCGGTTCGGTTTTGGGTCCGTATGTTTGACCCCATGGTGACTTCCCTGTGGTTTGGTCGCAGTTTACCGGCGTTTCCTATGACGGCTGTCGTTCCAGTCTCTGCCACCGTCTTTTAAATGATGCAGAACTTCCTCACATCCGGTACTGCACTGTGGCACTGGGTGTAAAAGCTGTGGGTCAGTTCAAAGGCCAAAGCTTCACCTCAGTCTCTGCCTCTTGCATTAACCATTGTACTGCTGCTGGTAGCGGCGGTTGAGCTCGCGCAGCTCTTTCTCGCGGACACGGCGGGCCTTGTTGGACTTGGTAGAGCGGCTGGAGCGCGTGGACTGCGCCGACTTGGTGCTATGACAGCGCGATGATGCCCTCTTCAGGAGGTTCTGGGAAATGCAGCGCTGCAGGTTCTTCATGGACGAGGACGCCGCCATGCTGACAATCCATGGGTGTTTGAGTGCCTGGCCCGCCGTTAGGCGCTCGCTGGGGTCCACGGTCAGGATGCGTTCCACGAAGTCTTTGGCCAAGTTGGACACGTTGGGCCATGGCTGCAAGATGGACAAGAGAGATAATTAGCCCATTAACCATTGACCTTTAACCCCTGAACATGACCTTTAACCTGAGAAAGACCTTTAACCTCTGAGAAGGACCTTCAACCTCTGAAAATGACATTTAATCCCTATGACCTTTAACTTCTGAAAATGATCTTTAACCCTTGGAAATAACCTTTAAACTCTGAAAATGACATTTGAACCTTGAACCTGATTAAAGGTAAATGTTCACATATTAATGAACTAATTCAACTGAAATGCTGCGTCCTGTTATAAGGAACATAATAAGGTTTTACATAATTGGTAAAAATGTTATTACAATATCAATCAGGATATTTGATTATAGGGTGTAATTAATCCATTATAGATACAATTATGACATTATAGGTGAAATTATAACACTATAGGTGAAATTGTGACATTATAGATGAAATTATGACATTATACACTACCGGTCCAAAGTTTTTGAACAGCCACATTTTTCCATTCCCAATGTCATTGACAATGCAGTGAAAATGATGCAATGAAATAATATCTCATTGTACTGTGAAATTAAAGCATAGAATAAATAAGCAATTGAAGTTAAAAAAGAAATCTTGGAATCAATTTTGAAACCGAACTTTATTCTAAACATTTGACTCATCAGATGTAATACTGACAGTGGTATGGTACCAAACGATGCTACTTTGGTACCAAAACCTTTGACCGGTAGTGTAGATAAATTATTCCATGATAGTTCCAAGAACTTTACACCATCTCTGTTATCAGGAAGGCCACCCTGATCATGGACGTCCCCACCCACCCCCTTTACCAATCATTCCAGCTCCTGCCTTCAGGTAGGTGGTATTAAGTCCCACTGGCCCAGAAAAATACTGACAAAAAAATCTTTCATTCCATTTGCCATAACCATTCTGAACATCCTGAAATTGAACCTTACACTCTTCAACATGCACTTATTTTCAACACTGTCACGTTTTAAATTATGTTTTAATCTATTTTATGTGTTCACTTTTATCATGAATTTAAAATGTGTGGATGTGTTGTGAGCCATGTCAAAGACAAATTTCTGTCACCATTTGGGGCAGACATTAAAGTTTTCTAATTTATAGGTGAAATTATTCCATGATAGGTGAAATTATGACATTATAGTTAAAACTGTGACATTATTGATAAAAATTATGGCATTTTAGGTGAAATAATGACATTATAGGGAGAAATTGTTCCATTACAGGTTGAAATTATGACATTATGCATAAAATGATTATATTATAGGTGAAATTATTTTATAGGCGGTCCAGTCTCAGATGAACGGTGTTCAGGACCAGCAGGGGGCAGCAGAGCTATAGAAACTATTGAAAGTGTGAATGTATGAATGAGGATAAACCAGAGGACCAGTTGATTACACTGGGGAACACAATTTTTGTTTAATTAGGTCTGACAGCTGTTTTTAACTCATTTTTATGTCAAAAATTCAAAACCAATCTCAGTTTTTCTGTAACACGTCAAGTTTTTTTTAATTATGGGATTTTGTACAGGCGTACATCAAGCACCCTGGACTAAAAATACAAAAAATTTTGGGCCTTGCTTTTGGGAAGTATGACTTGTGTACGCCCATTTTTTTTCCCTTGCCGATAACTTTGCTCAACGTTCAAAATTCGCAGATGCAAGCCTCTATTGGGCTGACACATTCCATATTCCGTGATGTCACACGCAATCGCACGGAGGTTATGTCTGACATTGATCATTCTTGCCATAACATAGAGCGGATGGGCGTTTACATTACATCATGTACACCCTCTCCAAAAACCTGAGCAAAAGAAATTTCAAATCTTGAACTAAAATGAAATATGAAACGGGTATGACTGACACATTTATGGAACACTATTCTGTTTGTGCAAATGATAGGTCAATAAACTTGATTAAAGTACTACGTTGGAACTTTTCTCGGAAATATTTACACCAGTTTCACCCCATCACCATTCCGCAGGTTCACTATCACTATATGCATTTTCTGCAATATTGCAATTTGTTAAAATTTTCTTTTGCAATTTGGAAATACTTTCTGCAAGTACCCAAGCCTCCACTCTACATCCTTCTCAACCTAATAATAGCTATATTGTTACCGTATATAGCATTGTAACCCATGGCATTAATATAATTCTTCTCTCACTGTACTTCTAATTTCAGTAGTTAGAATCAGACTGGCTGTCAGATTTGTCTAGATACAACTAACTCCTCCTTATTTTCTTGGTGCTTTCCTGTTGAGCCAAAGTGTTTCTCTTCTTGGAGCCATATTTTTCCTGCCGCAATGATTTCTGGGAGATGCATGGCGGAAACTACCGAACACTGCCGAGGTACTTATAGGGTCCTCCTGCCGGCTTCAAACATGACCAAATCCAACATTGGAAAATGAAAACCGCTGTTATTTGGTTGTGGTGGGCTTTCATCCCATGGTCAGTATTATGTAAATATTGCTCAAATTTTACCCCGTATGGCCTTATATGGTCTTGCATTGTCAACTGAAAAATGCCACCGGCTACATGCCGGGCAGATTTGAGAGCGTCACCGATTTGACAAATTGTGAACATTGAATCCCAAGCCTGATTTTTTTTATTCTGCAAAATTGCAAGTTATTACATTTTTCTTCTGTAATCTTGAAGATAATTCTGCAAACAAGCGCAAGGAAAGAGCCTTGAGAACCGGATTATCTGACTTGCATAGACCTAAAACTCCAGTTAGGGTCAATTACATTCCGACTATGGTGTAAACATGACTATTAAAACTTCATTAGCCAAACTAAGGCAATGATTCAAATTTCTCTAAGTGCATGTAAAGATACTGAATATGCTATCATACTGAGTGTTTTCCTGATTTAGTGTTAGTCACTAGTAAACTTTCTCCTCAGTAAACATTAGGTTGATTTAATGTCTGTCACTAGTAAACTTTCTCCATGGTAAACATTAGATTGCTACAGGTTAGCTTTTTAGCACAACCCAATTCACATTGTGTCTGTTGCACTTGCAGGTGAACAAAACACTGAAAATAATGCTAGTTTGATTATGTGGTTCCTAACATTTTTTAAAATTCCTAATAAAGATAGATATAGACCTCACCTCTCCAGAGAAGGTGTACTTCCCTTTGAGGATCTGTCGGTAGAGCCTCATGCGGTTGTCATCTTCGAAGGGCATCGTTCCGCTCAGCAGGATGTAGGAAATGACCCCCAGTGCCCACATGTCCACAGCGTTGGTGTAGGGCTTCCTCACCAGGATCTCGGGGGCGATGTACTCAGGCGTTCCGCAGGTTGTCTTCATCAGACACTCATCGCCCTTCTTCCTGCTGCTGGCCAAACCGAAGTCAGTGATGATGATCTTGGAGTCGGCTCCAGGGTGGTAGTAGAGCAGGTTTTCCGGCTTCAGGTCCCGGTGCGTGATCCCCAACGTATGCAAGTATTTAACGCCGTCCAGGACCATCTGTAGGACCCGTGTGGCGTCCCTTTCCGTAAAAGAGCCGCGGGCAATGATGCGGTCAAAGAGCTCACCACCGGTGGCCAACTCCATTACCATGTAGACGCGTTCGGCTGTCTCGAACACCTCCATCAACTGGATGATGTTGGTGTGGCGGACACGGCGCAGGACGCACAACTCTGACTCGCACACCTCCCGTCCCTCCCGGTACCGCGTCTCGATCATCTTGATGGCGTATGGCTGCCGTGTGCTTTTGTGTTCCACACGGACAACTCGGCTAAAGCTGCCACGTCCGATCAGAGCTTTGATGTCGTACTTGGCGGTGACCCGTGGGTCGAACTTGGCACGGTACTTAGCCACCTTCTTCCGCTGAGGGTCCGACAGTTCGGAGCAGGGCTCTTTGGGGGGCGGGGCCAAAGCAGTGGGAGTAGCAGCTTGAGCCTGGGCCTGATAGGGTGAGGTGGAGCCTGTCTTGTTAACTCCTCCCCCACCACCAGCCCCGCCCATTTTGCTTCCAGTGTCATCCCCTCGTATGAAGTGCTTATAGATATCTGTCTGAGGAGGTTGGAGAGGATCAACCTGAAGGACAGGAGAACACACATGATCAGAAGAACATACGATGACAGACGCATTAATTAATGACAGGAAAATGAATTCACTTTCATCTACAAAACAGAGATGCGCAAATGTTTTAGGTCATCTTTAGCTTTGTAGGTTTTGTGGTATTGACATGATCATACATATTCAATTCTCATTCTCTTTTCTTCACATATAACAAGAAAATATAGGAAACATGAGTATTTACATTTATGAGTCTAAACTAATATTATAACTAGAAAAGCACTCAGAGAGCGCAGACCTCCGCCAACTGTTCGCAGGGTTTTCTTGAAAGTACTGCTGGGATTTGAACCCTGGATCTCCTGTTTACTAGACAAGTGCTTTGACCAACTAAGCCACAGCACCACAAGGATACATCCAGTTTTTTCATAATATA
>JAPTYR010000026.1:34212182-34222845 GCA_029814505.1 Siphamia roseigaster | reverse complement strand
GAATTATCCATGGATGGGGGCGGGAGAGAGATAGAGGGGGTGGGGGTGGGGGAGCCGATATGAACCTGAAGAAGATCGGAGGGGGGGCTAGCGAACAGGTGAGAGCACTGTTCCAGCTGATGGACAATGGCGGGAAAAGTCATTTGGTTTTCCTCCACAAAGTCACGCTTAGCCCGGCACCCTCTTCTTGCCCCGCCCCCTCCCCTGACAAAACCAAATGTGTTTGCCATCAGCCCCTTCCTGACCACCTTAAACATGTTCCAGACCGCTTTAAATGTTCCACACCACTTTAAAGTGGACATTTGGGTCTTTAAGGGTTAAAGGTGAACGTTTGGGTTTTTAAGGGTTAAAGACAGACATTTGAGACTTTAAGGGTTAAAAGTGGACGTTTGGGTCTTTAAGGTTTAAACATGGATGTTTGGGTCTTTAAGGGTTAAAGGCGGACATCTGGGTTTTTAAGGGTTAAAGGCGGACATCTGGGCCTTTAAGGGTTGAAGGCGGACGTTTGGGTCTTTAAGGATTGAAGGCGGACATTTGGGTCTTTAAGGGTTAAAGGCGGACGTTTGGGTCTTTAATGGTTAAAGGTGGAGGTTTTGGTCTTTAACTCTTCATTTCCACCGCATCCCTTATGGCTGCATTGCGTTGTGTTACGGTCGCTGCAACAAATATGTAACACTATAATCAATGAGAGTGACTGGCTGTGGCGAGCACTGCAGCACACGACGCAGCTGTAACAGAGCTGCAGAAAATAGGCAAGGGTTCTATTTTTGCTGGATGCTGTAAGAAAACGCATAAATTCAGCTCAGTGCAACCCAATGCGGCAGTGGATGTTAACAACAGTATTCCAAAATAAAACATCTGGTTACTTTTCAAAATAAAAGAACTCCATTCACAAAGTAATCAAATTTCACTGTTGTCAATAATGGGTCGATCCAGGGTTGAACTCAACAAGTCAAAGGTCTTCCAGCGGTCATTTACACCCTGTCAACACCATGTACAAACACTCAACACTCCACACTCAAAGATCTGCTGCCTTGCTCAACCAGGGGAACAATAGATTATGGTGAGGCTGAGTCTGTTTGTTTTCACTACTACTACTCTCACGGCAATGACTGCGAGAACTTGTGGGACTTTGCGAGATCTCACAAGTTCTCGTGATCATTATCGCAAGACTTCGCCCGCAGCTCGACTGCTGCTGTAAGCCCTGATGGATGCGGTGGGAATGAACACTCTTTGCCGTAATGCAACGCAACGCAGCCGTAATGCAACTCAGCCGCAATGCAACGCAGCCATAGCAGATGCGGTGGAAATGAAGGGTAAGGGTGTACAGTAACCAGTGGTACCTGGCTGGAGGTGTGGCTTTTGTGGTAGTGTCTTAAACCATGACGTTTCTCACAAGACACGAGATCTTGGACATGATCCGAGTTTTCGGGATATAACTGAGAAGTTACAAGGGTCTGATTCGGCCCTAGAAGCACTACTGCGAAGGCAACCCATAATAAGCCATTGAGCTATCAGAATGACTCTGAAAGTGTTGAAATAAGGTAAAAATGTTACCAAGTTCTGCTTTAAATTCCTCTATAGGTGTTTGTGTGCGATTTAAACTGAGCTGTGTCTTTAATAATATTTTTTTCCCCTGAAAGTCTGTTGAACACAGTCCACTGCTCCACAACAGCAGTGAGAGCAGAGGTTGTTTTATAAAAGCACATTATTACTGTTGGAACAACAGTGTGAAGCACCGGCAGCAGAACTGGGCTATGAAGTAACCCGCACCGAGGGGAAAAAAAAAAAAAAAAAGACACTTTCTGCAGTGCAATTAATGTCAGTGTCCTTTAAAGAGCAGGAGGGTGAACCCATTGACCCCAGGGAAAACAGAGCAGGAGAGTGAACCCAATGACCCCAGGGAAAACAGAGCAGAAGAACCAAATACTGCAGCAAAGTTTGATTCTAACACTGAGGAAAGTGCAGCTGCAGCTTCACATAAATGAGAAATAAATCCACTGAGTCACTGCATCAGTTCAACTGCAGCAAAAGCACATGTTCAATAGAGATTTCATCACAAACATTCAATTCTGATAGGGAAAAAAAGGCTGGATTTAGGGGTTGTTTTTGAGTTCAGAAGAGTTTTATTCAACTAGTATGAGTCAAATTAACCATTTAAGACCCAAACATTAATCCTTAAAGACCCAAACGTCCACCTTTAACCCTCAAAGACCCAGAAGGCATTTCCTGACCCCTATCACTCACTGGATGGACAAGAAGTTAGCGGAACCAGTGCAGGGGGCTAACGTAGCATTCACGAAACCACTATGGTGGCTAACATAGCTTTAGTGGAACCATTGTAGGGGCTAATGTAGCTTTAGCATAACCACTGTGGGGGCTAATGTAGCTTTAGCATAACCACTGTGGGGGCTAACTTAGCATGCAACTTCTGCCTGTACAACAGTAAGTTAGCATCAGCGTTTAAATGTAACAAGAATCCCCAAATTCAAGATGAATTTCAGGTTCTTTCAGTCCCAGTTTATCCTCATCCATAATGTTTATCCAGGCTGAACCTAATGATTCATTCCAGATCAACTTTAGCTGATGTGAAAAAAAAAAAAATAGACAAAAGAATTAAGAAACTGAGCCAAATGAACAAAACAATAAAACTGAACAAAATGAACAAAAAATGATCAAAACTGTCAATAAAATGAACCCAACAATCAACAAATTGAACAAAACTGAACCGTTATCAGAATGTTTTGGTCATGTAAACAGAAACAGAGTCAAAGCCAATTAAATATGATGACTATTTTCTGATCAAAATTAACAAAATAGTCAACAAAATGAATAAAATTATTAAAAAAAGAAAAATCCCTCTTCCAACACACCTGATTCAAATGATCAGCCTATCCTCCAGCTCTGCAGAAGTCTGAGAAGACTGACAGGTGAGCTGGAAGAGGGAACATCTTAGACATGCAGTATAGCAGCTCTATAGGACCAGAGTTTCAAACCCACATACATACAGTAAACTTAACTCAACCTCAGTTATACTTTGTGTTGCTGTTCTTATCTTTGTGTGTTGTGTTTTATTTTGTTGTTGTGTTCCTCTGCTTGGCTGTCAAAGCACTTTGGCAATTGTTTTTAGAAGGTGTTATACAGATAAAGTTATTATTATTATTTACACACAAACTGGATGTTTTTACTTTACTTTTTCCCCAATTTATTTATTTTAAATACATGTTCTGAATGGAGTTCAGTCTATTTACATGTGGTGTTATTGATATGTAAATAAAATCATACATAAGCACCTAAACTATTGCTACGGTAACAAGGTCATCATTAGCATAAACCACTTTTTTCACATTAGCATCAGAAAAAACATTGTTCATATATTTTACTGTCGATCTGCAAAGAAACAAACTGAACCAGAGGAAATCACCTGAAGGACATCATGTTTTTTTTATTATTGTTATTTTTTTTGTCACTGGAGGAAAAATTCTACAAGAGTTTCAGTATAAGTTAAGTGTGAGAGAGGAAGAAAAATTAACCCTTTGTTTGGATTGTGGAACAAGTCCACTTTAATGTAGTAGTAAAGGATCTTTAAGGCTTAAAGGTGAATGTTTGGGTCTTTAAAGTGCACCTGTACTGGTCACAACAACAACAAAAACAACAGAAAAACAACATAAAAGTAGTATATTTAATATTTTTACCACAAAAATTACTACTCGGACAGAACCAAGGGGAGACACCATTTTTGACTGGATGTGACGTATTGTCGTTGATTCCAGGTTACCGCATACGTGTAAACAACATCTGAGCAGTTGCTCAGTTGATCAACAACCGGGTGAAACAGCGTTCAAGGAGCAAAACCATGACCTGTCGTTTGGATTATGTCTGTATAAACGGGTATACGTACGAACCAGAGAGGGAGGACAAGGCTTGACGAGCAGCTGGAGAAGGAAAATGCAAATGCAGTCTTAATTCAAGATTTTTTGCTCCTCTTTTCTCTTTGTTTTCTTTCCCTGTCTTTTTTCTCTTCTTGAAGAAATGATGATAAATGATGAAATCCCCTGACTTTGACTGTCTGGAATAGCCTTTACTCATGTTCCCTGATTTCGCAGAACAACCTGGTACTCCAATATTCCCTGACACTGCAAATATTTCCTGGTATTCCTGAACTTCCCTGGTATTCCAAATATTCCCTTGTATTCCTGAACTTATCTTTCCTGTAGGAATCCTGGTCTGAACATCAGTGACGAAGCCGAACACAAAGAGTGAGTCAGAACCAGTTTAATGATTTTCTATAAACGTAGCAAAACCTACTACAGTTGAACAGAGAGAAGGATGAAGGATAGAGGGAGGAAGAGGAGAAGAGGAAGAGGTGAAGAGGAGGAAGAGGAGTAGAGGATCAGGACAAAGACAGGTTTTCTTCACAAAAGCTCAGTTCTTTTCTTTTCCAGAGGTTCTGTTGAACTAAAGCTGCTTTAAACATTTTCTGTCACAGACATTTGATCCAAAGGAGCCGTCATTTATTTAACCCCGGAAAAGAATGTCCTTCACTTCTTGATCCCAGATATTTTATGCCTGATCTCAGATATTTTATGCCTGATCTCAGATGTTTTATTCCTGATCCCAGATGTTTTATTTCCCTCTGTTGGATCGTTAAAGCTCCACCCTACTCCTGTTCTGGGCTAGTTTTGTTGTTTTTGTGTCTATGTTTTTTTTTTGTTTTGTTTTTCAAAAACTTTCCCCCAAAACATCTGGACCAATTTCCGTGAGATTTTCAGGAAAGGTATGAGGTGGTCCAGATTAGATCCCATTACAGTTTAGTGAATGTAGGTCAAAGGTCACCAAAATGGTCTTTCACAATGATCAGAGATAGGACAAATCAGGAATTTCCTTTTCATTCCTGTATACTCAGTTTTGCGTGAAGCTTCTTTTTGCTCTCACTGTTAATGTGCTTTGACATCGGAACCTTGAAGGACAAATCTGAAGATTCGAGGTCAAAGGTCATAAAAACGGTCAAAATTAAATTTTGGGCATAACTTTTGAACTTTTCATCTTACAGTCTTCCAATGAATGCTGGTCTTTCAATTCTTCATCTTGTGTGAATAGATTTTGACCTATTTTTGACCAAAGAGGTCAAGGGTCACTGTGTCAATACCTAAAAAACTAAAATGGACGATAACGGAAAAACCAGTGGAGATAGAGACTATTGTTACTATTATTGACAGAAAGGAAACCTGGCATGAGCTTCAAAATGATGTCATGACCTTTGACCTTGAAAGGTCAAAATCAAGATCACATGATTTTTAATGGTCACAACTCCAAAAGAGTGGTTATACGTACTCAGTTTTTATTATTGAGAGATAGGAAATTACATGTAGGCTCTAAAATGGCATCATGACCTTTGACCTTGAAAGGTCAAACCCACAGTCTTAGGTTTTGAGAGGGAGATGTCCATTAAGAGCTAAAATGTTTGCGGAGGTCGGGGTTTGTTGTGCCTTTCACCATTTGTATTTGTATCCATTTTTGTTGTTTTTTACTTCCACATTTACTCATAGCAGCTTCAGTTTTGCCAGTCTGTGTATTCTACAAAAAATGCAAAGAAAGTTCAAGCACCACATGCTGTTTTTACAACAAACAAAAGGTTAAAAGTACAGAAGCAGCGAAAACATTGTCAGGTGGAGAAACAGGGACGGACTTCAGCTCCTGTTCTGTCGCAAATGCACAAAACAAACCAAAAACATTAGTGTTGTCATCTGCAAAAATACACACAAACACTTGACGTTTCTCTGCTTTTTCTGGTTTTCCACCACTTCCTGTGCATTTGGCTCCGCCTCCGACTGTCTTTTACAGAAACACAGTCAGTGGATGTTTGACCGGGGGGCCTCACATAAATACCCCTGTTCCACCGACACTGGCTCTGGATCCACAATGGGTTCAGAGGGACTAGGCCTGATTCTAGACCACACCTGGTTCTAGACCAGGCCTGGGTCTGCTTGGATGGAAAAGGGGTAAAAATCCCAGTATCATCCAGCTGCAGCCACAAATGTACATTCTGGTGCAAGTAGGTGTTCCCATTTTCTGGAACTTGTGGGAGTTCCTATTTTCTGGAACAGGTGGGCATTCCTGTTTTTGTTGACTGGAACATTCCCTTCTTTTTGGGCTTTCCTGCTGAACTGTAACTGTCAACATCTGGCCTTGACTTCTTGAGGCCCATTTCACAAAGCAGGTTCAACAAACTCTGAGTTCAACCTAAAATTCTGAGTTGAGCTACTCTAAGATTGGAAACTCTAGTTATAAACTAGTTATACCTGGAGTTGAATGTATGCACCATAACTACAAAAATAACAGCACTGAAAAGTTCCTGTGTAGGTGACTGTCAGATTTTATGTCTGATCAGATATTTGGACTAAAATGAGACAAATACACTGAAGGTCATATTCAGATTTTTACAAACAGATAATCGTCTGTAAACGTTAGAACATTTCTGTTCAGTCTGAGAACCAATGACGTGCGGTCAGGGTAGGCAGGGTAGGCAGTGCCTACCCTGAGTGCATTGCATAAAAAAAAACAAAAAAACAAAAACAATTCTAAAAAAAAAAAAAATATTCTGAGAAGTTCACACCTAAGTCACAAACAATGAAAATAGAATGCAATTATAATTGTTAAAAGTAAATTTACGTCTCATTTAAGGTTAAAACTGATCAAAAATCACAATGTTATCCTGCCATAAGGCTTACGCAGACGGCGATTCACAACGTTGAAATACGGAAAGCAAATCACCCTAGTTGCCGGGGAAACTCGGAAGCAAGCCTCCCGACGTAAGCCTGATTTCATTCCGAGGGCCAGGGTAGGCTCTGCCCGGCTGTGCTTGTCCTCAGCATTGACTTTCAATGCCGCCGATTTTGAAGTTTGCGCATGCGTATTACATAATTTATGTGAAAGTTTATGGGGGAGCATAGGCACTGCTTATTGCCAAATATGGCCAAGCTTGGCGGATGTGATGTTAGCAATTGTCTCTTCTGCTTTCCTTGTTTGCTGTTCTCCAGAGATCGGGACAATGTGTGGGTATGTGCCGGCTACACTGACTTGAACAACCTGCCCAGTGCTTTAGCCAAACACAAGTGATCCAGTGCACATGAGTAACATCAGATTGCACTGAAAACGTTTGGAAAATGCACTCCGATCAACTTAGCTTTGGATGAGGCTAGTCGGCAGCAAGTGTCTGTGCATAATGCTAAGGTTCAAATTTATACAGTAGGCAAGTGCTGTTCATTAATGCACTTTCACCATAGTGTTCACAATGGATCATTTATTATAAATTTTTTACAAATCTATACAGCCTGCATTTATACAGTAGGCAAGTGCCGTTCCTTAATGCACTTTTACAGTAGTATTGCCTAATTTAAGTAGGCCCGTTTTACAGTATCATAATGATTTGTTGTCATTATTTTTCAAATGCAATTAGAATTTAGATTATTTAATTTTTAAAAGATGATCTATTATTTATTGTCAAACATATAGAGGGAGCATTGTGTTGTCTTTATTTTACAAGTTTGACAGTTTTGCACCTACAGACGATTGATTCATTTTTACAAATCTACACAAAGCCAGGATGTATATTAATTTTGTTAAATTGAGAGTATGTAGAGGTATCAGTTTATATTTCAGCTCAATTTTAATTCAGATTCACAGTACAAGTTCCATTTTTAAACTTAGAAATGTAAAGTTCACTCTATTATTAATTAATTCTTGTAGTTTTTGAACTTTGCTAAATTGTTTATCTGTATGATTGTATTGGACACTTTGCAGCCTGTGACATATATAAAATGAATTGATTAATGATGGTGTCTATATAAGTTAAAATGTCACATTAAATTGAATGTTTTTTAACAAATATTCTTGTATTTTTTTCACATTCCCCTTTCAGAGATGCAGCTGTATTTATCAATACTATCATATTTCTGTAGGCATACTGGTGTACATATTGTTTTAAATGTGAAGTTCTGCTGAAATGGCTCTAACTCAGAATGAGAGCATAATTATACTGTGAAATTATTAATTTGGAGTATTATCAATAAAATATATTGATACTTGCGAGTGTACGGATGGAATTCACATGTGTGAAAGGCCGGACTCTGAAAAAATTATTCCAACAGTGTAGAAAGCTGGATTCATTTGGTTTATTTATTTGGTTATGTTAAACGGTGTAATACCAGTTGATGGGAAATTCTATGAAAATGATATACTATGCACATGAAACACATAAAAAGCTATCAGAGTCATAAATAAAGCTGGTTATATTCAGTCAAGTAATCCATCATTTGTTGAATCTGGTTTATTAAAATGTCCTGATATTGTATATTTAAAAACAATGGAAATTATGTTTGTTTTGCAAAGAACAAGAGTCTTCCTGTTTGTATACAAATACATTTTAAGTTAAGGGAAGGGAACTTCAAGTTAAGAAGATTATTTGTGTTTGAAACATGTAAAGTAAGAACAAATGTTAAATACCACTGTGTTTCTGTTATTTGTGTTAAATTATTGAACCAGCTGAAGGATAATGGGTATGAAAGTACAATGATCTGTAAGTTATTTTAGAAAAGAAATGTAAATTAATTTGTATTACTGTTTTAGTTGTGGCAATTTAAAGGATGTAAGGAGAACCAGAAATAAGCTTCTCTAACTTCTTCCTTTTTAGTTACAAATTGTGTAAGTTGTGTGTTCCTTATGTATGTAGGGTATTTTTTATATAACTGAAATAAAATAATGAATGAATTAATTAATTAATTCTAATTATTACTCATTCATAAAGTCTGAATATTGTAGTTAAATATATTTTGTTGTGATTTTGATAAGTGAAAATAAGTATTTAGGAGAAATTACATATTGTTTTCTAACATTATATGAACTAAAAGACATTTGTAATTAAAGAAAAAGTTAAACATTTACTATAAGCCCTAAACCCCCACACTAAACTGATTTCAACAAACAGCTTTACTTCCTCCATGGTACACATTTCCATATATGTGAAAGCAGAGAGTTTGCATACGGTCTTATGTTTGTATACTGACCAAACATTTGTGTAGTTTTTGGCAAAGAGTGAGAGTTTAATGATGCGTGAAGGTGCACTTGTTTACTCTACCCTTGCAAAATCTGAGTAAATGGATTTTGTGTGCTTACTCTCACTAAAACTAACCCGGCTAACAGGTGTAATACAATAAGCCAAGCCGGGTGTCCAACCCTGTGAGAACAGAATTAAATGACATTTAATAAACACTGTCCCATTAGATCTGGACCTGTTCTTCTAGATATCCAGCGCATGCGCTCATTGGGAGAAAAAGAAAAGAAAAGAATAACCTGCAAAACTGGCCTTGTTCATTCCTTTTTGAACTCTGTCTGGATGTTTATCCCTTTTTTCAATGTTTTGAGTAAAACACAGAGCTGTACATCCGGGTTCAAAGTCCGGGTATAGTTGCCAGGCAACAGCATGTGACTGCGACAGATTGTGTGACCCTGCACGCACTAACCACATGGCATTGACCTGGTATTTACCCATCAGCATCCCATAGTCTGACTCTGACGATGACTAATGCTTTTAGAAGGAAAACAGCGAAATAAATAAACCTGAACACTGCTGCTGTGAATTAAGCCAATAAATGCACAAGTAAAATCGAATAATATTACCCCTGAATAAAATAAATATTAAATACAAAAGTTTATCTTTTATATCCTTACCGACTGCTGGGAAGGTCTTATCCAACAATCCGATACAAATGACAATGAAACCGAATAAACTCAAAGCCATGAGTCGTTTCTTCTTCCTCAGGTGAGAAATAACCTGGCTGTGTTTTCTTTATTCATAACTACCTTTACACTACACTTTAGTTACAGTATGAGGAGCACAGACAGATAAAGAAAGGGAGACGTCGGCATTCGGGTTTGTCGACGCACCTGAGGGAAAAAAAAAAAAGAAAAAGAAAAAATCCAGGAAACTCGTCTTCCTATTGGCTCAGCGTGACCACGTGACGCTCTCACCGTCGTTCACCTGCCTCTGCGTTTGTCTGAGTTCACCTGGGTTAAAGTGAAACTAGACTAAAAAGGCTGTAAAATGTTATTTTTTTAAAGATAAACAAATCAAATTTATAGGCTTACAAGTATTGTTGTTTACAACTTGAGCAGTGTCAAACAGAATACAAACAAAACAGAAAAAATAGAAACATAACAAAACAAGAGCCAATTCTATGGTGCCATGGGGTTGAGAGAGACAGTTCCAACAAGTTCTTATACAGCCATATTGCTTTCTTTGTGTTACATATTTTACATATTTTTAACTCTACGGTCAAGTGAGCGGACGTTCGTTTTTCAAACTAATGTCAAAACAGCGGATAGTAAAAGCACTCGCGAAATCTATGAGGGACGAAAAATGACTAAATTAGAAATAAATAATTGACTGAATAAATAAATAAAACCAGAAATGAATTTATAAATAAATACTTGAATAAATTAATAAATGTAGAAGTAAATGCATAAATGAATAAAAAAAATTATTAAATGTGTATGTTTTATGTTTTTATTTCCATATTTTAATATTTATTTACTGTGTGTGTGTGTGTGTGTGTGTGTGTGTGTGTGTGTGTGTGTGTGTGTGTGTGTGTGTGTGTGTGTGTGT
>JAPTYR010000026.1:34116122-34132941 GCA_029814505.1 Siphamia roseigaster | reverse complement strand
CATGTGCTCCCTGGACCCTGATCTGCCTGAACCTCGGCCTGCTCCGTTTGAACCAGATTTGCTTCCCAGTTTTTATGCTGATACTTTTACCTGCGGACACTCTACTTTTGAACTTTGTTTGTATTAAGCTTTAAGATCTGCGGACACTTGTTGATTATCTGCCTGCAACTGACTTTTTGTGGTCTGCGCTTGAGTCCTGCTCCGAACCTAAAACTCAGTGGCAGATCATTTTTAAGAAATTGCAGACCACTGTACTTCGACACTTGCATCAGTTAAAGCTGCAGTGTGCTATGTTTCATAATTTAAGCAAAAATTCCATTATTCTTTGACTGCATATACAGACATCTAGCTGCTTCTGTGGACTGCATTCAGGTTATAGAACACTTAATTTTTATGCAGACAATAACAATAATAATTGTTAATGCATAACAATTTCAGAGGGTGAGAAATAAGGGCCGTTTCCCCACTTATTTTAGCTCATGCAGCTTTAATACAAACCCCTTTCAAAGAAAACCATTTTCAAATCCACTAACATTCCATTTCTATTTGTTCATGACTAGTGTACACTATATTGGCAAACGTATTCACTCACCTGCCTTGAAATATATTTAAGTGACATCCCATTCTTAATCCATAGAGTTTAATATGACTTTGCAGGGTTCTGCAACTTTGTGTGTGTGGCTTTGATCTAATGCAATGGTGATGACAATGATTTCTTTGTATGAAATGTATGGTGTGGTAGCAAGGATTTTGACCTTGCACAGCGCCACAGCTAAACTTTACTGGGAAGGCTTTGTTGTCCAAAATCTCTTGCTTCAGCATATGAAAAGATTTGACAATTCCATGCTCCCAAGTTTGTGGGAACAGTTTGAGGATTGGGTCATAGAGGTCGCATGGAGCCAATCCCAGCCACTGAAGGGCAAAGGCGGGGTTCCACCTGGGCAAGGCGCCAGTTCATCGCAGGGCTGACATATGTAGACAAACAATCACTCTCACACCTGTGTGCAATTTAGATTAACCGATAAGTGCATGTCTTTGGATGGTGGGAGGAAGCCGGAGCACCCGGACAGAACCCACGCAGACACATGGAGAACATGCAAACTCCACATAGGACGGTCCCAGCCCCCATCTGGTGTTGGAATCGAACCCAGGACCCTCTTGCTGTGAGGCATGAGTGCTAACCGCTGCGCCACCCCATGTGAGAGTGATTGTCTATATATGTCACACCTGTGATGAACTGGCAACTTGTCCAGGGTGTACCCCGCCTTCGCCTTTCAGTGGCTGGGATAAGCTCCATGCGACCCCGTGACCCAAAACAGATTCAGATAATGAATGAATGAGTTTGGGGATGGCCCCTTCTTGTTCCAACATGACTGTGCACCAGTGCACAAAGTAAGGCCCATAAAGACATGGATGAGTTTTTCATGCGGCAGAACTTAGAGCGCAGACTGTGAGCAAGGCCTTCTTGTCCAACATCAGGGCGTGATTTCACGACAAAAATTCCCATAAACACACTCCTAAACCTTGTGGAAAACCTTCCCAGAAGAGTCAAAGCTGTTATAGATGTAAAGGGTGAACCATCATCATATTAAACCCTATGGATTAAGATTGAGCTGTCAAGTTTATATGCAAGTCAAGGTAGGTGAGTGAATAGTTTTGGCAATATAGTGTACCTGCTACAGATGTTCAAGCTGCTAAAGGTCAAACCTGAATCCCTTCAGCCATGAAAGACTATTGGAACCTCTGTTCATTCCCATTTCTGATCATTTCTTCGCAAAGATTTCCAAGGCATACATAGTGACATCATTTATGATGCCTGGGGAATTCTTAATGACCCTCGAGTCTCAGACATAATGATTAATGATCAGTTTTAAGGATAATTAAGGCCCTAATTTAGGACAATAAAATAATTATTTAAGGTTCCACAGACACCATAATATTACCTGGTTAAAAAAGGAAATTTATAATAAGTATAAAAGCCAAATCTAATTTTAAGTACATGTAAATCTACCATGTTTGTAATTTGTAAAGTAATGTTGTAACCAGTGATGATGAAAAACAAAGAGGTTACATGGTAATGTTGATCCTGTGTGACAATGTTTTGTTTCCTCTTTGCATTTATGTGACACTTTCCTAGTTGAGGACTATAGAGGCTGCTGGTAGTTATAAATGAAAAACTTTAAAGTTGAACAAATGAAAGTCTCTTTGCAATAACTGCAGTATGATGCATTTACCTGAAACCATTTGGCATGACGGAGAGCAGCAAGGTATTCCAAACATTTCCTCTTATTTAGCAGATCAGCAGGATCCTTTTCATCCATACCTAAGAAAGATGCCTCAAAGCTTAGTGCTGAACACACTTAAGAGTCAACATTACTATAATATAAAATAAGTACAGCTTTACAGCTGATGTACACTAGCTGACCAGGAATATGTTTATAAAAACAGTGCAAGAATGTACTTACTTAGACATCATTTCACATGCTGAATTTTCCCCCCAGGGACTGATAAAGCCTATCTATATCCATACTTTTTTTTTCTCTTTGTAAATATTGGATAAGATGTGAGAAAACACAAGAATCTCAGTGCTGGATATAAGGATGACTACCATTTTGTGGAGCTGAAGTTATGGTCAAACAAACACAAAATAAGGCAATCCAAGGCACTCAGAGACAGAAGTGGTTTACAGTGATTTACTGACGTTTTAATGACTGATTATGACACAGGTCAAATCCTTCTGCTTTCTTTTACTTTTTCCCTGAACATATTTTTGGGAATAAAACCTTTTGACAGACCACACAGATGGCAATGGCATTTTAGTGTGTCTGCGATGTAACAGGAATCATCCATGGTGTTATTTTACACGTGTGTGTTTTCCACTAAGATGAGCCTGTGTCATGTAAAAATGTCAGCCTCTGTTCGCCTTTTACTGCATGTTTACTTCTCATTATAATAAAATGTAATCACTGTCAAACTGTATTGTCAATTACTGCATTTCCCTCACACAACTGCCCATTGTACCCTTTGTGTAATAATTTTACAGTTTACATTACGAATCAAATACAACAATTGTCATTTCCCCGCTACAACTTTTTCCAAATCCCTTTTAAGTGTTTTGGATTTCCTAGTTTTTGTACTGACCATTGACTTTGAATGAGGGCCCAACTGACAAAACACTTATCAACATTTAACGGTCCCCTGTGGAGCTCTGAGGTGTGTTTGCAAAATTCTGGAAGGCACCATGTCAGCCCCCTGATTAGTCCATGCTATGTTTAACAACAAGGCATCTGAGAATGGCTGGACAGAATTTGTTAAAAGTTAGCATAAAAGTTTGTTTAGACTGTTTTTATGAATGAGGGAAAGCCTAAGCCTTGTCCCCTACTGCTGTGCTCAACAAACACAGTTCGGTGATGTCCTTTGAACCATTCAATCTATTGCACTTTCAGTGTTTTGGGAGAAAAGCATTAGACTCGGAAAAGCCCTAATTATATCATCCTGTCTCTGAACAAGCTGCTGGATATGCCTCTGCAGCTTCAACATGACCAGACCGTGGTATGTTTTTCACTTCTGTAATACTTACTACACATTCTCAACAGACAACTGTTACTTTAGCTCACAAATTTATTGTGTAAATTGACAGACATGTTATACGTAAATTATGCTATGATTCAAAGGTCCCATGGATTACACCGGAGGGGGTGGAATGTCTACTTCTGGATTTCTACAACTGATTTGATGCAAACTTTCACTTGGACTCAAGTATGAACTGGAAAGATTTTTGTGGGAAAAGGTCACCATTAAGGTGACCTTAGAATACATGCTCGATTTTAAATTTACTAATTCGAGGTTGCAAGCAAATGCGTAAATTGCATGAACAGATCACAATCACAGGACAGTGAACACATCTTGAAGGTTAGCTTTGGTGCAATGTGTTTCTGAACACATCCTTTTGCATGTTTAAAAATCATTTGCGAGGTTCAAAAAAATGTAGTGAAGGAGATTAAGCAAACATTAAAAAAAATGTTTCCTTCTAAAGTGCAACTGACTAACATTGTGCAATGTAACCCTTGTTTATAAGAAAGCTCCACAAGGAACCTTTAAAAACATCCATAAAGCTGCTTTGTTTGGAGAATACTCACAGAATTTGGGTTTTGGAAAACATATACTCTTAACAATTTTTAACAGATCTGGCACAACTTCACATGGATAGAAATACCTTCTAAAACTCTCCACTCAACCAGTAAAGTCACACAAACTAGAAAACCCTTCATCACACAGCACAAAAAAAAAACAAAATTAACATCCACAAGAAACCCATTAAAGAGAATATCTGTTAAGTACAATGTGAGAAGCGAAACATGAATGTAATTAATAGAACTATAGTGTGGAAACCTAGATAGGTTAGAAATGTGTTGAATTTTGTAATTTATAAAACCATTTGAGGGCACCTACAAAAGACAAATCACAAGCTTTCCCAAGCATTCAGTGTGGTTACATGACTACAATGATGGAATATTTCACAAGATCAGTCCCGGGGCTTTCCATACTTCCATGTTCACTAGAACTGTAGCAACAACAGAGGAAGTTAGCTTTCTTACAAGGGAAACACAGAACAAAAATAAAACCACGTTTTGAAGTCTACACTACCATACCACTTAGAATCAAAGACCCATATTTATCCTGCATTTTAGAGCTGGAATATTTGTAGATTTAGCAGCAGCTGAATCCCTCTGATGATCATGTATAACAAAGGGTTTGTCCTACTCGAAAACGCTTCATAAACATGGGCTATGTTGTCAGTTTTGTTTCACTGTTCTTAGTGGTATGTATACAAGTGTGGTCTTCAGATTATAAGCCATCGGCTTGCCTAGGTCTGCTGATACAGAATCGGGGGCACTGATCAACAAACCCAAACAAAAGTTCAAAAAAGAAAAGACAGCAGCCACAGAAAACATTACTATCATGTTTTCAAAATGGGAAAAAAAACACCTTCAAATGCTGACAGTTATTTGAGGAGGTGGAGGAGTGTTTGCGACACAATGACCTTAAAAATCCCCCGCACTATTGAATGGATGACACTATGACAATGGATTCACTAATGTCATCTTGGTTTCATTTTTAAAGTGATCATTGTGAGGCGATAAAATGACACTCCCACACCTGGTTATGGATAATGCCTTGTTATGAAGCAGGGATGACAGTTAAGGGAATGGGAAGTCGTTGGACCTCAGAATTCCCTAGTGTGCATCATCAAAATGCTAAACAAAATGTCACTTTTAAATGAATGATTTTCTTTGACATACTCTTCATCCCTGGGCATCATCTCAACACTGATCATCACTTCAGTCATCAGTCTGCTTCTATGATCATTTCCCCAAAAGGTTGTATTGTCTGAGCATGTGTTCATGAGATAAACACACACCCTAGTGGCACAGAAAGGTCGGAGAGCCCGGCTTTTTAATTCCCATGTTGTGGAAAAAACAGAAATAAAGAGGGAATTGTGTAACTGCAAAAAAAAAATGGGGAAAATAAAAGGAGTGGGACAAATAAATGTGAGTTTGTTCTTATTTAAGGAGTTAAAAGAAAAAAGAAATAACAGGAAACTTTATTTTCTTGAATGTGGGCTTAGTTTAAAGTCCCACTTCTCAATCTGTGTAATTTCTTTTGCCTAAAATGTAGGCTACTTAAGGGTGAATGGGTGAGGCAGGGGAGGGGGTATATCGTGTATTAAACACAGTACTAACACTTGGTTTGTCTGGTACTGAAAGCTTTGGCTTCTCTAACCTTTCTCAGCCGCTTTTCCTCCTGCCTGCTTGTCCTTCTCAGCAGCAGGGTCCTCCCTCATCAGCGGCGAGGTGAGAGAAATGGTCACCTGCATTTTTGGCTCCTTGCTTGAAAATATCACGATGTTCGCCTCCTCGGGGTGAGCCTGCACCTCATACTGATCTTCAGAAAATGTCTGCCGGTTAAAAGGACACTTGGGATTACTCACTACAGAGGAGGAGGGGGTATGTGGGTAAAATACAGCCACATCAGGCCATTGCAATTTATTTTGGTCAGGCTAAAAGGATGAGGCATCCTCATTTAAACATGTTCATTGACTTAAAATAGTTTAACAGTATATTTGAACGAATGATATATAAGGAAAACAAAGGGGGCTGTTTATACAGATGGCCCCACCTCACTCTGTAGGATTCAGGTGTCATAACCAGGCAGTAAATCTAAAGATCAGTGAAAAGCACCTTGAATGAAACACTAATTCCAACTGAAGCTGGAGGGAGGAAGAATGAGTCAATTCCAAAACATCACAACTGACAGGTCTTTAGTTTATTTGTGTTTGGTACCAATCCTCTGCTCTGTCTTGTGGGCCTTAAATGAAAATACAAGTTAATCTGAAAATTCAGATGGATTTTTCTCTTTGGTTTAGGACTGTTACTTCATTGGTGAACATGAAAATAAAAGCTTAAAGCCATACTGTTTTACAAAATGTAATACAAGGAAAATTAAAGCAGATCAGAGCAAGACACAGCAAAACCACTTCATAGAGTTGTTAATTTTTAAGTAGTCATGCAGAGTGTGCTTCCATAGAAATGAATGAATAACTCCAGCTGCCTTTGTCAGGCAGATAAACATGTTCACCAATTAATAAAGAACTGGTCCAGAGCAAATAGAAGAATCCATTAGGATGAACTAAATGTTTGCAGTGGATTCTGTCATGTTTTATCTTGACAGGTAAAACCTATGGAAGTACTCAGATTACTACAGAGGATAAATCACCATGTCTTGCAGAAATAATCTATATGAAAACTAAACTGCAAATGCAAATAGCTTTAGTGAGACATATGAAATGATGAAAAATATAATAAATATAAAAATATATTTGTTTTGGCTGAAAAGAATAAAAATCAATTTGTCTTGTGGTTGAGATGATGTTTTTAAGCATTTACGCTTAAAAACTGAAAACACTTGGGTAGGTTTAGGAAAAGTCACTAAATCTTTTTGCTCCAGCATGGAATTAGGCTAATTTTTGCAAAGTCATTGTTAAACAGTTTGGAGCATTTGGTGCACAGTCTTACTTCAACTTGAAGTGTGAACTGTTGTATAATATTCTACAGGTAGGACACTCAGGATGGAGACAAAGGAAGAAGCTGAAAAAACAATGTGCAATAACTGATAAAATCCAAAACTGAGAGGTGATTCAGCATCAACTTTAAGGACGACAGGAAGAGGAAGGATTATCCAGACTGGGGGGGAAAAAAAGTTGTCAAAAGGTGAAATTGGATTAATTAAAATGTTATCATTTTACGGTTTATAGCATATTGTGCACTGCCCTCCTTTATTAGAATGGTTTACCTCAAAATCTGTGGAAACACATGCCAGATCACTATATGAACGAACGGTGAAAAAATCCTGAAAGACGTGATCTTTTCCCAAATCTAACCAAAGTGTTTCTTTTGGCAAAGTCCTGAATTTTGCTGGAAAAAAGTACTGAATCTTTCACTTAAAAAATTCCTTTTGTTTCAACAAAATCAAAGGACTGATTCCCTGTATAATATAACACAACTGGAAATGCAATTTAGTTAAATATTAAATTATTTCTGCGAGACTGATTGACTGAAGCTATAATTGACCTGCTCTCCAGCAGTCACATCCTTGTGATCCATCCTTATTTATTACAAATATAAAATCCTGTCCATCTTCAGCTCTTAAAAGACATCATTGTGAAGAAATTTGGCAAGATATTACATCCTCTTTTTGAAAACCTACTTCAACCCTGATCTTTCTGCCAGGATTGTATATAAAAGTTCAGACTAATATTACTCAAAATAAAACCACACAATTTCCTCCCTCAGCCTTGATGTCCAAATTATTGACATCAGTGTGTCTCAGTGTACTATGAGGTTTTCTTACCGCCAGTTCTTTAGGCAGATGTTTGGCGATGCTCTTCAATAGGGATATAGTTGGTTTCTTAGCTGTGAGCAGGATGAGCTCCACATTTCGGTCACCGCGCAGCAGCAGGCCTTTGGCCAGGATGCCCACCCTCATCACTCCTTTAAGCACTCGTGCTGCGTTCTCTGTACTGTAACACAAGAATGGCTGATGTGACAGAGATCTTACAGGTCCATACAGCAGCAGCTCAATATGCTCTCATTGGTAGACTTGTTAAATGAGATTTGTTTGGGATTTGTTTGCATTTTGATAATTCAAGCGCAACAGCTCGTAAAATTCATGGTTTTGTATTTAGTTTTGGAGTTCAGTTTAGTTATAAAATTTTCTTTGAAATAAAATTTTTTCATCCATTTTCACACCATGAAAAAATTCAGGAGCATCTAATCGGTCTTGAACCTTAGGGGAAAAGGTAATTTACTCAATATACTCCGTGTTTTGTGACCATAGACGATTTAGCTGTACATAAATGGTACCCAAACCTCCCTGATACCTGTGAGTGAATCTTTCAATGTGGGAAGTGGCCATGTTGTTTGTTTTGTTTTTTGACAACTGAAATGCCCATATTTAGACAAGAGTTATATAAAAAAATGACTGAAGTGTGACATTAAGTCTCCTCAGTCGCTCTCCTCTATTCAATGTCTATTCTTGACTATATCTACTGTAAATATATCATAGCAATACACAAAAAAATGCAATTCACAGTACAATACTCATCTCATTATCTGAACCCGCTTCATCCTCACTAGAGTCGCGGGGGTCGCATGGAGCCTATCCCAGCCACATAGGGGTGGCGGGGTACACCCTAGACAACTCGCCAATTCATCGCAGGGCTGAACATATATAGACCAACAACACTCTCACATTCACACTTATGAACAATTTAGATTAACCAATTAACCTATCAGTGCATGTCTTTGGATGGTGGGAGGAAGCCGGAGTACCCAGAGACAACCCACACAGACACGGGGAGAACATGTAAACTCCACAAAGAAAGGTGCGAGTTCAAATCCAACACCGACTGGTGCTGGAATCGAACCCAGGACCTTCTTGCTGTGAGGCATGAGTGCTAACCACTGCACCACCGTTCCACCATAGAGTGAAAACAGTTTTCAAATAAATGAGGTACTACTAATCCCATTGGTGTGCAGCTGCTCAGACACTGTACTAGTGTCAGATCATGTCATATGTGTAGACGGTGGTGCCTGCAGGTTTTCAGTTCAGTGTATTAGTGTCAGGTGTGTAGGAAGTAGTACCTGCAGGTTTTCCAGTCCAGGCAGGAGGACAGCAGATGCAGCTCTGGGACTGCTGGTGGAAGCAGACAGTGTTAAACTACTGCTGCTGTTTTCCATTCTGTTTGGACTCTGGCTCATATCATCTAGAGCTCTGCAACACAACACACATTACAGCCACAGTGATCAGGTGAGGAAATCTCCGCTGTTGAACCCTTAGATGGCTGACCTACCAGGACCTACACTGACATGAGCTGGTTTAAAAATGACCCCAAACAGAATCAATGTGTTTTATGCTGTAAACTGTCAAAATGTCTTTCAGTTCACTGGGGGGGAAAAAGTCCTGTTTATAAACACGTTAAAACAAACTAATACAAGATTTATTTTATTTTTTTTTTTTTTTGCTTTAAGCAAAATAATCTGACAATGGAACAAATGAAAATTATATTTGTCAGATTTCTTGAAACAAGATTTTCTAGTGGCTAAAAATAAGTTCTTATGTCTACAAGATATACTAGAAATTCTATATACTAGATGGACTGGATATCTATAGTGCTTTTCAAAGCACCCAAAATACTTCCCATTAGTCACCCATTATTTATTCATTCATTCTCACATTCTCCCTCTGGTGGTGGTAAACTACTTTTGTATCCACAGCTGCCCTGGGGCAGACTTACAGAGGTGTGGCCCCCTTCCACCACCAACCCTGCATACCCCAGTGTGGGTGTCACTGGAGGCAGAAGGGTGAAGTGTCTGCACAAGGACAACAGCCTGATGAGGACTAAGTTCTTGGAATTGTTCTTGGAAGAGCCCAGGGGTTGATGTTGTCAGAGTCTTCCTAAGGATACGTCTGTATTTTAGAGTTGAAGTTGGTCCTGTTTATTGAACAGACTACAGACTGAGCTGGACAAACAGACGGGACCTGAAGGAATTAGAGTAAAAACTACCTGTTAGTGGAGTCAGAGTTACTGCTGATGGCTGTTACTATAGTCAGACTGCTGGCACTGCTCCCTGGAGACGCAGGAACCTACAGGATAAAACAAAAAAAAAGTGATGCAACATTAATAATGAATGTCTCTGAACTAGGGTTGCTCATTTAATCAAAATTTAAATCGGGATTACGATTTTGGCTCCAGAAAATCTCAAATTTCAAATAATTGAGGAAAACCATTATCTGGCGTTTCTGTTCTGAGACGCGCTTTCGCAACTGAGCCATTTTACTTGTTTTCAAAAGATTGAGTGCAGTCTAAGTTTATTTTTGACAACTACATTACAATATGTTTTTTATATATTTGACAGGAGTGTGTTTTTCAAATATGTTCAATAAATGCTGTTCCAAATTCAAAGACATATTCATGTAAATAATCATTTCAATATTGACCAAAATAATCAGGATTCTGATTTTTTTCCCCATAATCGAGCACCCCAACTCTGAACTCATTCACTACTCACTTTCTGCCACTATTTTTCATAGGGCATTAAAAAATTCTCCTTTGAAGCTACCATCCATCTCTAAATGATCAGTCCTGGCCAAGGCTCTTTAACAGCTTATTAGTCACTAGCGTAAGCCATAAAAACCCAGGGGTACTTTTCTAGCACTTTCCAAATCAAGTTCCCGCTCTCGCTCTTCAATCTTTAAGCAATTTATCACCATTTATTAAAATACTGTCCTCTGCCATTTGAATTTCTTCAATAAAAAACAGTTGTTTTCCCATATTTAATTCCCTGAACATGCAGATGTTCAAAGTTTAGATTAAAGTTAACAGTCATAATATCAGATACTGAGAAAAATGAAGAAAATGTGCCTTCCAAACAAAATTCATTGACTCAACCCAGTGTTTCCATCCACTGTCACTGATCCAACTCTATGTGTTTTACTGGTGAATCAATATTGTAGAAAATGACACTGTTTCCATGGCAACTACAGCATCTCTGAATGTCCAAATGGGTCATATTTGATGAACAATATGAACAAAAATTATCTTACACCAATTATTGACATGTATTGATAGGATAAATGGATGAGCAATTATTAAACATTTTATATTGGTAGATGATTTTGGTCACCAGTGATTGATTGGGTCTTCAGGAGTCAACTCTCACAACTGTGTTGGTTCGCTGGCACCAGTGTTGGTACTTCTCTGAATATCTCAGGAACCACACAATCAAACTTAATGAGGGAAATTGCAATCACAAGCTAACTCTGCGGGCAATCTATGCTAAGATCAGGACAATTCTCAGCTTTCCACAAGGTTTTTAATGCAGACATTAAGTGCGGCGTTTTTTCAGGGAACTTTGCACCTGGATTTCACTGCGAAAACTCTGATACGTTCATTATTCATGACATTTTGTTAGAAAAACGTCTAAATTATGTCAGCGGGCTTCTATATTGAACCTTGATGCAAACAATGACGACATCCGGTCAGTTTCTCGACCAATGACAAACGCCAATTTCTTCTTTTATTTTTCAAACTGTGACATCTGATCGAAGCAGCAAAAGATGAGCGAAAGGTGAAATAGTCACCTTCAAGTATGGAAAATAAAGGAATTATCTGCCATGATTAAAAAAAAAAAAAAAAAAATCCTCAAATCACCTAAGAAAAATTCAATTCGGGTTGAAAAAAAAATCACCACCTAAAGAACATTTTTAAAAAGTAGAAAATCAGCTAAAAATCATTTAATAAACTACAACAAAAAGCCTCAAATCAGCAAAATCACCCGAAAAACACAGACCCACAGATACAGACCAACCCACAGACAGATGAGGGTTCTGTGTACATCTGCAGAGCGCCTGGAGCTGCCCTTCAGCTTTATGTGGGAGGACGTGATAATCATAGGGAAAGCAGTTGCTAGGCGACAGATGAAAACATGTTTTAAAGCCAGTGTTGTTACCCTAAAGCTGAAGTGTTTTTGGTATTTTCCTAAAGTGTACTCTAAAAAACTGAACACACATGTGGTACTGAGGTCTAAAGCAGATGGAGAAAAGACGCTCCACTTTTCCTACCGAAGTGCTCGGCGTCATGAAGGCATCGGGGGTCATCAGTTTGGGCATTGCCCCGCCCCCAGGCCCCGTCCCCGTCAGGAAGTCAGCGGGAGGAGGAAGCGAAGGGAACTTCCTCAGGTCCGTCTGGGATCCACTTCCTGACTCCTTATCAGAGCTCTGGTCCGTCAGATGGTCTGAAAAACCCGTTAAAGAAAAAAAAAAGGGGGGGGGGGGGCTTTTAATTTTAAAATTCTGTTTAAACCTTTAACCGCGGATGTGTCCGTGGCACGTTCTGAATGGATTATTTAGTTTAAATATTCAGAAAAATTCAACAATATTTTACTGCGTTTTTACGAAGATTTGTTGATGGAAATGAAGTATTGAGATAAACAGGTGTCAAAAAATAACTGACTTAGGAAAAGAAAAAGTCAAAACTAAAAACTACTGGAACCAAATTACAATACTATTTATTTATGCTTTATTTTAGTTTTCATGACTCTAGGCCAAAGGTCAAAATCAAATTTTAGATATAAAATTTTAACTATTCATTCAGAGACGACAGCGATGAAGAAGAACAAAGACAAACAATGACAAAAACGAACAATGGCGAAGACCCCAACAGCACCAAAGACGATGACAAAGATGACAGTGATGAAAACGACGAGAGAGATGAAGATGACAACGATGACTAAGATGATGATGGACACGGCACCTTCAGTATACCTAATGGCCTCTCAGCTAAAAATGAAAACTTACCAAAACCATCTTGAGAATCGGAATGGGGCAGAAAAAGTGCAGAAGTGGAACCGACATTGGGCTGAAACCAGATCTGAACGTCCTGCAGGCTTCTGAAAAACGAGCGACACAAACGCAGGCGTAGTGAATGTAAGGCTCATGAACTCTGAACAGTGTTTTTCTCACAGTTAATGATAGTCGAAGTACACACATGGATAGAATTTAACTGTTTTCATTGATTTTCATATAATCGATAATGCACACCGATACAAACCGAGCAGACGTCACCATTGACGTTAGACAAAGGTCATTATCGTTACTGAAAACTAACGAAATAAGAAAAACTCCAGTTGGCTATATATATATATATATATGTTTATTAACTGACATAAATAAAAACTATATTTAAAAGAAAAAGATTATAACTCAACTGTGCTGTATGCTAATAAAACTAAAAACTAGGGCTGTCAAATAACTACAATTTTTAATCACATTAATCATAGGGTTGCTTTGGATTAATTTCAATTTATCATAATTAAATGCTCATTTTTAATCTATAGGAATCGTGTTTTATTTTTCATAAACAGACTAAAGTAAATATATGTGCACAGAATGTGCTTGGCTTAAGCTAGGTGATGCATGAGCATAGTGTTAGCATTAGCCTAGGGTGAGCAGAATCCCCAACTAACGTATGCTTCACGTTAATGTAGTATTTTAATCTGGAAGTGCTTCAGTGAAAAGACAACTGTCAAAACACTATGTCAGTCAACTGTTCTGTCTCTGGGTTTTTCCAGACTCAAATTGCCCACAAAATACTCTAAAATACACAAAATTTTAAAAAATGCAGAGAAAAAAAATACTAATTACAAAACGCACTAAAATTCACCCCAAAGTAAACACAAAAAGCGATGAAAAATCCAAAACATATTCAAAAACTCTAAAATATAGAAAAACACCAAAAAATGTGATGAAAATACCCAAAACGTACGCAAAAATATTAATATGTATGCAATTAAAATGTTTATTTACCTTCAACAGTTTCAACAAAACAACTGCACACAATTGTTCCACTGAATTGTGTTAAAAAAAATGTTAATCAGATTAATCATATTGATTGATTAATCTGAGTTAATGCATTAATTTTGACAGGCCTAGAAAAAAAAAAACTATTAAAACTAAGCATCCAGAAACAAACAATTAATAAAAACTAGCTAACCTACAGTAAAAATTAATTAAACTGAACTGAGACAAAAGAAGTAGGTCCATTCCTTAATCAAGATTAAAGATTAGAAATTTTAACACAATTAAACGGAACAGTTGTTTACAGTGGTCCTGTTGAAACTGTTGATTAAACATGTTAATTGCATATATATATATATATTCATATTTTTGCATATGATTTGGATATTTTAATCACATTTTTTGGTGTTTTTTTATTTTATAAGAGTTTTTAATATGTTCTGCATTTATCATCTTTTTGTATTTTTCATGAATTTTCATGGATTTCAGCTTTTCTTTTTCCATTTTTGTGTATTTTATGGGAAATGTTAACTCAGAGACAGATCAATCGACCGACAAAGTGTTTAAACTTCCATCTTAAAATACCATATTAATGCAAGCATAAATTAGTCAGGGATTCTGCTAGCACAAAGCTAATGCTAGCACTAGGCTAAGGTGTCACTTAGCTTACGACACACACGTTCAGTGCAGATATACTCACTTCATGATTGAGTCTGTTCACGAAAAATTGAACAGCCCAAAAAAAGTCTAAACAAACTAAAACTGAACTATAATGAAAGCTTGTCTTCAAACAATAGTATGTGTTGGAGTCTTACTTAGTGTGGACGCAGTAGAGTTTTATCTGAATCCCAGATTTGGATTCTGTGGGTCCTTGAGTTCCCTCTGGAATAAAACAAAAATAAAAGCTGTGTTAACAACACAGTCTATCACATCACACCAATTTACTGTCCCCTTTAACACACAATGTAAGAACCATAAATGACTCAAGTAGAAGTGGAGGATAAATAAGTAACTGGTGTCCATGTTGAAAAAAGAAAAAATAGGGGAAAAAAATATGAAAAAGGAGCAAAGAATAAAAAGTAAAAACCATCAGGCCCATTTGGTCATATTTATTAGTTTAAAAATCACTATTTTTTTCTAATTGTAATTAAATATTTTCTGACATTTGTTTTTATTTGACAGGACAAAAAAAAAAGAAAAGAATCAGTTTTAACTCCAAATATCATCTTAGGCCTGTACCAGTCATCGGCTAAGGCTCATTTAACAAACAATGGGGAAAAAACGATTTAAAGAAATCTGTATAAGTCTCAAAAATCTATATGGGTGTGTTTATTTTCAGCTGAAGTTAGCGGAACTCATGGCTGTTCTTCATAGTTAATTTAAATGTGTTTATTTTCAGCTAAAGTTACCAGAGCTCAAGGCTGTTTTTGGTAGTTAATTTAAAGCTATACTTAATTTAAAGCTACGCCCACCTGTGGTCAGACTCTCAGACTCCTCTTCGGCGGGCAGGACCTCCGTGTGTCGCAGACGACTTTGGGTGACGTTTCGTACCCCGAAACTCAGCACGGGGTGGGTGAGCAGGAACTCTGACACAGCCGTAAAACTGGCCTTGCCTTTTTCCAGGTCCTGCTGTAGCTCCATCACATAGAGAACCTGCCAAAGAAACAGCCATTAGGAAGTACTGATAACGAATGGAATACTGGGTGGAGCCAAGGGCGTGGTCAGGTCCTGTGAAATTATGACATGGTGTGAAATTATAATATTATAGTGTGACATTATTCCAAAATAGGTGAAATTATTATGTTATAGAGAAAATGATAGTATTATAGGTGAAATTAGTACATTATAGGTGGCTTAAGAAGGCTGCGATTGGTCTGACATTGGACAACTTTCAGACTGTGGGTGGAGAGGAGGATGCTCCAAAAACTGAGGACAATCATGGACAATGCTGGGCAACCTCTCCACCACACACATTGGACTTGCTTAAATGTCGGTAATTTTTAAATTAATGTCAAGCGGCAGAAAAGTGAAGTGATGCACTTGTACAGATGACATTTGTTAATAATGTGAGCGTACCTTCCTCTGTACGTCAGTGAGGATCAGATACTCTGCACAAAGGTCCAGACTAGCCTTCAGACTGGGCAGAACCGATGAGTTAAAGGGATCTGGGGAGAACCTGAAGGAAAACAGGAAGGAAACCTTTATTTACACCTGAGAAAACATGGAGTGGAAGGTAAGGACATGACAGAAACTAAACAAGGTTTTACACTAACATTTTTGCACTGGTGCACGTAACTTTTCAACAGGGGCAGTACGCTGTAATACTGCCAGTCACCAGCAGGGGGCACTGAACCAGGCCTCAGACTACCATACCCTGACTGTCAGAGCTGCAGACTTTTTTTTTTTAGCTCCAACAATTGGTTGCACTAGTTTGACTAGTTTTTTCGGCACACCAGTGAGAAACTAGTTTGCATGTGTGACCAAATAGGTGGTGCTGTAGCGCCCTGTTTACAGAGACAGAAAATATCACCTGATTGTCTGTAGACACGTCCAGGAAACTGTACACCACATCTTCAACTCCTGGTTCTGATCAGCTCCAGTTATGAGGAAACGCCAGAAAGGATCCCTTTAAAGAAAAAAGATACACAAAGGAACCTTTTAAAGAAAAACACATACACAAAGGAACTGTTTAAACAGAAAATTTATCAAACAGGTCAAACTTCTGTGGACCTTGCTTCTAAAAATAGGACCCGTCTAATTTTGTGTCTTCGTTTGTTCCACAGTGTCATTGCATCTAAACAGATGGAAAAGTAAGATACTAAAATAACCCCAGCTTCACAGAAGAACCCATTGTAGTTAAACTGTGTGTGTGTGTGTGTGTGTGTGTGTGTGTGTGTGTGTG
>JAPTYR010000026.1:33724352-33735390 GCA_029814505.1 Siphamia roseigaster | reverse complement strand
CATTCGAACCGTACCAGAGTTCACTTCAATCGAACCCAGACCTACGTTTTTAGTCGGACCAGAGTTCGCTTTTTTGGCCCGAATCAGAGTTCTGTTGCGCATTCACACCTGCCCAAACGAACCCGACTTTCTGGGCAAAAGAACTAGAGTTCGATTAAAGCGGACTAACCAGTGCTAGTGTGAATGCACCCTTAGATTATAGTTCGACTTCGATGTGACTGTAAACGAACTGAGTGAAGGCCAGACTCCCCTCTCTCTCCCCAGACACTTCCACCAGCTCCTCCAGGGGAATCCCCAGGCGTTCCCAGGCCAGACCACAAATAGAATCCCTCCAGCATGTCCAGGGTTTTTTAGGGTAGTTTTTATTGTTTTATACAGATTAAAGGAACAAAATGAGTTGTTTTTACTTAGATTCCATTGTTAGTTATTTTAGCTTAGTGTTTTTAGTCATTTAAGATTTAAGAGCACTACCACTGCTACACTTTATGGCTGGACCCCTCAGCTGTCCTGCTTCTGTTCATTGATGGATCTGTGTGGATGTGGAATGTGCCTGGTGTTTAATGTCCCGTCCTTTGCTGCAACCCTTGTCTGCAAACTGAATTGCCCCTTGGGGTTAAATAATGTGATCTGAATCTGAATCTGTTTTCCTCCTCCTACTACGTCTGCTTCAAATCTGCCACATTTGTTTACTGATTGTTCTTCTTCTATGGTGCCAACCGGAAGAATGCTGGCAAGAAAGTGCATGTAGGGCCGCCTAGTGTCTGGGAGTGGATAATAATTCGATTCTCTTGTTGTAACGTTCGCTCCCATGTAAACTCCAGTTAAGTCCTTAGCTCTTTTACTGCCAATAGCTCCACTTAGATGTATATGTAAACATACTGACTGGATCATGAATGCATTAGGTCATGAAAACATAATTACATGTTATACTGAATTTATCTTGAATCCCCGTTTACTCCGAAAAAAGCAACACAGGAGGAGATGTCAGCTTGGATTTCCTGGATTTAGCCCGTTTGGCTGTGCATGTGTTTTTGAATTCTTTCCATCATTTTTCCAGAATGGTCTTGCGGGGAGGCCAGAGAGCTTTAAACATCATGTATGGTGTCCTACCACAGAGCCTGTTTCTGTGACTGCATCAATAGGACAAAAGATGCTGCCACCAGAATCAGCTGTTGTTGGTGAGAGAACTGGGCCACTGTTGTGATCACACAGTGAATACAAAAGAACAGCATCAGTGTTACGGTGTCACAGCAGACTAATACACAACAGGGTGCACCAGGTATAAGCACAGCTGATTTCCTACATTTATTCTTACAATGGATGAACTAATAATAGCTGGCGTGTAGACAGGAGTCAGGATGGTGACAGTGAAACAGAGACATGTGTCAACTACTGCTGCCCTGTCTCAGCTGCTTCACCTGTCCAGACTGGACATCTGTAAAGGTTACAATCCACTGTGCAGGAAAACAGTTACATTGAATACTACAGTTCATCTTGTTTTCATCATGATTTATTATTAGATTTTAACCTTACCGACTCTTTTAAGTGTAATGTGCAGAGGTGGTAAAAGTACAAACATTCTGTATTTAGAAGTAGAAGTACAGCTACCTGTTTGGAAAGAAAATACTCTGACAAAAGTAGAACTACTGATTCACCTCCTTTACCTACAGAAGTAAAAGTAAAAAGGGCAACTTCCCAATTGTAACAAAGTAAAAAGTGAAACTGAATTTTTTTTTTGTTGCCATGGATGAAATAATACTTACCTAACTGGGAAAAATTGAAAAAGTTTCACAAATATCCAGAAATAAAGCGCTTATAAGTGAGTTACTGTGGAGACAATGGGCCTGATTTACTAAAGGCCTGCAAGCGTAAAAACATACCAGCGCAGGCATGATGCACGTTGCGGCTTATTTACTAACAGGGCACACAGAGTTGCACCTGTCACATGGGCACAATAGATCACGCAACCCATTTAGCCTGCCTGCCTTAAAGCTGCAGTGGATAACTCTGAGAGGACAGCGAACTTAGCTTAAAATTCTGAACAGAAACCAGTTTCACATCACTCCCCCTCCCTCTTTGCTGTGCTCAAGTCCTGCCTCCAGCTCCCACCATCCCTCCTTCCACCACCCCTCCTTCCTGTGCTGTGTGCGCGGCGCGACTCACTTGAAGCGACTAAAGCAAACAGTATATGTGACATGCAGCAAGAACCGCTTCTTTTGTTGGTTATTGCTTCGCAAAATCAAAACAAATAAGTGGTAAGTGTACCCTGATATGTGATAAAAAGTCATAAATATGAGATAAGAAATGCATGATTATGAGATAAAGTCAAAATTCTGAGATAAAAAGTCACAATCATGAGATAAGAGTAGAAAGTCACAATTTCTCTTCATTGATTTTCCCTCTGAAGCGTTTGGTTTTAGTGTTTCAGCATTTTAGTGTTCTGTTTAGTTCAAAAAAGTAACAAGTCTATTCTGAGAATGTAAGGAGTAATAAGTAAAAATATTTAATTGTAGGGAGTAAAAGTAAGAAGTTGCCAGAAAAATAAATACTCAAGTACAATATAGATATCTAAAAAAATCTACTTAAGTACAGTAATGAAGTACGTCTACTTAGTTACTTCCCACCTCTGGTGATGAGGTGCAGTGAAGGCATTGATGGAGTGCTTGACCGAGCCTTAAACTGTACTCACACTAAAAAAGCCCGGTCGGCCCAAGCCGCGGCTCCGAGGGCTTGACAGCAGGGGGTAAATCCAAGGTGGTCTGGGTTGCATTTACATTCACCCAAGCCCTACTATCCATATGTCATCATGTAGTGTAACGGGGTCAAAAAGCTCCCGCTTTCCTCCTCTAAACAAATCTTGTACTCATGCTAAAGGCCAGACATTTTGACATGGAAGACGAGGCCGTTACAACTGTTCTCATGTTGTGGTACGTTCTGTTTACCTTTCTCCAAGAACACAGTGTGGGGAGTCAAGGAAAGCGGTGCATACCTACGTGTGCTTAGAACATCTTACGTCAGCAGTGACACGACAAAGCTTTTGTTCTGGGGCCTGGGCACTGGGGTCTTGGCCAATGTCTTCCATCAGGGCTGTTGATCCCCTCGTAAAGGGCTTTACCAAGGCCTCGGCCGTATTCACATTACGTGAATTGCTTCGCATCCATTCGATCGGCCCGGGGCCTAGGCCCTGAGTGTGAGCATGCCCTTAAATACAGGGTCTCCTAATGAAACAGGAGCCCCTGCTGTGCAGCATGTGGATGATGTTGTGTCTGACTGCTGAGGAAGGGGTCCATTCGGGCTGTGGTGGCTTCAGCTGGGGATCATTCAGTCTTTGGCAATGATTAACCTGAAATGCAGCTTACGAGGCACTTTCCTGTTAACTGTGTTAATCATAAAGGTATAAATTCACATGTTTTGTGGTGCCTTCATTCATTCAAACTGTGTTAATGTGATAATCTATTCATATGACACAGGCAGCAAGTCATTAACATACACATTAGCACATCAATTAGCTAATTACATTATGTTGCCCTGCTATCTATGCTAACATAGCTGTGATGAGGAGATCCTTCCAGTAAAGACAATGCTATTTTTAGTGGATAGACACCAAAACTGAATATTCATTACAAATCCAGATTGCATCCATTTATACCCTTTAATGGCGCTTTTCCACTGCAGAGACGGTACGGCACGGAACACTTCAGCTTGGCACTACTCTACCCACTTGTTGAACCGGCCCTGTTCCTTTTCCACTGCCAGCAGTTACTAATCGGGACTAGTTGGAGTGGGTAGAGTTGGCGGGGTCGACACTGCCATGACGTCATTTTCAGGCGACTAATAAAGTGCCCACGCCGTGGTCAGTAAAGTAAACAAAACCAATGGAGGCACTGCATGACATGGAGGCGGTACGGCTGCTGTTGTTTGCGCTGTGGCTTGTTGTCACAGAAAATCACCCGTGGGTGAGTATTTAAAGATTTTTGAGCTTTGTCGCAGGAATGACGACATTTAATTTGACCAATCAGTGGACAACACTTGTCCATGTGAGCCACCTCTGAAATGGGTGCGAAAAATCCAGTGGAAAAGGGCCTCAAGCCACTAGGATCGTGCCGTACCATACTGAGCTGTTACTAAAAGGTGCAGTGGAAAAGGGCCATAAGGCCCTTGTAGGCTCTCAGAAACTCTGCAGTAGGATGACAGAAAGTTAATCCAATAATTGTATATGTGTGGATACTGCAGGTATGGGATAGTATCTGGTCCGGCTGTCTCAGTACTTATGAAAAGCACACCTGTGGCATTATAAGGGTCTGTGATGTTTTAGTCGCTACAGGCCCTTTTGCACTAGCGTTCTGCTGATTGGCACCATAGAAGAAGAAGAATCAGTAAACAAATGCGGCAGATTTGAAGCAGATGTAGTAGAAGGAGGACAACAGATTCAGATCACTTTATTTATCCCCAACCATGCAAAAGCTCAGTATATTTTGTACAGGCTCTACACTCTGATTTTTTGCACGTAACGTGCATGTTGTCATACCGTGTCTCTGGTCACTTCTGGAAGGGGGCGTGTCCAGGCCAGTCAGTAGTCGAGCTAAGTTTGGGTGGCGTTTACATGCCCGGAGAAGCTCGATTAAAATCACATTATCTGACTTGGTTAGTCCAACTTCTAAAACTCGATTTGATTATAATTCACCAAAGGTGCATACATGGCTTTGAAAACTTTGATTTTAGTTGGAGTAAGGCAATAATTTGAATAAGTGCATATAAACACACTCACTGAGTCAGACCACGCCCAAAGCTCTTTTAGATGTATCGAAGCTATGTTATTCCATATCGTTTGATAGTGTGATTAGTGATAGTGGTGTTGAAACCTATAATGGTGCAATGTTTTCTTGTCAATTGTTCTGTTTGTGGCATTGTTTAAAAAAAAGAGCACAAAAGAAATACCCCTCCATAGTAACACTTTATGTAACCCTACATAACAGATATGTGGTCTGCCCAAATTCCAGCAACATAGAAGTAACGTAAAAGCAATGAGTACCGTAATATGGCAGCGCCTCCGGCAAAGAGGAAACAAACCACCACTGCCCAGCCTACTCCTCAGTAACGTCACATCGCTGAAGAGCAAATTCGAGGAGCTCCGAGTGAACAGTAAAGTTTTCTTCGAGTACAGGGATTCAAGTGTTATGGTGTTTACAGAGACTTGGCTCCATCAAGTTGGACTCTCTCATTGTGTTGGAAGGTTTTTCTCTCATCCGGGCATATAGAACAGAGCTATCAGGGAAGTGCCGAGGGGGCGTAGTCTGTCTGTTTGTGAATGACAGCTGGTGCAGGAATTACACAGTAAGAGAGACTGTATGCACTGTTGATGTAGAACTTCTCTGCCTGTCACTACGACCCTTCTACCTCCCAAGAGAGTTTGGAAATGTTTTAATATGTGATGTATACGTTCCCACCAGTGGAAACTCAGGCAGAGCTGCTACTAAAATAGCAGACTGTGTCCACCAACAACTACAACGAACCCCTGGAGCCCATATAATGATCCTCTGGGAGTTTAATCACTGCAAACTGGAACTATCTCTGCCTGGATTCCAACAATATATGTGACACACGTCACAGTCGAGTTTTAGATAAATGTTATGGAAACATAAAAAACCATACATAACAAAGTCACTGCCCCCTCTGTCAAACTCTGACCACAATACAGTACAGTTAATCTCAATTTACGAGACTGTTTTTAAAAAGAGCAAACCTCAGACTAAGACAGTGACTGTGTGGGACAAGGACAGTATAGAGACACTCAAAGGATCTCTCCTCTACACAAACTGGGACATATTTTATAATCTGGACATTGAGGCCACTGAAGTGATCACAAACTACATCCATTTCTGTGTCGACAGTGTGGTCACCAAAAAGGACATTATAATATAACCTAATAACAAGCCATACATAACCAAGGACATTAAAGTTTGTATTAACAGGAAAAAGATGGCTTTTAAAAAATAATGACAGAGTAGGTCTAAAGATTGTGCAAAAAGAACTTAACCAGATACTGAGGGAAGCCAGAAGGCATCACAAGGACACAATAGAGCACAGCTTTGCATTAGTGGATTGCGTTAGTGGACACCATCTCACTCTGAACGTTAAAAAAACTAAAGAGATGGTCTTAGGCCCAAAATCAGTTGGGGATCACAGTCCTGTGGTGACAGGTGACGCACCCATTGAACAGGTCAAATGGACCTGTTGTTGTCCATGTTGTAAATGGACACCAAAATGCATGTATCTTGATGTCCATTTAGACAACTCTTTTAGTTGGAATGTCCATGTGGATTATTTATGTTCCCGTCTGCAACAGACGCAGACTGAGATTGTATGGTGTGGACAAGGACCATGTTTTTATTTTATCAAGCAGTACTGGGGAGCTTAGTCCGTTATGGGATGTCAGCTTGGTTTAACGGTTAAGCTGCAAACCAAACTGGCTCGCTTAGTGCACACGGCCATAAAGGTGATGGGGAAGACGAACTTTCAGTCTCTACAGCATATTTATGAGAACACAGTCTTTTGGCAAGTTCAGAGGATTGTGACTGAGCCGCTACATGTTCTCCATTCACAATATGAGCTCCTGCCCTCAGGCAGACGGTATAGAGTGCCTATCTGCAAGTTTAACCATTTTAAGAACTCATTTGTCCATCTCCATTAAATATTTAAACAAAGCTGCTTGAGGCCGAAGATTGTGCAATTTTTTATTTATTCAGCTGTTTGCTGTCGTTGTGGCTGTCAAGGCATTTGTGGCACAGGTGTTGTGTCCAAGACAAATTTCCGCTAGTGGGACAATAAAGTATACTGTATTGTATTGTATATTGTATAAAAAGTTACTTTCCATAAATGGCAGCTAAGGTAATGATTACTTTTTAAAGAAATGATGAGCAAAAGTTAATTTTTAAAAGTATCTTCCCCATCACTGATAATGAATAACTCCTGTGAAGTCTTATCAGTGAATCAGAGGGATGTTGCTGAACATGAAGTGATTTTGGGATGGGTCTTCCATATTGTCCATTGTCTCTGCATCTGTCACATGATTTCTGTCTTTATCAGTCACTTTATCTGTGTGCGCACTTGTACCGGTTAAGTCAACAAATGGTTCATCACATTCTCAGGACACATACCATGCACTCGACATGAAGAAACCATATATTTGCTTATTTTGAAAGGCCTACTGTGGACCCAGATGTGTGTCACTTTATGTTTAGTTGAACTCCTGCAGCATTGACCTCTTCTGAGCCTGAGGACAGCAACTCTCAGGACTATCTCTCTTTGTTAAATTTCCTCTCAAGAGAGATAGTTGCATCTGACTTCCTGTATGATTGTAACATTTCCTGTTTTGTGGGAGAGGGATGTGAGTTTCGCAGTCAAAGGCATTTCTGCTATCCACAGAAACAGGATATGGGACACTGGATTGGCCACATTATGAAAACACTGCTTTAGCTGACAGACAGAACCCATAAAGAAAATACAGCTGCAAGTGGTGGGCCATCAAGTCCAGCAAGGCCTTCTCTGCTAGCCTTACGGATATCAGAAACAGTGACCTACATTTACAACCTACATTGAAATAATTTGTTCCCAATAGATTGTTCACTTAATTTCTTCGCAGTTCTTTTTGCTGCACTGCTTCCAGTACATGTATGTGGATGTACGGTATTTTGTCCACTCCAATTTTACTCTCTATGTTCCTCATTTGCTAAGATCACAAATAATGGTCCCAAAATTGCTTGTTTGAAAAATGCATATGCTATTCATTTCTGTGGCACTGGTAATTACCTAAGATTTTCTGCGCACATGATAACAGGTGCAAAATCTTGGTGACTGCCCTATTTAAATGAGTCATGCAGGTAAACAAAGACTTTAATTGTGTGTTAAAATAACCTAACTACAATAGAGTATTGTGGTTGTTGTCATGGAGACAGTGCACAGTAAAAACTGTTCTGTAACTCTGACAGTGTCCTGCAATAACTTATCTATTGATATAGAACTCCTTGTCTTATTTCCATCCCCGTTGAGGTCAAGGTAGCTCTAAAACTCAATCAATTAATCAATCATTCTGTAACAAGTACAGAACAGATGCAGATAAGTAATCTGAATTTCACACCGTCTTTATTGAGACTAGTAGACACAGGGAAGTAGAATTCAAACAGTCTCTTGTGTTCAGCAGCTTTAGCAGTGCTAAGGCTAAGTAGCTCAGTCGCTACTAACGAGCAGCTAACGAGGAGCATGCGACGGCTGATTCAGGGAAGGGTGAGGGCTGAAACCAGAGGGCAGAGGCAGAAGGCAGGTAGGTAACTAGGAGGCAGACCAGGAGCAGTGATTAAGACAAAGCCAGGTACGTTACTGGGGAGCAGGCAGCAGATGTGGTCAGGCCAACGGGCAGGCAGGGATTCAGACAACAGAGAAGAAGAGCAGGCAGGAGCACATGCTGGAAAGTCTCACACAAATCTGAGGAACAATCTGCTGGACTATATCCTCAGTTGATGTCAACAGCTCCTCGTCTCCACTGTAGACTGTGTGAGTGACTTGCTGCCTGCCCCCCCTGAGGTGTCAGACGGTTTGCCAGAATCTTTTTGGAGCTAATTGGTAGTCTTCATCCATGGCCTTACAACTCCTCCCAGGCTCGAGGTTTGTTTGCCCCAGCCACCGCAAATGCTCAAGGGTCTTTAAAGATTTTAGGGACAACTTGAGAGAAGTCAGTTACAATAATCTAGTCTGGGTGTAATAAAAGCACGGACTAATTTCTAATGCATTATTTTGTGTTAAAATACGCCTAATTATAATAATATTGTACAGATAAACAAGGGTTGTTATATAAATTGGTTTTATGTTAATTAAATTCTAAATCCTGACAGAAAATAATGCCTAGATTTTTCATGGTGGTTTTGGGACAAATCAACCAACAAGATATATTCTGTTCCATGCTATGAAGTCATCTTACACTTCTCTGGTTTGAGAATGTTTTGTAAAATCATCCCTTTGGTTTTTGGATCACTGTTCTTTCATAATAAATATTGCTGTGTTAAAGTTGCTGTTTGGCCAGTCAGTTCATAATTCTTTTTCACTTCTTTGCGTAGGAAGTCCATCCAGAACTCTGTCCACCATGTCCCTGTCTGTTCACCCTGTCAGACGCTTCTCCAAACCCATCACTAGGAGCCAGAGCTTCACTGGAGTCAATAGTAACAGCAGGCCATACAGGTATGCACATGCACACACATGCACTACTGACTACTGTATACTTTGTATAGAGGGTTTTCACGATGCGTCCTCAGCCGCGTCATCAATCCGGAAGTTGCCATGTTGTTCAAGAAAGTCATGTCATTTCAACTACAGCGTATTATAAATTATGCTATGGTATAACAAACTGTAAACACAATTTTGTAAGACCCTGGGAAAAAAATGCATATACTATATAAATAAATTAATTCAACATAATTTCAACCCACAAGTGAAGTGTCTAAAGTAGAAAACTTTACAGCAGTTCACTGAAATACTTGTATTACTTTGTAAGATTTAAGGTCATTGCTGTGTACGGGCTCAGTGAGAAAACCTGGTAGTTAAGAATGTTGGGATATGAAGGAAGAATCACCGGGTCGTCATGGATCCAAGAGGACGAGGCCAACTCATATGGATCTGCACCGCTGATAAGACGTAATTTTTCCAAATACCGGGCTTTTTCCTGTTGCCCAATTTCTTTCCTATATGCCTTAGCATCTTTGGTGAGATTTATCGAGCTTTTGCGTTGTTTTGACATCAGTAAAGATTCAAGCAGCAGGATTCTCTATTAAATCACGTTGACTTGTTTACATTGAGTGCCTCCAACATGGCGGCTTCCGGGTTAATGATGCAGCTGATGACGCGTCATGTAAACACTCTATAGTGCTTTTCCAGCTTTATAGTGTTCAAAGCACATTACAATTCATTCACACACCAAAAAGACATTTAAAAACCAATGGGAAGTGTCATGGTGGCTCTTTCTCCACTTCTTATATATACTGTACAATCCTGAGAACTGAAACCAAAACAGACTGTCAAGTTTGGTGTGAATGAGCAATAAAATTTACACTTACCCTTCACCTCATGTTAATTTAAGGGTGATGGTCTATTTTTAGGATTTAGAAAATATATTTTCTGAGAAAATATTTGAAACTGTCAGAATTCAGTGGCATACCATGCATTTGGTACCCAGGCCTTCAATGCGGACTTACTCGACTTAATCCACCTCTTAATACCACCACTGTGATGTCTCAAATAATGTCGAAAAGATTAAACTATGTATGACAGGATTCATCATGGTCATTAGGCTTGTGACACAGTGGGTTAGGAAGAATGAGACATCATTTTCACACATGGATTAGCCACCATAAAGTCCAGACTCTAATTTAGGATGTGAAGACTTGAAGCATGCAGTGTGATTCTACATCATCAATAAAAAAAAAAAAAATCTGTGAAACTATGGATGGACAAAACTATTATGAACCTTATTGTGACTCTACGTGAGGATTATGTGACAAGAAAGATGTCTCAGTAAATGTTTCCTGTAATCAAAAGTTTCAAAACTAAAAGTGGTACAGTGAAATATTGCATGTGCGACCTCTTTTTTGGTCCAGGCATTGTATAATAATAATAATGTAATAATGTTGACCACATACTTTGACATTGCAGGAATCTGTCAGTGTTCAGTACTCCAAGTCTGAGCAGGAAGCCCAGCAGAGCCAGCAGGATGTTTACCATATCCGCCAAGTCAAACCCCCTGCCCAAAGTTCCTCAGCCAGAGCGTCTGGATGATGTCTACGAGGCCCTTAAGAAAGGCCTTCAGTGAGTACACAGCACGTACTTGAGACAAAAACATTGAATTTTACTCCAATTAACTGGTTGTGGTATTCTTTTTTCTCTCAATTTTTCAACTCAGAGGAAATGTAGCAAAGAAATATTAAAGAGGTCCTTCAGCTGAAAACCACTTTGTGTAGCTCTTTTTACAATGTGGTATCTTACAACAAGTTAT
>JAPTYR010000026.1:33506479-33522445 GCA_029814505.1 Siphamia roseigaster | reverse complement strand
GTCCTTTTTTTTTTTTTTTTTTTTTTTTTTGTGTGAGCCAAATCATTTGGCTCTGGCCGGCAATATCAGACAAACCTTTTTGCTTTCCAACAGCACTAGTACTGTTTTTTTTTTTTAATATGTTCACATTTAACAGTGTTTAATTAATTATTTAATATAATACTGAACTGTACAAATTTCAGAGTATCATTATTTTTTTTATATCAAACAAAATACATACAGACATAATTTTGTTTTGTTTGGTATAAAAACTTGTAGAAACATCAAACACCATTACGTGTGTTTTTACTTTTAGATGGCTGTAATTTGTTTTGAATTCAGTACAAACACTACACACACTGCATCTGGTCCTTCTGCATAAAGGTTATGTTTGCAATGATACTGTAATGTTCTTATCAAACAAACAAAAAACAACTAATAAACTACCAAATGCAAAACCCTTTCCAAACAAATCGCTCTTAAAATGGAACATGGCCTGACGTATAAGTACAAAATTCAGTGTGCAAAGCAAATCAACCGGTTTTGACAATGAAATTTTCTGAGGTTGTCTTTACAGCAGGTGGGTTTTAAGAGGCAGAAAAGAGTCTTGCATAAATTAACCAAAGTTGAAACAAATTCAAATTAAAATGTAATCTTGGAGACTGTGATTTGCTCTGAGCTTTGCTACACTACAAAATGTTATTTTTGCTTCTACTCCCTGAAGGATGCCGTCTTAGAAGTTTTTAAGTCGGCTTTCATAAAACATCCATAAGATAAACAAACAACAAACAGACCTGACTCTGTAAGGCAATGTAATATAATAACGCTGCTAACCACGGCTTCAGAAATCACAATGGAGGTGACTGACACAACACAAAATTCAATATTTTAAGCTTTACAAAGATGTCTTTGCTGCACGGCTGTTCTATTGGCTGTTATTGGACTATACAGTTATTGATTTTATTCTGTCTGTGAATGTGTAATCTCTTTCTCAGAGTGTCCAATTTGATGTCAGACCGGGTGTGTGCGTGTCAGGAGCGTCTCCAGAGAGCGTGTCTCGTCTCCTCGGGGAACTGGCCCAGTATGGCACCTACTACCTGAGGCTTAGTCGCTTTTCTCTTCAGAGTGCTGACAAGAAGGGTCTAGTGTTTCAGGTGGTGTAGGTCTTTACATTTATCATTAGGGCTGTAGAAACTGCAATTGTACCTTTGCTTTAACACTTATGTGCGACAGAGGGAAACTGTAATAGCCATCATTAGTGGCTTCATATCGATGTAGGAACAGCAATAAAATCTGAAACTGTTTCTCCCTAGGCTTTTACCGGTGGACTGAGGAAGTACCTGCATTATTACCGAGCTTGTGTTCTCAGTACTCCTCCTACCCTCAGTCTGCTGACCATCGGATTCCTTTTTCGCAAAGTTGGCCACCAACTCAGGTGAGGTCAAACGCATTGTAGCAATCTTGTGTGTGTTTGATTCTTATCATTAATGAAAACAAAGATGAATAAAACAATCTATTTTCAAAGACATGAAAATCAAATTAAGAACAGGAATGAAAATGTAACGGAACTGTAGCTGAAAAGAGATCCTTCTCGTTGTTTGGCTGCACATTTTGTTTTTGATTACTCCGCCAAGGAACGGCGGCGTAATGTTTTTGTCGCCGTTTATCTGTCTGTAGGTGCTTTACCATTGACCCTCAAATATCGCAAATATAACTTGCGCAAAAAAATGTACCAAATGGAAAAACGACAATTTCAACAACTCGTTTTTTTCTTGATTTTTTTCTGCTAGTAAGAGGTGGATTTCCATGCGTATCGCAGATGGTATATTGCACAAACCTGCCATGGAAAGAATACAACTACAGTCTGAATTAAAAACGGATGTTGAAGGATGTTATAAAATACAAAGAAGAGTTTGAACAGAAACATAGTTTAACAGCATCTGAAAGATGAGCCCTGACAGCGTCATGTGTAAAGGAAAGAGTAGAGTTTAACTTCACACACACTTTATTCCTCACAGCTCCATCTGAAAGCACATCAGTACCCTCAGGTACCAGCACAACACACACACAGAACATGCATCCTGTGTTATATCCCGTCTCATCTGCAGGAAACCACATCAGTTTTAGTTTGGTACGAGATAGAGGGTGAATGTACAGTACAGGCCAAAAGTTTGGACTCACATTCTCATTCAATGTGTTTTCTTTATTTTCATGACTGTTTACATTGTAGATTGTTTACATTGCATAGCAAAGGGTGGCTACATTGAGGAATCTAAAAGATCAAACATATTTAGAGTTATTTCACACTTCTTTAAGTACATAATTCCACATGTATTCATTCACAGTTTTATTGCCTTCAGTGAGAATCTACAATGTCAATAGTCATGAAGACACATTGAATGAGAAAGTGTGTGCAAAGTTTTGGCCTATACTGTACATGCAGACAAAAATATGGAAATCCCTTGTGTGTACACATACACACATTTTCATGTTCACATGCACATATAAAGAGAGGTGGGTTATTTTGTTCAGAATAATATTTCAGCAGTACTTTATTAATACAACTTTTAACATTATTTCTGTCTAGGAAAGTCAATAAGGATGATATTGTAATCTTGGATTCACTGAATTACATAAAAGGTAAATCCCATAATTGATGAAATCCTTGAAAAATTCTGAATCAAAACAGTTTGATATGTAAAATTGTTTAACTGAACAGGTTACCGCTATGAACTCTTCTGTCTCATCAAACATACACAGACACCACACTGTCTAGTAAGTATTTAAGAAGTACTATTGGATTTTCAGTATCTACACATAGAAATTAATTGTCACAGAGGCTTAAAATGTATCCTTTCTCTTTTTGAAGGTGTACTGTTTGACATCAGATCAAGTAAGTTCAACATGGAATACAGAAAGAGATGCTGCAGAGCAGTACACACAGGAAATGTGAGTTATAATATGAGTTATATGTTTTATATTTTATTACTGCACTTTGGGATGACTGCACCCCCCACCCCAATTTCGTTGTACTTGTGCAATTCTAATTCTAAACCTCTGAAAGTACAGTGTAGACACATCAGTTTGTGTCAAGATTGCTTTGCACACTTCAGATAGATTCTAAGCCCCTATCTTTGTGTTGGGTCTTAAATTTTGCAGTTTTGATGCTTTGGTGCTAAGATTTGAGGCTCCGGATTCTCGAAATCGCTGGGACTCACCTTTATTCACCATCTTGGAAGATGACATGCTTCCATTTGACACCATCTCTGATGCACTTTTCAAAAGAAAAGCACCTCCACCCAATCAGTCGACTCAGAGTGTAAGTGACAGAGTTTAGTATATGTTGTTTTCTTAGTAATTTTTCAATATCTAATGGTCTGATGCATGTTTTTTTTTTCTGCAGCAACCATTGTCGTCTGCGAACTTCTTGTACGAGTTGGACAAGATAACACAAGACATTTTAATGGTGTGTCTTTTTTCTATTTTTGTTTCACCTTTTGTTTACTTTGCTACACAACATTCACAGTAGATATTTTAATGATGTGCTGATGGTACACACTCTTATGTAAATGCTCTCCTGAAATGCTTAAAATGAACAGAGCCATAAACGGCTTCTGTTGTGAAATATGTCATTAGTTCCACAGAATTTAATGTCTAATGTAACTAATGATAACAGTGGGACATTGTGTGTAAGAGGACAAGGTATTATCAGTTTCTATTAATATATTGGAAGCAATCACTATTACAAGAAAGAATTATTACATTTTTATTATTATATATTAACATTCAGTGAGGTAATAATTGACTAACGCAACCATGACTAATACCTCTGAATATATCACCTTGTATCATTTTGTCATCAATGTTAAACATTAACAAGGTTCAGGGACAAGGAGTAATGTTCTGTTGATATCTTCAGTATGTCTTGACCTTTTAAGTCTGTTTGGTCAAATATTTTAGCGCACATCAGGGTTATGTCAATGCAGCAGTGTGTATGTGTCTTATTTAGCCAACACGCTGTGTAATCATTTTCTTGTCAGTTGATGTTGCATTGAAAAATAACAGTCCTTCATTTGCTATTCACTCCACCTGTTGTTACTGGATTGAAGCTTAGATTTTTATAGTACCTTTCTAGTCTTTGTGCCACATTGAGTTTAGTTTTTCTTACCACTTTTTGCATCATTATTGTACAAATTCCCTACAAGTTAAAACATCTTGCATATGATTAACCTCTAAATTCCACTTCTTAATTCAGCTCCCACTAATCATTAACTCCCAAAGACCAAAGGAGACGATGGTATACAATGAATTAGGCTTATGCCATCAGAAGTGAGAGATATATCCATAGAGGCATGTCCCCGAACACCCCAAATCCTTAACCAGACAACTATGGTGTCATGACTTGAGGCATCCCCAGATCACGACCTTTCATTTGCACTTGATTTGAAGTCAATCAGACATGTAGTTCCACAGATATGAACAAGTGTTTAGTCATTTTAAACTTGAGCGCCCCCTTATGGGCAATCTAGAAATTGTAAATCATCCAAACTTGAATCAGTTTTTCCTCTCCATGATACGCATTGATATGGAAAATACGGAATTTCTAAACCCAATATTTTTCAAGTTTCCTTGTTAACATGAAGGATATCCGGTGGCGGTTGGACCAAAAACATAATATCCCTGAAACTCCATTTGGGGATATAATTATGGTGCTGGATAAAGACCACAGATTTTTTTTTTCTTGTTTTCAGGTAATTTTCAATGCACAGAAGACAAGTGTTCCTGGGGATCTTGTTTCTGTTTCTGGAGCAACAGAAAAGATATCCTTTTTATCAGTGTCCATATTAGATGAAACCCAGGTTTGAAACATGTTAAACAGATGCTGGTACTTCTGTTTTGATGTGTTTAATGGTGATCTTTCAGATCTATTGGCCAGTAGCTGTAATATTTGCATTACCTTTATAATTTATTGCTGGCTCTACTTCCATCATCTACCGTCCAAAGCAAATCCTATTCCCACAGTGGGATGAGGCAAACAGTTCCATATCAAATGGCCAGACTTGGAAGGAAAGTATGGTGGAAGCATGTCCATCAAAGAAGTTAAATAAAAGGCACAGCAGCAGATGAATCTTAAAGAGACAGGTGGATGTTATTAGGTCCTGCACTGTCAGACCTTCTTAGAAGCAAACACTTTGATTTGTTCCTTTGAACATGGAGGTCCAGGTAATGTCAACCCACGCTGTGCACTGGTTTTAAATGACATTATCAACAATATGCAGTACTTTCAGATAATTTATTATGTCATCCTTAAAGGTTGACACATAATGATGTAACCTTCAAATACGTTTGAATTGTTAATTAAGTAGTGTTCAGTTTTACATCCTTAACATGGTTCTAAACATTGAGCTCACCAGGAGCATCAACATGGCAGAGCTGCGAAAATTACGGCGTCAGTTCATCAGCTACACAAAGATGCACCCAACGGAGAACACAGGACAACTTGCCAACATGTTCGTGCAATATTTAAATAAGAGTCTTCATTGAAGTTTTATTTTATATTTCTTTTTGTATTTTTTATGCAAAATAAATCAGTTTAAGTAGTTTTTGCATGACTTGTGTGTTATTAGCAACTGTAGAATGAGTCATTTCAGTTCTGTGATTTATAAAGCATGTCCATGAATATTTGCATCACACTTGCAGAACTTTTCATTCCCAGTATTTCATTCATCCAATATAAATTTAAAATATAACAGCTGGTCTTCTGTTAACTTCTTTGTCTTAAAAATCTGGATGGAACTGAAGGAAAAACACAACATCAAACATATTTCCTTTTGTCAAGTATCATTCTTCGGTGTATTTTTTCTATTTTGATGTGAGATGTTTTTGTTAATAATTCTTGAAATCTGTCCAGTCAAAGCTGAGCTCTATTGTACACGTTGTCCTTAATTCCCCTTATTCTTCCTGACCTGTTAGTGCCAGCCTAATAAGCAATACTTGGTGTTATTGCTCCAAAGCTCATTATTCCTTCGTGGAATTTTCAAGTGCAAAATTGCTGAGTAATGTTCAGAGGTTTTTGTGTTATGTAAGCAGATTGGGGGGGAAACCCAGAACAGGAAGTCACATATTGACTTTGTAATTAGTTTAAATGGCTTTGCTTTCAGTTGCAACCACTGATTGTTTTAATTTCTTGCAACAAATTAATGTTTGGTCATGAACATGTAACACATGAATATAATGACTAGATCACTTGAAGTTGGTTACAGTTTATTTTATAGATCACAAAAAAGATCAGTTTATTTTAGAACACTTACTAAATGAAAAGCCATAAAATACATCTTTCAATTAGCTGTTTTTGACCGTGATTTAACAAAGTAAACTTTACTTACATTAAAGTAAAGCAGCAAAAAAAAACCTATATACACATGTAAACAGTGCTACAGCTTATTTACAATAATGTAAAACAATTCATTAAAATCATTTTAGAATTTTTTCAAAGTTCTCTTCTTCAGAGGGACAGCAGTACCGAAGATTCGGTCCCAGTGGCTGAAGAAAGGAGCATAATTGCTGCTGGGTTTCTGGTGGTGCATGTCATGGGCTGGAGCACCACCAAACAGACCAAATGGCACCAGGTGATTGAGAGCCCAGGGCAGGTCGTAGCCTATGTGATCTTCTACAGACATCCAGAGACTGAAAATGGTGGTGAACCATGTGGTTAAAGGATGGCATTTGAAAATAATAGGGTCCTGGTTGCTCCAGAGTCCCACAGTCATCAGTTCAGGGATGCTGAGTTGCTCTGTCGACCAAGAGAAAGGTGCCATGTATTCATGGTGGATAGCGTGGATCCATCGGTAAAGCTGTGGGTGTTTGTGATGTACGAAATGCCAAATGTAATACTGAGTGTCAAAGAGGAGAAGTATCGCCAGTCCATCAACAAATACCTCATACAGAGTGGGAGCATCCTGTGGTAGTGTTGGTGAAGGCAGTATAAACATACCGATTAAGACAGTTGGCAGTACAAAGAATATGTGGTTATACAGTGCTGTCAGGAAGCTCTTTGCCATCATACCAAGTGTTGGCTTTCTGTCTGGCTGGATCTTGTACTGATAGAAGAAAGGCACCCTATCTCCCAAGATATCCAGTAGAGCAAAAGGTATGCTGAAGAACAAGTAGCTGGAGAAGGCGAGTAGTACTGGGAAAAAAGGAGATGAGACGAGAGGCCGGTGATGAAGCAGTATGTAGTCCCAAAGAGGCTGCAGCAGCTGGTCTGAGGCCCTGGAGGGCAGGAGCTGCAGAGGTAGCTCACTGATGTTCAGCATGATGTTGTGGTGCTACTGAGGGCTCCTACTGCTACTGCAAGTCTCATGACTCAGACTAAGTTCTTGCTTTATATACTGTCAATCAGCTGAAGGGGCTTTGTTCGCAATCATAACAGCTCAGCTTTTTTTTCACTCTACTCAATGTGACAGACTTGCAAGATTACCCAAGCTAATCAAGAACACGCATTTGACACAATACATTCAAGCTTATGTTTAACAGATAAGTGTATTTTTTTATGCAGTTTGAATGTAGAGAGAACATTGACAGCGATACTGATTTTTTTTCTTTTTTAAGTAGGATAGCGTCCGATCTGATGAAATTAATACAGATTTAACAAATTGCGTCATCAACCCATTACTAACCTTGTACATGTTCTGTTCCAATGAAAATTCTAATTTTTTTCAATAGGATTATTAAAGGCCATACCTTTGTAAGACTGAAATCTGGACAAATTATACACTATGGATTTCGTTTGTGCTGCCTGCCCAGACAAATACTGAAAAGTCAAGTAGAGTAAATGAACGAACCCAACACTGAATTTTAGGGTTTTTAATTCCTACAAGATTAGAATGCCAACATGATCACAGTGAGGTAAATCATCATAATATGATTTTTGTAAAAATAGAAAAAAAAGTCATTGAAATTGCATGACCACACATTTTCTGTCAATTAAATTAATCTCTTTCTTCAGTTATTACTTCTTCTCACTTGCTGCCTTCCGTGAAACAGTCTTGTTGGTGTTGGCATATTTTTGTTTATCATTTCTGAAGAGAAAGAAAAAGAGTATTGTACCAACGAAATACAAATTTACCATGTGAAATATTCCCCTGTCATTGGGGATGTTTACCTGCTCATTTTGGCTTTATTTCGGCATCCTAGTCCTCCCTCCCAGTGGCTGGTTCGTGCCCCTCTCGTCATCATGCTTCCACAGCTAGTGCAAGGCCTTCCATTGGAGTAAGGCTGAAAAAAAAATTTATATAGATTTATACATCCATGTGTTGCATTGTTTAATAATCTTAATAAACTGAGAAAATTACAATACATAACTTAATTTCTGCTTTCATCTCATCAGATTACATTTCTCTCTCTGCATAACTCTTACTTAACATATGTCTCAAAGACATTGTTGCTCACCTGTTCTTTGGCACAGTAGCCGCAAATCATCCTGCTGGCGAGTTCCATTGGATGGTCCTGATCTTCATCATGACACACATCGCAGGGATAAGCCCGTCCACAGCAGGGAAACCTGAGGGCAGCCACACAAAGCTTTCACCAATCTTTACAGACCTTTTAATGGCACATGTGAAATAAAGGAAGAAAGTGTGGACGATACCGAAGCCAGCGATGGCTCTGTTTGTAATGCTTGCATGTTCCCTTTTCTGGCAGTGGCTTCCCTTTTTGCACAGCAGGATCTCTTATTGTCTTATAATTGACAGTTTTATCACTGGAGCCTTCACAAAAAAAAGATAAAACAAAAGAAATATCTTTGTGCACAGTATGTCAGAATGTCTTTCATGTATTGTGGGGATTTGTAACTTGTGAGGCAATGCTAGTCAGGAAGCCAAGTGTGGTAGCTTACTGTGACCAAATCTCAGTCAGCAAAATAAGGTGAGCTCTGACCTGTTTTGTTGGCACGTGGTGGAATATACTGAAATCTTGTGCTCTCTACCAGGATGCTGAGCTTGCTGTGGCATTGTTCACAATTAAAGTCCTTTGTTTGACCGTAGGAGATATTCTGGAAAAGTAAAGACAAAATTGTCGTACTCATCACTAAATACCTCTAAATATTAAGAATATTTTGTTCATAATGGAGTTTTTTGTAAAATTTCAACATTATTATTGCTAATGTCGATCACTTTTGAGACATATTTTGTGATATCAGGGCAAAATAAGCTTTAACATGTTTCATCACCTGCACAGGGAACTCCTGGGAGCAGCTGAGGCAGGCCACAATAAGATCACAATCCTGTAGTACAAGGTCAGCTGGTGTAGCATTATGAAGATCCAGGTATCCTAGGACATCACTGTAATGGTGCAACAAGCAGGGCCTGAATGCAGCATTGATACTTGCACTGCACTTCTCACACTGAGCTGAGCAGGGTGTCCTCCCAGTCAACGTTAGGTCTGCAGTTACTTTACACCTGCAGGTAAAACACACAAAGTCAACTCTGGTCAGCAACAAAAAGGTCATTTAGATTAAACTAAGTTTGATTTGGGATGTGGAAATTACAGCTCTGGAAAAAAGTAAGAGATGGCTGGTTTTACGTTTCATATTTGTGTATAAAGGAAAAGATGTTTATTTTAAGAACAATTTGAAGTACTTAAGTGCTCAGAAACATGCCATCTTTTCAGACTTTAAACAGAGCAAAAAACTTTTAATCACCTTTAAATACACAATAGAAACATTTTAAATGAACTTGAGATTTAAAAAAAAAAAAATCTATATCTGATAGAATAAAATGGATTTTCAGTTAGAGTGCTCCAAAACTCTGTCTCTTAATTTTTTCCATAACTTTATATTTAACTCTTCTTTCCCTACCGGTTACACTGAAGGCAAACAGTGATCTGGTGGGCTGCTATGGTGGCTGTGTTCTCTCCGAGTCTCAGTCCCAGCAGCTTCACCTCCGTGCCTCTGCGTGGGTCACTTAACTTAATGTTTTCCACCAGATGACTGGTTTCCTCTAGCTCGTGCTGTTCTCCTTCATCACAGATTTTGCTCTCCTTCCCTTCCATGAGTGTCTTCCCATCCTGTGTCTTCTCTGCCATTCGTTCTTCATGAGTATCTGCATCTGTACCTGCAGTGTCAGAGGCAGGCTCAGGTGAAGGCTCATTCCCAGATTTTTCAGATACCGCTGCCTGGAGCTCCTGGTACGATATGAACTGCAGTCCAGCTTTTTCTAAATCCTTGTCTTTCTTCAACTGGAAAACAGTAAAAAATAAATAAATAAAAAGACAAACTATCAGTCAGTACATTTGTAATATCCACAGTCATGTCCTGTTTATACACATTTGAGTCTTACCTGTCTGGCCCCTTCTACGAACAGTCTCTCCATACTCCGATCTAACCATCGCAGATAAGGTCGGAAGAGCAGCTCAACTTTACCCATAAGCTGGTTGGTTGCATGTTTAGCCTGAAGCCACTCCACTGAAGCTTGGTGCACATGTCTAAATGGGCACCAAGAACAAAGAACAATGATGAACCATGAACAAAGATAAAGCTATAACACAAACCACTCACCAAGTGAAAAGTACAACACTTACCTTGCCATTACTGGTGGCAGATCCTGGTCCAGGGGTATATCCAAAGTAAAAATCTAAGCAAAACGATGATTTCAGATTGTAACTTCATGAAGAGAAAATTACAGAAGCATTAATATGGATGGAAGCAGTGGTATTTACCTCTTGAGGATAACTGTCTGGGAAGCTCACCATGATGTCAATCTCTTTCAAATCAAAAGGCTGCAAGACGATATGTAGATACTTTATATACTGTATTTCTTTATAAAAGTAAAAATCATAATTATTGTCAGTTTTCATCACAGTGTGTGAGCAGAATAAAAGCTTGCAAAAGCTTTTATTCTGCTTCAAGCTTTTATTCTGCTTCAAAAGCTTGTCTTTTGAAGATTTGAAATATGGCTTGCAATTAGTCAAAAGGCTGTTTAGGTTTTATCCTGAAGTGAGGATTTCTTGTTTAGGATCACCAGAGAGTAGTGCAATACCAGCTCTCTAAAATCACTTCATCTCAATTTTGCCACAATCTGCCAGTTTAATCACTATTTTACCCCATTTCCCTTCATCCAAATAGGCTTAATTTAATCTTTGCGGTTCAGGTTAACTGAATTTTATTCAGTTACCCACGCTATCCTGTTCTAATGAGCAAAATTAAAGTAAAAACAGTGTTGTTGTTGTTGTTGAGGTCTAGGAATTTTTTGTTGATAGTTTATAGAGAGGCCATTTCTCTGTATTACATCACAATAATATGATTGTATAAATAATGAAATCAATGGGTCAATGCATTTATAGTTTCATTATCTCTGTGGACTAATGTTACGAAGACCTGAATTTAATATCACACATTTAAATTGCATTATATAATTAAATTTCACAATCAGAAGGATGAAATGTTTACCCAGTCTGGATCAGTGGCTTCTACAGCAGCTCTGTAATAAGTAAGTTTCCCATCACTTCGTTCCTGAATAATTAGCTGGTCCTTTGGAAAACGCTTCTTGAGTTGCTGGATCTCTGTGTCTCGTAGTCTTTTGGCAACATCCTCTGTGAGGTCACAGAGTTTGACTTCCCGGGCCATGACGGGACGGGGAACTGGTTGCATCCTTTGGGCAGGCCTCTGAGGAACAGGTGGATCCTCCAATGAAGGGTACTGTGGTGGATGCCAGAAGCGACATCTGTCCTCCATCGCACAGAAGCCTGATATGAAGTATCGGCACACACGGCGATTAGCTGCTGGACCAGTCTTGGAGTTGTCGGTAAGGGGGGGCATCAGACCCACATTTCCTACGTGGCTTCCTGCATGGACTTGGGTGTCAGTGTGCTTCTTCTCATGAACTGGAGCATCAACTCTGACATGTAGAAATCTGCATTTCTTCCCAAAATTGCAGTGTCGTCCCTGGGAGAAGAAGCGGCAAAGAGGCTGCGGCTGTGGGGGCAGGTCCAATTTTCCCACTTTTTCTTCACTGTTGTACATCGCTATTGCCCCCTAGATGAATGAATGAATGCATTGACACAGTTCACTGACACATACTTATTCTTTTATACTTTAATAGAGCAGCAAATGTTGGCAGCTCAGTATTATATCCAACTGTGACTCAGAGGCAGAGTTATTCTCCCATGAGAAGGGGCATGTTTGAGTCCTACTGTTCTCTGACTTTTTAAATCTGACATATAAACTACATAGGAGAGTTGCCTGCAGGTTTATAATTACTTTAATAAGGCCAATCTGAAGACTATTCTTCCCAAGTTTTACCAACATGTCTCACTAAAGGTGAGAACACTTTAGATCAGACCTGGGCAAAGTAAGGCCCGGGGGCCACATGCGGCCCGATAGCTGGCCCTAGCCGGCCCACGTGAGGTCATTGGAAAATTAAGAGTCAATGCAAATATATATCACGCAAATTTTATTTTATAGAATCTGCTAAATTAACACTTTTTTGCATGTACTTTGAACTTTCTGTACTCAGCAACTTAAGTTTATGCACTGATTGGTTTGTTGATCAGTTTCAGCCCATTAAGATATCAGGTAACACCAAAATAAATGAAAGAAAGTTTGATTAAGAATGCACAGATTTGAAAAATACATGGACTTCTATTTATTCACAAAAGTAAGAAAAGGAACTGAGATCCACAAACAAACAGAGCTGCATTTATGGTTTTTCATGTAAAGTTAACATGGCGGGGGTAAAAAAAAGGTAACATGGAGCTGGTTTTCAAAAATGTATTTGTGAATATTCATTAAATCATATTTTGTACTCACTGTATTGTTTTGTTTCCTCCATTTACTGTTTGGACTGTCCATATGGGTCTGTTTTTATACAGACCCATATTGAGCACAACTACAGGTGAATTGATCCGACCCTTAATAACGGTCAGAATTTCTCATGTGGCCCTACAGAAAAGTTAATTGCCTAACCCTGCTTTAGATCATGTCGACACTAACATCAAGCACGCATACAGAGCCATACCCCTTTCCCACCTCGGCCAATCAGACCATCTTTCCCTCCTGCTCTCCACTCTCAGGCGTGGGGTCAGGCCCACCAACCTGGCCTGACAATGCTCTCTCCAAACTGAAAGACTGCTTCACAGAGACAGACTGGGATTTGTTTGGACAACAGGAGCTGGAAACATTTACTGATACAACCTTGGACTACATTAAGTTTTGTACGAGTAATGTGACTGTGGACAAGAATATTATGGTTTTTCCCCAACCAGAAACCCTGGATGACAAGCCAGGTCTGCACACTCCTCAGAGTCTGCAATGCTGCTTTTAGATCAGGTGACAGAGGCCTTTACAGGTCTACTCAAGCTGATCTGAAAAGTGGAGTCCAAAAAGCCAAAGCGAATTATAAAATGAAAATAGAGTCCCACCTGTCCAGCAACAACACACAGGAGGTGTGGCAGGGAATTCAACATATCACGAATTACGGAGACTGTGCAACAACACCAGAGAACCTGAGTGCACCGCTGATAGAGGAGCTAAACAACATCTTTGCTTGTTTTGAAACAACACCACAGCAGCACTCATCAGCCTCAGCCCCACCCCTGCCCCCACCCAGCTCCTGCATCACCACCTACCTTCACTGTCAGTGTGCATGACATCAGACAGGTGCTCCTGGCTGCAAACCCCAAAAAGGCTGCTGGCCGAGAAGGAGTTCCTGGTAAGGTACTTTACCAGGATTTTCAACCTCTCCCTGGACCAGGCAGTCATCCCATCCTGTCTGAAATCTGCCATAATCATCCCGGTACCAAAGTCTCCCAGCACCAGCCTAAATGATTACCATGATTTGGCCCTCATCCCAGTAATTATGTGCTTTGAGAGACTGTTTCTCCAACACATTAGGAGCCATCTTCCCCTAGACCTTGACCCTTACCAGTTTGCATACCGGAAAAACCGTTCCACCGTTCCGCCATAGTCCTCCATTCCATGCTGTCCCATTTGGAGCAGCAGCATAGCTACATCCGAATGCTCTTCATGGACTAAAGCTCAGCCTTCAATACAATAATCCCAGACATTTTCATCAGCAAACTGAACACCCTTGGCCTCCCATCTCTCACATGTGCCTGGATAAAGAACTTTCTCACAAACCAGTCCCAGACTGTGAGACTTGGCCCCCACCTCTCATCCACATGGATGCTGAGCACTGGCTCCCTACAGGGCTGTGTGTTGAGCCCCTTCCTGTACTGTCTTTACACCCATGATTGTCGTCCAGCCTACAACAACAACCTCATTGTGAAGTTTGCTGATGACACCACAGTGGTTGGGCTGATTTCCGGAGGGGACAAGACAGCCTACAGGGGGAAATTCCTGAAGTTGGCTACTTGGTGTTCAGAACACAACCTGACTCTGAACACCAAGAAAACCAAGGAAATCATTGTCAACTGAAGGAGAACCAACACCAACCCAGCCTCCTTCTTCATCAATGGAGAGTGTGTGGAGAGGGTCCACACACTCCGCTACCTCGGCGTCCTCATCTCCTCTGACATCTCCTGGACAGACAACACCTCAGCGATCATTAAGAAGGCTCAGTAGTGGCTACACTTCCAGGGAGTCCTCAGGAAGTATGACCTCAGCCCCACCCTGCTGCTGACCTATCGCTCAGCCATTGAGTCTCCTCAGTCTCCTCCTCCTCATGGCCTTACTGTGTGGTATGGGAGCTGCACCATGACAGACAGGGAGAGGCTGCAAAGGGTAGTAAAGGCATCACAGAAGATCATCAGCCACCCTCTCCCCTCCCTGACAGACATTTACACCACCCACTGCCTCAGCAGAGCACAAAACATCATTAAGGACCCCCACCACCCCACAGCCCACCTGTTTGACCTGCTGTCCTCAGGGAGGCTACAGGTGCATCAGAACAAAACAGAGTTAAAGGAGAATTGCGGTATTTTGGACATTAAACTCCTTTTCTGAGTTGTCTGCAATGTAATTGAGTCGATTATTTGGAATACTCTCAAACTGCTTCAGAATGTCTGTCTTCCTGCATGTCTGCAAACATCCCCAAAAACACCCTAAACATCCATTTTATAAAACATCAAACTCACCAAAGTGATTTGTGGTCTTCACTGTTAATCCATAACAAGTTTCATTGTGAAAGATGATTTCTGTCGAGTCTTATTTGGCATTTTGTAAATCCCATTGATTTCCATTGAAACATCATTACTCATTGATATTACTCTGCCACTGGAATCAGGAAGAACATGTTTGTAGTTCTCTAGTTTGTACTTTTTCCTATTACTCTGGGGTCATGGATACTGAAGTTACTGACGGTTCGGTCAAAGAATATTTTCTTTGGTTAGGGTTAGGAATTGTTATGGTTTGGGCACATTTTTAAATAAGAAAAGTAATAATGAGAAAAACATGAATTTACTGACGGTAAGGGTTAGAAATTGTTATGGTTTGGGCACATTTACGCATGAAAAGCACAGCGTAAACATCTACGTCTGATGATGTCACTTATTGTAGTTCTCTCGCTGCGCACAATGTTGTGTCACTTCCATGCTAGGTAACGGTGGACGCACTACTACATAGTCACTCATACAAAAAAAACAAAAAAAAACAAAAAAACAATTAAACAAGTTTGCCATTTTTCAGAAGAATGGAGCATGAACGGCGGGAAGAGGAAATATTGGCTTTTGTCTGTAAATGTCAGTTGTGAGACGAGCTGGTGACACTTTCTGGATGCAACCCACGTTTGCCTTTTGATAGACCTTCCAAGGAGTAAGACAAAAAGAAAATGAATGGATGAATGAATGATATTGCACCAAATTTCCAAGAAAAGCTCACTATCCAGGTTCTACCTAGATTAAGGCTGCGTCTCATTTGTCTGTCTTGCCCCTAGTTCTACCCCTTGTGTCTTGATGCGCGCGTTCATGTGTGACGAAGTGGTATCTCAATTGTCAAAGTGAAGAAGACGAAGGGCTAGAATGCGCGTCCTCGTA
>JAPTYR010000026.1:33495026-33506379 GCA_029814505.1 Siphamia roseigaster | reverse complement strand
TATTATTTTTTTTTTTTAACAGATTTATGGTTTTTTTTTTTTTAACACACACACACACACACACACACACACACACACGTTGTTTTACACATTTGCAGATTCATGTACAGACACACAAATCTCATCACACATTTGCAAATCCCACTGTGCACACACAAATTGAAATACGGATACACAACTCTCCACATGCGTTTGCAAATTATATCGCTACAACAATGGCCCCATATGGGTTCATATAATCAAGTTTCTCTGTGGGTTGAGCAATGTTAATGGTTCTTTCATCCACTAGTTTATAAATCAATACCTGAAAACACCTGAAAAATTGAGACAAAAACGATCTTAAAACTATAGTAAAATGAGCCAATTACTCAATATTAAAATACATCATCCTGTGCTCTTAAGAATAACTAAGTTAAACCAAACTAAAAGACAAAAAATAGAGCAGTTGAAAGTTTCAAAAGTATGATTAAATGTTAATTTCACATTTTTTGTGAAATCTTATTCTGTGTATTACATAATTATATCTGAAAGCCCTGATGCAAATATCATCAGATCAAAAAAAAAAAAAATCTCATCTGTCTTTTAATCTAAGATATCTGTCAGAGCTCTGCTGCGTGGATGGGCCTTTGGGTGCTGGCCAAGCTACCTTCCCTGTGGTGAGTGTTCTTTTATCTGCAAACGGCAATATGTCATCCATCATGGCTGTGTTTAGCCTATCAGATGGGATGTCAGCTCAGTACCATGTGGCTCTCCTCAGGGTGTTAAACTGCTGTCCTACCTGTACAATGAAGCACAGAATAACTGCAGTAACGAGAACTATCCCGTCCTGCTGTCTTTGCTGAAGAGAAGCTGTGAACCTTATACAAGGTCAGTCACTGACTTCTTACAAATTAACTTCAAAGGCAAATTCATCCAATCCAGGGAAAGATATGTCTTGTAGAAGTTGCTCATTTGATCTTTTTTTTCTCTTGAATATTCAACATGTGACTGGTTTTATTGTGTTTATCTTAGGTTTGTGTCTGACTGGGTGTATAGTGGTGTGTTTCGAGATGTTTATGGGGAGTTCATGATCCAGGTCAATGAGGAGTATCTCGGTTTCAGAGGTGAGGTGATACACACACACACACGCGCCGCTACATAAACACCGGCTTGAAAATGAAAAGACAACCAGACAGATTGTCTAGCAGGGAAAAAAAAAAAAGATTTCATTACAGCCTTTATTGCCCAGTTGGATTTGTCCTTGTGTCTATAAAGGATGTCATGAAGTTATTGGATGATAATCAGTAGAAAACAGAGTCTGTGACTGCAGCTGTGGGGAGCAGAGCCATCTTCTCACAGTAAGCCACAGGGAAAAACACAAATGAGTAATATTCTTTTTATACTTCTCAGTTGGCACACCATTGCAAATTTTTTTTTTTTTAAGATTAGTTTTATAAATATTTTTCTTGTAATTGTCCTTGACAAATCTGGACAAGATTAATTATTTTTTTTATTGCCATTAATAACTTGTCTCCTAAAGGCAAGTACAAGAGTAGAGTGAAAAGTGCATGTGGTCTCATCTCTGCGCTGCAGGAACTGGCAGAGTGACTTTGTGTGTCTTGTTACTCATCAATGCCATGTTCTTTTTAATAGTTGTCATAGCTCAAACAATAGGCAGTACATTTTAATATCCTTTTCTGACAGAAAGGCATATTCTGCTGTGGAAAAAAAAAAAAAAAATCCAGTCGGAAGATGTTTTAGTCTCTGGCAGGTGCACTTAGATAGACACAGGCATAGACATTTGTATGTTTTTATTGAGTCAGCCCCTGTAACAAAGCAGTGAGAATATTTTTTCTCTCTCTCACCGCACTAGATTGATGCGATTGAAATATTAAAGAATGATTTAATGAAACTTTATTCTGTGGACTAGCAGACAGTATAACAGTTTAATTGGACAGAACTCAATAAATACAGCCGAGTCTGAGTCATTATAGCATGTCCAAATATTGTATATCATACAACACCCCACTCAAGGTCAGACCATCACCTCTGCTTTGTGTGGGTAAGAGGTTCATTTGCTCATCGGCTACACCTCATCAACTCCTGCAGTGAACCTATGCACTTCTCGCTCCCGCTTTTTGGAGGACACACAAATGTCATTGTTCTCCTGCAAGTCCGTCGGCCGGGGAAGCAATCAGCAGCTAAGCTTTCTTGGCAAGCCGCAGGCTTTCTGTAAAGTGCCCTGGAAGCTCAGGGCATTCATGTTCTCTTATGCTTTTTGCTTAGGATCACTGAGCTAAGCGCTAACAATTTCCAAGTGTTAATTCAAGCGACCAGAGTTTTGCCGTGCGCCGTAAGTCATACTAATAAGGAAAAGTTTTAGGCATGGTGCAAGATGGAGTATTACCCCACCACTGGTACTTTCTCTATTTTGAGTGTTGTACTGTTATCGGAGGAATAATGGCCCAGTAAAACTACTTGGACTAAATTTTACGACGGCATGTAATAGACCTCTTTGAATTTCTACAGATAAACACTTCTGGGTTCAAGGCTACACTCTAATCTCAAAGGATGTGGAGGACTGCGTGCCCATCTTTCTCAGACACATTGCTAATGATGTGTATGTCTGTGGAAAAACCATCAACTTGCTCAAGATCTGCTGCCCACAGGTTTGTTTGCTACCATATATGTAAGCAGGATAGAGTGATTTTCTTCCAATTTATTGTTACTGGTGCTTATATTGTATTCTTAATGTATACACTCCAAAACTTAATGATTACACTGAATAAATTAAGCATTTGAGATGTAAATCTAGGCAGTAACCCCACTACATTTGCTATGCTTTTCTTGTTGTTTTGTCATTTCGGCATATTGCTTTAGAGATGCACAGATTGGCTGAATCTACATGTGCTCCATAATTAACCACCTGCCAACCGCTTCACAACAATGGTTCTGTCTATTTGGAAATCCATACAGTTCGCAAGGGATGTGACAGATAATCAATAGTAAGACATATGGGGACACGGTCTCTTGCAAACCATTATCAGTGTGCTAACATTGGTATTGTGGTGAATTCTCTTGATACAACAGTGTTTTCAGCAAATGTTTGAACTCCGAACTCTTGCTTTCCTTTGCAGTATATTTTTATAGTATGGTATATTTTTTGCTATATCTTGCTGTTCTTCATTTCTCAAATATTGATCATACAGTGATTCCATGCTTTTGGAATCTTATTAAGTAATTATTTTTTTGTTTATTGCATTGCCATTACCTGTATAAAATCTGAAATGATAAAGCTTTTCTTTACAAGTTAATGGAATTCCATACTTGGCATGGTGATAGTAGAATTTTACATTCTAGACAAATAAACTTTACTGAAGTGGTTTCGTAATCTAATTCTTTTCATTTTCTTTGTCCTGTGACTGTCCTGCTGGTTCATCACATTGCAATGTTTTTGTGACACGACCTATGTGACCTCAACCTCAGGGCCAACTCACTGAACTAACTGAATTGTTATTCTGTAGGTTTATTTCTATTTGCATGGGCTCTGTACTGACAAACTGCAGAATGACCGTACAGACGTTGGATATTATGTTCTAAAACACACAAGTGAAAAGATGGTGCAAATGTGCTAATTGTGCTCTTCGACACTTAGCAAATTGAGTATTCATGTGTGAAGTTTAAAAAAACAGCAACAAAAAAAACCCCACACACACCTACTTTCAGTGTTGTTTATCTTTTGAGTCACACCACCAATGCCTGTAATTACTTGTTTGGGTGCAGTTGTACAAGTTGAGTCACATTTTTAGTACATTTTTGTTGGACTTTGTACAATGCATTATCTACTTTCACAATCGAAACAGTTTTTAAAGGAATTTTAGTTTGTGGCAACATGGTATCCCACTAAGTAAGTCACAACAGTTATATTGATGAAAACAAGAGTTGCAGTTTATGGTACTAACATCACCTCGTGTGTGTTTACAGCATTACATCTGCTGGTCAGAGTTACCAGTGCCTCGCATAGCTGTCACCTTCTCCCTCCAGGAGGTGGAGGAAATTGAGAAGGACTGTGCAGTCTACCGTGGAAGGATGGAGAGGATTGCGAAACACAGTGCCGTCAGCAGGGAAGAACAAGTACGGAAATGCACACGCATATTGTTGCGTGCAATAGCATCTTACATTTCTCGGATGTATTTTGTTTTCTCCTAAAGCTGCGGTAATTTTGCTCTTCCTATTTCTTGTCGGGCGGGAATATTTATCAACCCACTGTAGCATTGAAGATAACATCAGTGTGTTTCAAATGTGAGTAGACTACTGAAATGTGCCTCCAAATGCACTTTGATGGCCATTAATCTGCCTGAGGGTAACCAAAGTAAAGTCTTTTGAGTGGAAATTATGGCAGTCAGCATAGTGTATTACTTTGATTATTACACTATTATGTTCTTGCTAGCTGCTACTTTAATGGATTTAAAGAATTATGGATTAAAAATCAGGGGAAACGTAGCTTTAAGGAAGACATAAAACTTGTACTAAGACAAGCCATGACATGTGTATTGTCCCTAGAGACAAAGAGGAGATAAGATTCTCCCTCTCCCCCTTTTTTTTTTTATATAACATGATCAATTCTTTTGACTCTGCCCCACACGAACTGAAAATCTTTGCAGTAAGTCGTTAAAATGATATAGGTAAAGTCTGCGACTTCCACACTGCATGAGTAAGTGTAACAGCCTGGTTTGTGTGGCCTATATTCTGTAAGCTGCTGACTGGCAGCAGAGGGGGAGGAGAGGTGAGCTACAGGGCAGGTGGAGGTGCCTCTGTTAATGATGATTTCTTGTCTGTCCATTGTTAGGCGTTGCGAACAGAGCAGGCGCGCCAGGAGCTGATCAATCAGGTCAGAGTGTCAGCAGCCAAGACTCTGGAGAGCATCCGCGGTTAGTGTCACACCTGCACCGCAACACACTCGCAGAGAATAATTTTATGCAGTGCTTGATGTGCATGCACACACCCATCCCACAGAGTATAGCTTTAACAAATTGCCCAGCTCTAAGCGTAAGCCACACTCGCTTCTGGAGTCTTGACTATGAAAGCTTCCTTCAGCTCCGTTCATTCCTCTCAGGAGGGATGCACAGTGGCAATCGCAATGAGCAATGCTTTGAAAAGCTTCCAGTACTACAGGCTGTGAAATGTAATCATCAGTTGCACAGTTTAGCAAACTCCTCATATCATTTATTACTTCAAAAGATGCATGTCAAAATTTGGGAGGGGTCGATGCTGGGGGTGGGTGGAATGTCAGGCCCATACATTGGCAAAGGCAAATTCCTGTTTGTGTAAGGCAGATGGTGATGCTACTTTGTCTCTGAGTGTGTGTGTGTGTGTGTGTGTATGTGTATGTGCGCGCATGCATTTTGCTGGAGACGGAGATATTATGTGCTTTTCGATATGGCAGGGGTAAGCAGCCCACTGTTATCTCCCTTGCCTCCTGTAGGGCGCCAGGTGTCGCAACGTCTGGCTGAGGAGGCTAAGAAGAGAGAGCGTTTTGAGGAACTGAAACAACACCTGGAGCAGGCACAAGAGGTAGTGATGCATCGGGAGAGACTAAAAAATGTTGCGTGTCAATAAGAGTAACAGAAATGTAAAATCTGGCCAGGTGTAGCTTTAAAAGAAACGACTGTGACTCAGAAAATGTGAGGAAGTATTAAATAATTTCCTATTCCTGTTATAATGGTATTGATTGAATGTTAAAATGCACCATCAGTCAAGTCAGAAATTACCAGCAGATGGAATACTTTATCATACATTGCAGTCACAAGTTTTGCAGCCCAATTTTTAAAGCTGTAAATAATTGTGTGTCTGTGTGTGTGTGCACATGTGCAGTGGCAAAGTGCAGCCAAGAGGAAGCAGCAGGAGGATGATTTCAGCTTTGCCAGAGAACTGAGGGACAGAGAGAAAAGACTACAAGCTCTGGAGGAGCAACTGGAGCAGAGAGCCAGGTTTAACTGCATCCACTTGTATTACTCCACCTGTTAATGTTTTATTGATTAGATCTCCATTAAGGTTTTAATTGATCTGGAATGTAACGTATGCACAAAAAGGGAGGACATCAGCTCCATCAGTGCAAATGTTTTCAGCTGCCGGACACTCCACACATTGGGGATAATTGCATGATGCTGTGCTGGGATTAAACCCTATTAGAGTCAAGGCATAAGACGACATGTTGGAGGTTGGAGTTTATCTTTGGTTAGACCTGCAGGTTTTCTTGTAACTAGGTCAGTGTGGCTTATTTCACCCCAACTCCCTTCATTATCCTTTGTGAAGATTCAAGAGTCAATGCTTTAATTTGGGGGACAGTGTACTCTCTGCTGTAGTTTAATACCCAATTAAAAAAAGCATGTATTTCCAGTTTTGTAGGCTTTCACATATCAATTTATTATAGAGCTGGGAATATTTGTTTGTTTGACTGGAGAAACACATTCTCAATTAATGTATTGCAATGCAGCTGCTTTCAGTATGGATTTTTATTGTGCGAGAATTGGTATTAGGAATAATCTCAATTCAGAGTTTTTATCAGTTTCAGAAAGGAAAACCTCAATTAATTAAATTAATATGACATATTTCCGAGCCATAATTGATTATATACTGTAGATAGAGTATAGTTAATTTTACAAATGGATAAGTAGCTGAGGATTAGGTAAGAAAATTCCTTAGTATTAAATTTAATTTCTAAGTAATAAAAACACTGAAACACAGTTGAGCACATGGTTTTCGACCTACAAACATCAGCGTTAACTGGTTGACATGCACACTAGAAGTGCCTGTGGAAGAAACACTGTTTGCTCAATGATTTCTGCTCAAATTTGAATATAAATTACTCCATATTCTAATAAGTCAATTTTTTAATGCTGTTGTGAGAAATCAGATTCAGTTGTAAAAATTAGAATGGCTAATTTTTCTTATGAAGCTTTATGGTAGAATATATTGCTGTTATTATCTTGTCTTATGGGTAATATTACAAATAATTAAAGCAAGCAACTTATGTTTGGCACACAAAATGACATGTTACACATGTAGGCAATCCTAAAAACGAGAGGTGGTGAAGAATCCTGGCTTCACTCTATTCTTTTCTTCTGGTGCATTTACTTCAGGCTGGTCTGGATAAAAACCTTTGCCGCATGATTTACTTGTCACTTGTGTTACGACACTCAAATTGTAGGAAAGAGCTGATTGCGCAGTACAGCCGTCTATCAGAGGAGGCTGCTCGCAGAGAGAGACGGGCGATGTGGAGGGTTCAGCGAATGAGACTGGAGGAAATTCGCGTACAGTTCTTCATGAAAGACAGGCAGCAGATTCAGGTTGGTAATAAATTTCTACGCCAAAATAATACAGGAGACAAAGAAAGCTGACTCTTTTGGTTCAATTTGAGTGAAGATTTTAGACAGAGCTTTTGTAACTTGTAAACAGGAAATACTGCAGAAATATCCTCTAGGCCTGGATAGACCACCCATGGATCTGTTGCCTCATTTTACTTCTCAACAACCTACACCACAGCCAACACTGGTATGTTACCACAACTTCAAACATCTTTTCCCCATTGCATATTATTATTCACATTTATTATTTTTTTTTATTCAAATGTGAGTGTAATGCGTCATATCATTTTACAGGAATCTCCCACTCAGAAGCCATTTGAACATCAGCCAGAAAAGACTGAAGAATCTGACGCTCTATCACAAACACTTGACACATCACCACCTACCCACATTTCCCAAACTGTAGACTCTGCTCTTATCTCTGAATATATTGATGTCAATGACTTTCTCCCCAAATCACCAAATCCTGACAGCCAGCAGGTGGATGTGGCCCTACACGAAATCGGCTCCGATTTACCTGAAGTAGTTCCAACACTTCAGCCGGTTGATTATGACTTCAGTGCCCCCTTTAGTCCACTTGAGGGTATCACTGGACAGGCCTCAGTCCAGCCACGGCCTCGCTGGGGACCCGCAGTTCAACCTGATTTGAACAAAAACCACCCGTCTTTCTCACACATTCCATTGGGAGAGAATATCTTTGACATCCACGGGAGTCTTCCCAAATCTAGTCCACTGATTCAAGTGTCCAAATCCAGCTTTCTCCCAGGCCAGTACACCCTAGAGGGAACCCAGATTACACCAAAAGCAAGTGTTTATGGACATCCATCACAATCCACAGTGCAGCTAGTAGATGGGAGTGGAGCAATAACAGACACAAAGCAAGAAGAACCGGGAAAAACAATACCTATAAGTGAAATGGAGGCGTTGTCTGTTAAAGTTGAGGCAAATAAAGATGAAAACAAACCTGTGCAGACAACAGAAGATGTTGCCGTTGACACTGCCCCTTCTACCACAACAGAAGACGGCAACAACACTAACTGTGAACGTGAAGTCACAACAGGGCCGTCTGAATCTACTGGGATTACACATGAGACAAACCCTGAGGACCACAGCACAGACGCTCACCATGAAGCTGGTCCTCTCCCTTTGCTAGTTTCAGATCCCACCGTCCCACAGTCTTGTCCAGATGTTCATGGGCATTCCTCTGATGCTCATATTAACATTAAACAGATTGTATCGGAGGTCACTGCTCCTCTGCCAACCCCTAACGTGCACGGCCATGCCTCAGACTCGCACATAAAGATTGGAGAGCATGTTTCCGAGATTAACGCTCCTCGGACTTCTACTAATGTGCACGGCCACGCTTCTGATGCTCACATCAAAGTTGGTGAAAATATGTCCGATGTTGCTGCTCCACTTCCGATCGCAAACATCCATGGGCATGCTTCAGATGCCCACATCAAAGTTGGGGAGCATGTTCCAGATGCGGACGCCCCTCTACCCTCCCCTAGCATATATGGTCATGTGTCAGATGCCCATATTAAACTGGGAGAAAACGTGTCCAATATTGTCTCGACACTTCCTGCCGCTAGCGTCCATGGCCACTCCTCTGATGCAAATATTAAAGTGGGGGAGTTTGTATCGAACACACCTGATGTGAGGCCCCGCTGGAGTAAGCATGGCCATGCCTCCGACTGCACCCTAGAGCCAGGCTGCGTAGTATCTGGAACCGAACCTGCCTTGTTGCCTTTGCCTGGAAGCTCCTATGGTCACTCGTCAGACTCGACATTAGGTATTGGATGTGTTGTTTCCAGGGAGGAACCCAAACACTACCCTCTGCCTGGCAGTGCTCATGGCCATTCGTCAGACTCCAACTTAGGCCTCGGTTGTGTAGTATCCAAACCTGAACCCCTGCCATCACCGCTACCAGGTAGTTCCTACGGCCACTCCTCTGATTCGACACTGGGAGTAGGTTGTGTGGTGTTGGGGGAGGAGCCTCAACTCTCTGTAATACCAGGCAGTGCTTATGGCCACTCCTCAGATTCTTCCTTGGGAACTGGATGTTTGGTGAAGGGCAAAAGGAGTGGATACCATCAGAAAACAGACAATGAAGACAGTGAAGGTACTAAACAATGCACACACACAAATACACATTTTACAGGGTTTGTACAGGTTTTTGAAATCCTTGAAAATGCTTGAATTCCAATGTTGTTTTTATCAAGGTCTGAAAAGTGCTTGGATTTTAATTGAAATGCTTGCAGTTGTTTTTTAATATTAACTGTGTTGGGTTCCGCTAAAGCTAATTAGACAGGTGATAAAATTTGTATTTTTCAAAATGTATATTAAAAAAACTAAATTACCAGGGTTCTCTCGGGTAGATTTCTATCTTAATCTTTGGCTGTGTGATCATATTTGAAGAGCACTAAGTGACTTCCCTTTTTTGGATAACAACTCTTGTGTTCTCATTGAATTTCTAAAGTATTGCTATTATCAAATATAATTTTAGACCTTATAGAATAATACAATATACATCATTGTGATAAAAAGTGAAAAAAATAATCATGAGTATATTTATTCCTGAAGATATGTATTTTATTGTGTTATTTATTGTTATTACACAGATTGTACAATGACTAACTGACAAACCAATTATAAAACAGTTATGAATCTTTTAGAAGGAGTGTCCACAAACAGAGTTTCGGGGATATTATGTTTTTGATCCGACCGCTGTTGGATTAATGCAATAACTTGAAAGATACTCTGTTTAAAAATTCAATGTTTTCCATTTCAATGACTAGAAAAGCACTCGGAGAGTGCAGACCTCCACCAAGCAGATCAGTTCCTCCCATATTGGGATTTCCACCTAAAATAACAGTCCTACAATTATTTAGTCTCCATCTTTAGATTCAGTGACCATGAAAATGTTCCTCTCGCAAGTGGATTCATGTTGATATCATTATTACGAATAGATGAACAGATGTCATGCTATCTCCTATTGTGTCAACAACCTTGGAAAGTCTGTGTTTTGGCACGCAGACGCCTTATCGGAGTCAAGGCGCCTGAAACAGAGTTTCGCCACCACCCTGGTCCCAACCAGTTTGTTCCCTGAACTCTGAACTTTCGAACTCGGGTGTCTGACCCTTGTGTGACCCCTCATGTTGTCTACTGAAAAGTCTCCCCCCTGTGACCTTGGGGAAATGTTGTACCCCTGTATTGTCAATTTATTGTGCTGTTCTTGCATCTGCTGTTTTTTGTCTTGTAGAGTAGTGTAGTGTACTGTAGTGTAGCGCCTGAAATGGTGGCATATCACTGTACCGGCCTCCACATGGATGCGCTGACCATAGCTGCGTCCAGTGTGTCGTCTAGGGAACCACAATGAAATGTAATTTCATTTGCGATGTCTTTGTGATGTGTGCAAATGACAATAAAGTTGATTCTGTTTCTGATATTCGTTCAGTAGTTATTCATTAATTCTGTTTTTGGATAATGGTGGGTTTTATTTCTTCCGGATTGTCACCAAAATTCAATCATTTGATCCTTTGACCACCCTCAACATTCCCTGAACATTTCAGCAAAATCCGTTCATTAGTTGTTGAGTTATTTTACAAACAAACAAACGCTGGCAAAAACAGAACCTCATGTTGGTAACTAGAATAGCACTCAGAGAGCACCGGCCTCCACCAACTATTCACAGGGTTTTCTTGAAGGTACTGCTGGGATTTGAACCCGGGATCTCCTGTTTACTAGTCAAGTGCTTAACAAACTAAGCCACAGCACCACAAAGATACATCCAGTTTTTTCATAATATACATTTCAGATGAAAATCATAAGAAGCCAAGCATTGCTAATCCTCATTGACCGCAATGTTAATGAAAATTAAAAGTGATCCAGAATCCAGGAATTCTTCTGGATCTTCACCAAAATCGAATAACTTCCAGATCTCCCCATTTCCGACCTTCCCTGAAAATTTCATCAAAATCCGTCCATAAGTTTTTGAGTTATCTTGC
>JAPTYR010000026.1:33278028-33290749 GCA_029814505.1 Siphamia roseigaster | reverse complement strand
CTCTCTTCAATCGTCTGTTTTTGATCCTTAACTTTATCGACCGTCGTCCGTCTACGCTGAAACTGAATCCGATTCACGTCCAACATGGATGGGGGGGGTTACGAAGGTCACGTGACCGGGAAGGGTCTATACTGAAAGAATTGAATGGGAATTGTTTATGCTTAGAATTTTTTCATCACTTGTGTTATCGTCCACTCATTCTGAGGTCATTCTATAGAAATCATATGAAAAAGGTCTCAAAGGGTAAATACATGTGTAATGTAAGTTTGACTTCAAGGCTTTGATATTGAGTTGCTTCCTGGTGGAATTAAATGTTGACGTTGCTCCTGGGAAGGCTTAAGGCTTTTCCTTCCTCTGCATCACTCTGGACAAGAGGTGAGACAAGGTTCATGCTTGGGTCACTGAGGTCCATCCAGAGCGAGAAATACACATATCCATGCACTTATACGTAGACAAAAATATATAGACACACGTGTGCAGGCTTGCACACATACTCAAGTACAGTCTGGTTCCCAGCTGCAGTTGTCTCTAAGTATCAGCAGATGTCTGGCCCTGAGATCAAGACCAGAGGAGACAAGGGATGAGACCTCTTAGATGTGGAAGAGGCAATCCCTTACAATACGGAGCCGCCATCCCACATACACACAAACTTTAAGAACACATATGTGCCTGCACACACACACACACACACATATTCAGAGAGTTCCAGACGAACGCCATCAAAGAAATCCAGACTTTTACTGGCCCAGGCAGTCAGTCAGACAGAGAAGAAAAGATAAATAACATCCCAGAGCTGTAGTGCAAGTTGTATTATGACATCTGTGTGTCATAACACGACAGTCTTACAGTTTAGATTGGACAAGCTGACAGGAGTGAATTTTGGATGTGTGTTTGTGTTTATATGTGGGCAAGTCAAACAAAGTGCAAGATTGGTCATGTATGTTCATGACTGGATGTTCTTCCAATTTCTGGTGCACATGTATTCACAGGCATGTGGCCGACCCTCACCTTCATAAATAGAGATAATGTGTGGGTGGCGGAGTGATGACATGATTTCAATCTCTCTGCGGATGTGAACCATGTCTTGTTCATCCTTGATCTTCTCCTTCCGAATTGACTTGATAGCGACCTGGAAACACAGAGGATACTTCAGTTAGATTTCGGAAAGAGGTGAATTTGAATAATTTACCTTTTGGATACAGCATTAATTATTTCAAACACAATTCCTTTTTTTTTAGTGTTAGAATTATATATAATTAATAATATATAGCTATATATACTTAGAATTATATAGCACTTTTATTTGGACTGGAGCCTGGGTGTAAATTTCCAACTATGAAATGGACGTCAAATGAAGGAAAACAAATTTCTGTCCCACTCATTATCTTATCAGTGTTCTCTTACAGAGTATAATCACACAGCATGTGATGCATGGCTTTCACAAGCAAATAATCACTGTGTACATACTTAACCTTATTTACTTTTTCTCTTGGGGTCCTACATGGCCTACATAGAAACCTCTGGCCTTATGTCTGGACTTTTTTTTTTTTTTTAACATGAAAGGTGTACCAGACAAATAAGAGAAGGTGTCATCCCATTTTAACACTGTAATTTACTACATATTAGCAAAACAAGGCACTGGTTGTCATAATAAAGGCCTGCTTTGTACTCCTCATAGCCTTGGCCTGTATTTAATCAAGTATAAGTTGGTGTTTGGGCTGGACCTAAGACCTGGGCCCCAACCCTTTTTAAATGAAGAGATCACAATGCCAGTTCAGGTACTGCATGATGGTTTCTGTAACCATGGTTACAGAAAGCAGGGAGAAGCAGTTATAATAAAAAAAAGCCTTCTCTCCAGGGTCCATGTACTTTAAAAAAAGAGGAGGTGTAAATTGTTCATGATCTCCAGAGGATGGCAGGAAGACTTACAGGTCATGGTGTTCAACTATAAATCAGATGTCACTGATTCAACCTCTGCAACAGCCATGTTTCCTCCCCTGTCAAGGAGTTCCTGAGAACACACTCAATCACAACCATTTTACTGTTCTACTTATTTTTAGTCATTCTGATTAAGTACAGCGTATGGCCTACATTGACCTACATTTGAAATAGAAAAGCAGACTCGTTGTTTTATGGGGAGGGGGAAATCAAGAAAATTGGGTAAAGTAAGTCTGCTGAACGTCTAACAGGCCAGCTAGAGGATATTCAACTGTAAACTCCATTTGATATGATGATTTTTCACTGTCATGGCAGTGCCACCATGGTAGCTGCAACTGGATGCATTCAATCTTCTATCCTGTGCACTCTTTTAATGAGAGGTTGGCGGCCTACTCCAAATAAACCAATCAAAAGTACACAGTCTAGCACATGTCACTATAATTGTAGCCTAAACATTCTGAATTGAACCCTGTGCTTTCTTTGATCAACCCTATATAGAGTCTGTTCAGTTTAAAGTCTGTTAGTTTAAACTTTTGTCCTCCCTTTGCTAAGCGGTAGTATTCTGAGGAGCCCAGCTTTATTCCATGCAGCAGAAACCACAGGCAGTAGTGAGTGCCAAGCTAATTACCATGTACATCAATAAAAATAACCCCAAACCGGAATAGTTCCCATCCAGAGAATGCCTTGATTGCATAAAATTTAAAGAAATCATATCGTAATAAACAAGATTGGGTCCAGGGGGGGGTCTGCCTGCAGTGTTCGTGATTGGTAAAAGTTAAAAGTCTGTCTTAACACTGATGTTTTCCTTTACCTCATAAGAATCACCAACATTTTATCCCTAATTCCAAAAACATGACGAACACTTTTGCGCGCAGTATAAGCGAGTACAGTGGAATGTGTCACGTTTCTGCATTTAAGGTCATAATTAATTCAATTTGGGAAATGATTGAGAGATAATCTACACATATTGCACAGAAAGGCAAGAAAAACTTAACTAGGGCTAATGTCTCAAACCAAAATGCTACTTTCTTCTGAAAAGGTAGTAATCAATCTTAAACTTCCATGATCCTAATTCCACACTGTATGTCAACTCAGTGAACTTGGCAAGCCTGCCCTCCCACATCAGGCTTGAGACACAGCCAGATATCTCCAGTGTATCTCCTCATGTTCCCCTGCCCTGACCTCGATGTGGATCATTAAACAGGACTGCAGATCAGCCAGCCCAGCCAGCTGGCTGACACAGCTACGCTTGTCCTTAAGTGGATCCCTATTACTGTCAGTCAGAGTAAACAGGCACCGCACTACTGCCCATGTTGGCCTCTGCCAGGTATGGGGCGAGCTTCATTTTGGGTCCCCCCTAAGTTCACAACAGAGCTTGTTTGATGTGAAAGTCCATGTCTTGCTTCACTGGAGCCTGACATCTTCCAGCGCTTTCTCAGGCCATTAAAATAGATGAAGTATTCATCACAGACTCACTCTCTCTGGGTTTTCTAAAGATCATGATCATCTGTTGTGTTGAGTGTTTATGAGTCCCTTTATTTAGTTTTTTTTTTTTTCCTGAACCTCAGACTTCTGCTTGTTAATCCTTTCCTGACCTGCCTCTAGCCTTTCTTTCTTCCTTGTTTTCCCCCCGTAGCAAATATGTGCTGCTATGCAACTTGTCTGTTAACAGATTTCCTGACCTGCTTGTCAGCCCAGTCAGCCTGGTTTGTGGTCATCATCGGCATCTGTCTGGGTCACCTGCTCCAGAGCTCAACCCTGCTTTTGATCCTATCATTATTCACTTCAAACTCCACTACTTACAGTGATGCATTTGTGTTCAGAGCAATACTCGCCAAGATTCAAGATTCAACATCAGCTTTATTGTCATTCGGACATTATATCAACAAAAATATGGTGCAGAAAGGAATTGCATTTCATTGACTCGGACACAGAAACAAGGAATATAAAAACACCATAGCAGGCAAAATATAAAACAAGCAATACCTAAAACAATGAGTCATAAAAGGGCAGTAGATTAAAACCACAATGTAAATATTTTAACTGGATTCATCACAGGGTTGCTGTGGATTCATTTAGATTATACCATGGTCTGGGTGAATACTGGATTCTGATTGGCTGCTGGGTGTACCTTAAAATGTGATAACGGACACTTAGGAAAGAAGTTCCGGTCAAATATCCTGTTTGTTCTAAATCTGGCTCTAATGGGAGTTGGTAACCATGGCAACAGAAACTCAGTACAAACGTTAGTAATTTCACTGTTTATTTATTCCAGTGAAAAGACTGTAATGTTTATATGAACATTTGAGTGGGGATTTTACATGTTGTCCCTGAACGCACCGTAGTGTGAAACACCCGTATGTGCGCCGATGTCCAGGCAGCGAGAGATATTAAATAGTCCGCTCAGACACTTCTGGTGAAAACGTATGATATTGACGGTTAAAAACAACATTAACGTATTAATAACTGATTTCATAAATGCCTCTTTCGTGAGTGACCATGGTATCGGCGGGATAATGCCCTTCGAGGTGAACATTATCACTTTTTAATGGACTTCGCAGAAGCAACCGTCCAACGGTTCCTCGTTGGGCATTATCCCATTCTTTATTTATTATTATTTTCTATTATTTCTTATCAATGAAAGGGGACACTTTTCATTTTATAGTTTACACACAAAATTTGCTTTAAAAAAAAATGTCATTTTTTAATATATTACAGTTAAATATGTGTTGTTTGTTTTCAAAGTTTTGAAAATATAAACAAATATGTTCGGCAAAGGAGCAAAAATCTTTTCAAACAAAAATGCTGAACCGAAAGTTGGGGGTACTTGGCTAAAAAAAGTATATTTCAGGGGTACTCTGCTGTAAAAAGTTTAAGAATCTCTGTTTTATTAGATAGATGACACAGATGTAGAGGGTTTTTTGGTTTTGTTTTTTACTGATTTTATAATTTTATCACGGATCACTGTATCAGATGCAAGAAAAGGAGGATGGGAATTCTGTTCTGAGCTCCAGTAGAAACCTGGAGGTGCAACACTGGATCATGATGGACACTGGATGTGAACTCCGAAGAAAGGAACAACTCATTCTTTGGTAATAAAAAACAGCATTTCTTTTCCAGGTGTCGACTGAAAAGTTCATGTTTTTTCATCCATTCATTCATTTTCTGTTTATTTCAGACATGCAAGAAAAAATTATTTAGATGTTCAAGTGTAGAGAGTCCATTTCCACATCACACTCAAATATTTAAGAAGCGAGTATAGTTCCAAAACAGTTTAAGTCCATGATAGTGATGGTATCAGATAAAGAGATTGTGTGATACTTTTAAGTTCAAAACAATAATATTGATGATACGGAAAGATATGTGGAGAAGAAACAAATGTTAGTGAGAAGGTCGACATTAAATTCACTGACTGTATTTTTATTTTTTCTCAACTGACGCCTGGATGAACATGTTTAAAATCTAAAGCCAACATCACATTTAACTGGTTAATATTCAATTATTTAACAGAGAAAAATATATTATTTCAAACCAAACATATTAATTCCGTAAACTCATTTCAAAATTGAACATTTAAAATTGTTATTTGGACAAAGTGATAAAGAAGGCCAGCTCGGCTCTGGAAACCGAATTAAGGTACGACATGATTAATATTACTGAAATTATCTTTATTAGACCGACCATTATCTATCGTCAACTATTATATCTATTTTTTTAAATTTACATTATGTTGTTTTTTTTTTTTTTTTTAATTTCCCTCATTCTTCCTTTTGCTGTTGGTTTTTAACAATTTGTCAAAAAAAAAAAAAAACAAAAAAAAACAAAAAACGGCCAGCTCAATTTAATTCAATTTTATTTGTACAGGGCTAAATCACAACAAGGTTGCCTCAAAGGGCTTTACAGAGTTCATTTGCAAAAACGTTCAACGAAAAAACACAGTAATGACAAAAACAGAAATTGTCCCAAGCATCCCCTGTCCTTAGACCCTCCCCCTGTCCTTAGACCCTCCCTCTGTCCTTAGACCCTCCCCCTGTCCTTAGACCCTCCATCGCAGCAGGAAAAACTCCAAAAACCAGTGGGAAAGGAGAAACCTCAGGGAGAACCACAGTGAGGACAGATCCACTCCCATGGACGGACAGACTATAGATGAACGTCCATATACAAATGTAAATACACATATATATAGATTAATTAATTTCACAGTTTTAATAACCAAACAGTAGCCCTTTGATTGCACTGGGGAACACAGTTGTTGTTTTTGAGTTCAGTCTCAGCTGTTTTAAACTAATTTTTGGTGCAGTTTTTCTCTATCGTGTCCCATTTTTGTACTATAGGATCCACATTAATGTCATGTGTTATTATTTATTTACAAAGAATGGCTCCAGTTTAATTTAATTTAATTTTTTTTGCACATGTATTTGATGTTTCTAGTGCTTTCAAAATGGAAGATATTTCCCAAGTGCCATTAGTACAAAACAGCACAAATTCCCTAAAGTCTGTCAATAGGAGTGTTTTACAAAACTCAACTGTTCCCAAGGTCCATCAATAAAAGTCCATTGAAAATGATGTACTTGTGTTCATGGTGATCTGGTCCACCACAGATGGGGCACACACTCTTTGGGGGTAGCAGTGGTTAGACCAAAATAAACTATTCATTCATTCATTCACTAATGATAACAACAACAACAATAATAATAAAAGGGTGGAGGTCCAGGATCTTTACTCCCCATGACTTCAGCGCATGTGTTTTTTTTTTTTTTTAATGCCAGATAAATTGTTTTTATCTTTTCCTGACAACCGATAAAACCAAGCCATAAAAGAAAAGGTTAAAATTCTCAACTAGAAAAAACAGCAGTGTTAGAGCGCAGACTCCACCAAGGCAGCTCAGTTCCCCCATGTTGGGATTTCCATCTAAAATAACAGTCCTACAATTATTTAGTTTCCATCTTCAGATTCACTGACCATGAAAATGTTCCTCTAACAAGTGGATTCATGTTGATATCATTATTAGTTCAGTAGTTATTTACTAAATTCTCTTTTTTGATAATGGTGGTTGTCGGATCTTCACTAAAATCTAATCATTTGTTCCTTTGACCATCTTCAACATTCCCTGAAAATTTCAGCCAAATCCATTCATTAGTTTTTGAGTTATTTTGTAAACAAACAAACAAATCAACAAACAAACAAACAAACAAACCAATGGCTCAAAAACATAACGTCCCTGGCGGAGGTAAATATATAAAAACAGACGTTGCCTTATGCGTACATGGTGGAGTTCTTTTAGACGAGGCTCACTCTCCCACAGTTTGACAGGACGAAGGCTCCCAAACAGAAATACCACTGGAACCGTAATGGGCAGTGTCTGCTTCCTAATGCTAATGTACCTGCTCTTTATTCATTTGCAGTTTGCTTTGGCATCCATCACATCACACAAATGTCCCCTGCAGGCCCCCGTATCGACCTCTAAAAGCTGCCCTGAAACCTGAGAGCCCAGCTGTGGGGGGGCGGGGGCGCGTCCCATCCAGGCACATATGGAATCAGATCAATGCTAGCTCTTCCCCACGCTGAACATTTCCCATCATGCCCTGTTTGATCTGTCTGTGGAGACGCGTCTGATGGGAGTGGGCGTCGCCGACTCCCAAGTACCGTTCATTTTCCCTTTGGCGAGCTGAGGTTATGGACGTTTACAGTAGGACACGCCCACATTTATAGTAGGACACACCCATGTTGACAGCAGGACACGCCTATGTTTACAGCAGGACACACCTACGTTTACAGCAGGACACGCCCACGATTACAGCAGGACACGCCCACATTTAGAGTAGGACACACCCATGTTGACAGCAGGACACGCCTACGTTTACAGCAGGACACACCTACGTTTACAGCAGGACACGCCCACGATTACAGCAGCGGGACACGCCAATGTTAACAGAAGGACACGCCCTTGTTTACAGCAGTAGAAAATGCCCACATTTACAGTAGGACACGCCCACATTTATAGCAGGGCATGCCCACATTTATAGCAGGACACGCCCACATTTACAGTAGGACACGCCCGCATTTACAGTAGGACACGCCCACATTTACAGTAGGTCACGTCCACATTTACAGTAGGTCACGTCCACATTTACAGTAGGTCACGTCCACATTTACAGCAGGGCATGCCCACATTTATAGCAGGACACGCCCGCATTTACAGTAGGACACGCCCACATTTACAGTAGGTCACGCCCACATATACAGCAGGGCATGCCCACATTTATAGCAGGACACGCCCACATTTACAGAAGGTCATGCCCACATTTACAGTAGGGCATGCCGACATTTATAGCAGGATACGCCCGCATTTGCAGTAGGACACGCCCATGTTTACAGTAGGACACTCCTTTACACAAAACTTTTCACAAAAACTACTGGACCATTTTCCCTGAAATTAAAGATGTCCAGAATAGATCCCATTCATTTGTGATGAATGTAGGTCAAAGGTCAAAGGTCAAGGTCACCAAAAATGTGTTTTCACAATGATCAGAAATTGGGCAAACCTGGAATTTCCTTTTCATTTTTGAACACTTAGTTTTGCATGTAAATGGTTTTTGCTCTCACTGTTGATGTGTGTGAACATCAGAACCTTGAAGAACAAATTTAAAGATTTCTAGGTCAAAGGTCAAGGTCACAATAAAGTCCAAAATCTAATTTTAGATATTAGAACTTTTGAACTATATATCTTACAGACTTCCAATGAACACCAAAATGCTGGTCTTTCAATTCTCCATCTTGTGTATAAATTTTGACCTATTGTTGACCCAAGAGGTCAGGGGTCACTGGGTCAATACCTTAAAAAATAAAATGACTATAAGGCAAAAACAAAACAACAACAAAACCAGTGGAGATAGAGACTTAGTTACTATTATTGACAGACAGGAAATCTGGCATGGGTTTCAAAGTGGTGTCTTGACCTTGAGTGACCTTAAAAGGTCAAAATCAAGGTTACATGATTTTAAATGGTCGTAACTCCAAAACTAGTGGTGATAAGTACTCAGTTACTATTATTGACAGGTAGGAAACTACATGTCGGCTCCAAAATGAGATCCTGACCTTTGACTCTGAGCAACCTTGAAAGGTCAAAGGCCATACTCTGATGGTTTGAGAGGGAAATGTCCATGAAGAGCTAAAACTGTTGCGAGGGTGCAGGGTTTGTTTGTGCCTAGATCAACTAGTTTATAGTTAATTACATTTGAAAATCTATGTGTGTAATATTCACAGGTAACAGATTAAAAACACCTTTGTTTTTAAAAACATGGACAGAACGGCTTTAATGAATCACTTCGTCTTCTCATTTCTGTTTCACGTAGACCACTAGCGACTGTAAAAAGCGACATCTTTGGTTTCCGTCCTGCAGAGCGAGCATCAGAGGACGACAGGGATGTTTAGTCTCATCCCTGTAATTTTGCTGCCGTCGACTTTAACAGGAAATGAAATTAAGCGCAGTCTGTCTGATCTCCCACTGAGACCATTTTTCCAGGTTTCCAGTTTAGTAAAACACCCTCCGAGGGGGTCGGCGGCGAAGACGAACTTCATTAAACGGCGGTCTGTGGTCGACGTGCATTTATTTGGGAAAGTTGAGTGATGGCGTCCGGTTAATGAGTGTTTCTGCAGGGAGGAGCGGAAACAAAACAGCCTCGAGTCCTGTGTTTTTGATGCAGCGAAAACAAAAGAACAGAAAACAGAAGCAGAACCAGCTTTTACAAAAAGGCAGGTTTTTATCTTTCAAACTATCTTTAAATAGTTTTAAATCTTTTTATGACATGGATTTTCTAATATTTGAAGAAAAACAAAAGCAAAATGAGCCAGAAGTGAAAACATGACTTAGTATGAAGCAAAAATGAAATGAAAAACTCAACAAATTGAATACAATTTTACTATTTAAAAAATATTTAAAATGAACAAATGTGAAAATTTTATTCATGAAATGAACAGAATAATGAACAAAAATGTCACAGGAATGAAAAAAGTTTTGAAAAATCATCAAAATGAAAAGAAATAAATTAATAAATCGCAAAAATTAAAATTATTTATAAATTATCAACTGAATGAGTAAAAATTTACCAAAAAAATCATCAAAATGGACAAACTTGGGGGAAAAAAAATCAATGAGAAAAACACAATAATCAACAAAATGAACAAAAATGACCAAACAGATCACCACAATGAAGAAAATAGTTTAAAAATCATCAAAATGAACAAATGAATCAGAAAATGTTGAGAATAGTCTACAAAACAAAAATTAATATATAATATTCATGAATATATCATCATCATGAACAAAAAAATTAGCAAAGTGAATAAAAATGAAGAAAATCAACATTGAACAAAAAAAAATAAAGAAAATAAATATTGAACAGAAAAATCAATAAAATGAACAGTACTGAAAGAGAAAATCAACAAAATGAACAATATTGGATAATAAAATCAAAGTCAACAATGTTTTTAAAAAATCTACAGAATGAACAATATTAAACAAAGAACTTAACAAAATGAACAATACTGAAGAACAAAATGAATGATATTGAACAAAAAAAAATCAACAAAATGGAAAAAAAGAGAAAATGAACACTATTGGATAAAATAAAGAACAATATTGAACCAAAAACCTTAACAAAATTAACCATATTAACAAAGAAAATCAACAAAGGGAACAATATTAACCAAAACAAAATCTATAAAATGAACAATATTAAACAAAAATGTAGCAAAAGGAACAATATTAAACAAAATGAACAATATTGAACAAAAATATCAACAAAATAAAACAAAAAGCAACACAATGAACAATACTGAAGAGGAAAAAAAAAACAAAAAATGAAGTAAAATGAAAACAATAATGAATAAAATGACCAAAACAATGACTAAAATGACTGAGTTGCTCCAACAACAGCCCAGTTGTGTGTGTTTTTGATGCTCCTGAAACGTTGGAGCGAAGCAATAGCGTTTTGTTTTGTTTTGTTCAGCACATACCGACACAAACAACACTTAATAAGTTAGTACGTGAATGCACTTTAATGGCTGTTAATGGCGGAGTTAAACGCACGGCGTCCAAATGATGTGCTGAATAAAAGATGAGGATGTTGGAGGGTTCCCGTAAGGCCAGTGGATGAAAATGTCAAAGCGCTTTTTAAGGTCAGTTTGTCTGAGGAGTTCAGGTTCACTGTCTCAGTTACGTAACAGTGAGTCACACAAACAACCAACGCTGATCAAACCAACACACACTTTGTTCCACCGTCTTCACAAGTCTGCTCACCACTGACTCCAATGCACAAATAAATACAATTATAATAATAATAATAATAATAATATAATAACAACAACAATAATAATGGTGATAATGAAAATAATAATAAAAATAATAATAATAATAATAACAATAATAATAATGGTGATAATGATAACAATCATTATTATTATTATTATTATTATTATACATGTGAATATTTACTGCAGTATTTAACATTTAAATTTTTTTCTTAAATCAATTTTGCTTCTGAAAATCTGGACAATTCAGTCCGATCAGACAAATTTAGAATTATTGTCATTTATTGTCTATATTGGAGAATCAGAAAAAAAAAATCAACAAACTGAAGGGGAAAAATTTTTTAAATGAAAAGACAAAACAAAATCAACGAAATATCCAAAACACAATGTGAACAAAAAAAATAATAAATCATTCAAAAAAATGAACAAAAAAAAAAAAAAATCACATACACAAAAAATGACAAAATAACCAAACTATGAACAGAAAAAAAAAAAATTAATCAAATTAATCACTGTAGAAGAAACGGGATAATTATATGTGGATTTGAGCCTTTATTTAAGAAAATATAATGATTTAAAAGAGTCAGAGACAAACTTAAAAAAGACTCACATTAAGTGATTAATGCAGATTAATTCATCATGATTAATCTGATTGAAGAATTTAACACTAAATTAAAAAAAAATCTGAACACAAAAAGGGTGAATAATCCAAAACATATTCAAAAACTCTTAAAATATAGAAAAAAAAAACCCACCAAAAATGTGATACAATATCTAAAGCATATGCAAAATAAACAATATATATGCAATTAACATGTTTATGCAACAGTTTCAACAAAACAACTGTAAACAACTGTTCCATTTAGTTACGCAAAATTTTTAAATTAGCATAATCATGATGATGGATTAATCTGCATTAATTATTTAATCAATCCACATTAACACACAATAGATAGTTTTTTTTTTTTGTATATTGCATATTTACAACAGTAGGTGTTTAAGGATTAATCTGCATTCATGTATTAATTTTGACAGCTTTAATAATAAATATTGGTAAAATAAGTCCGACCTTTTTAGTGATATTGTACAAGGAACAGTGAATATGTTGTTTGTGTTTAAAGTAATTAAAATGAAAAATAAACTACTATGAATATTGATGTTTTTTAATGTGAAATCTAAAATGGGTCAAGTTCAACGCTTTAACTCCTGAGACTTTCCACAGTAAAAAAAAAAAAGAACAAAATAAGCAACAAAATGAAGAAAAACAGCCAAAGTGATCAATAAAACAAACAAAAACAAATAATAAACCAACAAAATCATCAGTAACATGTAAAACGTAAGACACAAACAGAACTGAAGTGGAGGAAAAACAATATAATAAAAAACAAAATGTAGAAAAATACACAAAATAAGCAACAAAATAAACAAAATAATAAAATATTTCCAAATTTTGTTCAAACAACAAAGATTA
>JAPTYR010000026.1:31977089-31994144 GCA_029814505.1 Siphamia roseigaster | reverse complement strand
GAACCATTAGGGGTGAAAAAAAATCCAAATCTATTGTCTATAAATCAGTTCTTATATCTCAGTGAAAAATTCCTCTTTAGGTGATTCTGTCTGATTTTAAGTGTGATGAGATATTTGGACTAGAAACAAGAAAAAATTACACTTGGTAATATTTAGATTTTTGCAGTGAGGTAACAGTTGTCATTATTTGGATGATGCTTTGTGTTTTTCCACAGACCATGGATGCAGGTGGTGTTGTTTACTTGTCAAACAACTATATTCATTACACAGCTTTGTTGATTTAACAAGTGATGTTAAATTCTTCCTCGTCCAGTGAATTAACACTGTGACTGATTGATGAGCCAGTCATGATATCAGGAGAAAGTACTTGTATTTCCAGATTTATGTTGCAAATCTGGATGCCATTATGTGCCAACAGTAGTGACACACATTAAATTACACACAAAATAAACTATTGCCTCTTTTTATTTATTTATTTATTCATTACACTGGAAGAAAATGCCCCTCGAAAAACAAGATTAAAAAAATTAATATTAGTTTTTTTTTTTTTTTTGCTTGAATTAAGTATAAATAAATAAATAAAGGATGGAAAAAAGAAGATTTTCCAGATAAGTTATTATAGCTCACTGAAAATAACAATCTTTTGGTTAATATGTCTTAAATGTGGTGAGATTTTGACTAGAAATGAGAAAATGCACTTGGTAAGACTTGGATTTTTGCCAATGTATAATGCAAGAGAAATACATGTTTACAGTCGTCAGACTGAGAAGACAACTTTAAGAAGGTAAAAAAAGGAAAGAAAAAAATAAAGAAATAATAATAATAATAATACATGTAGCCCTATGGGAATTTTAGGTAGATTTTTCTAAGTGATATTTTGTTTTCATTGTATTTTTTTATTATTATTGTCATGTAAAATGGGAATATTGTTATATTTAAAACTTGGAAACATTGTGTATATGCACAAATAATTATTAAAAAATCACTTACCTATTACGTTAAACCAGTCCAAGTCAGGAGGAGGTGATGCAGGAGGAGAACGCAGAAAAGAAGAAAAGAAACATGAGATTTAGCAGAGGAACACAAGGAGTAAAAAGGGGAAAAAAAGTTGGCAAATCGCTAAGGTTTGAATGTAAAGGAAACATTTTCAGAGACTAACTGACGGTGAGTCATGGATGGATAAAAGACAATAGACTGTTTACAACGTGCTGTTAAATGTACTGTATAAATCATCTAATGTAAACAGTTCAACATTCTGTTTGGTATAAGTGTGTTTATTCAATTGTGATTATTCATATGGTAGTGATACTGAGTTTCAAGGTTTGAAAAACTAAGTAAAGGTTAAAAAAAAGGTAAAAAGTTTAATTCAAACAGGGTTCAAACTCAATTGATATACCTACATGATGCAGAGTACTAAAGCCAAAATGCATTACACTGAGTAACTGATTTTATTTAATTGAAAACATAAGAGTTTCATTTATGTAGCCTATTACAACTGAAGTTAAACTTTCGACGGAGCATTCATGAAGGAGAAAATATTTTATATGATGAGATTAAAGTCGGCATGTCAACATTAAACTTGAAATTCCAAGAATAAAGTTGAAATTGGATGTCGACTTTAATCTTTATGGGTCGACTTTAAACTTGACATGTTGACATTAAATTCGTTAATGTAGAGAATAAAGTTGAAATCAAGTCAACTTTATTCTCGATATTAAGACCGTTTCAACTCCATCCTTCCAAGTTTCAGTCTCAGTCGCACAGCGCTGGTCTGATTCAGTGTGGAGCAGCAGCTCTCTCTGCATGCAAAACTCTGAAAAAACTAAAAAAAAAATTCTCGACATTTAAGGTATCTGTGGAGATTAAAGTCGACTTGACATCAACTTTATTCTCAGAATTTCGAGTTTAGTGTCGACAAAAAATATCTTCTCCTTCATGAATGGCCCTAATGCTCCGTCGTAGATATTTGCTGAATAACTTATCTTTTTTTTTTTTATATAGTGTGCATATTATTATAAATTTAGCATGTATTTAGCATAAACACACCAATTAAGTTTTAATTACTGTGCTGTACATGATGTTTGTGTACATTCGATTGCAATAAATAATGAAATGTCTTTAGCAGTCCTTTTCAAACAATGTATGTTGTATGTATATAGACAAAAAACCTACTGAATGGAAATGAGAAACAAGATGCGCCCCGGTAACTTCTCATCTCTGCTTCCCCTCAGCTTATGGACAGACTGCGAGACGTGCCAACCCTGCTTCGTCATGCCTTCAGAGAAATGTTTTCTGTGGGAGGCCTCTTCTGGATGTTTAGGATTCGTATTCTTCTCTGCCTAATCGGAGCAATCACCTACCTGGCTTCACCACTTGACATTCTCCCAGAGGCACTTTTCGGTCTGCTTGGGTTCATGGACGATTTCTTTGTGATCCTGCTGCTTTTTGTGTACATTTCTATCATGTACAGAGAGGTGGTTACACAGAGACTGAATGGCTAAGGTCGAGATCATAAAAGAGGCCTTGGCTCATTCATATGAGACTTGAATACAGTGAATTCAACATCTAATGTGTTGACACTTTTTAAAAGAATGATCCAAGGACAACTGATCAATACAATTTTTCTCGAAAGGTTTTACTATAATGCTTGTGTTGTGACTTCATCTGTGGAGAGGGTTTAGCAAGAGATTTATTTCCGAATGTTCTGCACGTAGAGTGAATTCTTAGCAGTTTGCTAATTGAATTAGTTGTTTTCTTGGCCAACAACTTTATATCATAAAAAAGGATGCATTGTGGTGAGATTCTGTGAATATAAGTTTCCAGTCAGACTCTGTTGTAAGCCACACAGTATCCTTTTGGCTCTGTTACATCGAGCTACTGGAGCCGTTTCTATGACAACATTGCCAAAGTGTCAGTTTGTAAGTTAATTTTAATGGGGAAAAATTTTGTAATACCAGGTTATTTCATGTCTAGAACGCGTTTGAACCACAAGAATGTCATTAATTCTAATGTATGCATTTAAATGTGGTTATCTGCTGCATTTGTATCACCAATTTTTTTTGGGAGCCCCCCCCCCCAAAAAAAAAAAATGAATGGATTGCATTGTGGGATTTAGCAGCTTGTTGGATGATGATGATGCACATATTGAAGTTATCTGCTGACCGTGCATATTCATACTGTCCCATAAAATATCATGCTTGGACAAACACCAAAAAAACCTTGTCACTGTATAATTTCAGCTGCATCACCACCATGGCTCGACATTTTCTGTCCAATCTTGAGTTTTGAGTCTTACTGTGCGGATGTGAATGGATAATGCAAAGGTAACCATTTACTTGCAATACATGTTGAATGTAAGCTCTATAAAGTTTTGAATGTTATCTTAATTATGTTGTATTTATCTTTTTTTAATGTGTTTGGATGTTACCAAATGCACAGTCTTCCTCATACTCTGCTTTGGTGGTTGAGCACAAAGCTTTCAGTCATTACAAACAGCTTCAGAAATGTCTGTCCAATGGTTTGTTTGTTTGTTTGTTTTTGTAATAATTAAAATAAAACAGTTGAAATCGTGAGGATGAGTTGCAGTTTTTAAAATTTGTTACACAGTACTTGCTTGAGTATAATTTGCCTCCGCCAAGGAGGTTATGTTTTTGCCAGCGTTTGTTTGTTTGTTTGTCTGTTTGTGTACAAAATAACTTAAAAAGTTATGGACAGATTTCGATGGCGTTTTCAGGATAGCTTGGGAATGATACAAGGAACAATCGATTAGATTTTGGTGAAGATCTGGAAGGAATCCTGGATTCTGGATTACTTTGAAATTTTCATTAGCATTGTGGTAAAAGGAGCGTAAAATTTCCTTCCTAAATATTTCGAATAATCTGAAATAATAATAATAATAATAATAATAATAATAATAATAATAATAATAATAATAAAGACCGATCTTTATGAAATTAAACACACTTATTAAGAGGGTGGTTCCCTATCACATCACCAAGATTGATCCGGATCAGATCTGGAATGCGAATGTTATCACAATTTTTTGAAAAATTGAGGTGCCCTTATGTTTTGTCCTACTGTGCATAAACTATATGAGGTAGAAAATTCTAACAAGGACCATCTTACAGAAGAGTCAATTCGGCATCAGGAGTATGTTCATAGATTTGCACTAAAAGTAACACTGCTATCAATGTGAATTAATTTGCTATGGGTATGTTTTCATGGTTAAGGAATATAAAAATGGAGATTAAATAATTGTAGGACTGTTATTTTAGGTGGAAATCCCAATATGGGGGAAACTGAGCTGCTTGGCGGAGGTCTGCACTCTCTGAGAGCTTTTCTAGTTACAACATAAATGCTTCAGGTTGTGTTGCACAACACAGTAGAACAAGAGGATGGAAGTATTTGTGGCTTTGCTGTCAGATTACCCTACTTCCAAGCAGAGAGGCGCTCAGTCACCTGAAGGAGGATGTGTCCTCAGGGTGGGGACAAGACAGCAAGGATGCATTAGCAGCAGTCAACCTTACACAATTCATAAAGTGCTCCCTCTGACAGGCGGCCAGGGAATCCCGTGGTACTTTACAGCGCATTTATGGCCCTGATTTGGTCTGGACGAAAGACACAGTAACAACCTGACACATGGCAGTGAGTGAAAATAGAAAACACTAAAAATACGATCACAAACATGCAGCGTGAGTTGGACTTAAAGGGGTCATATTTTGCTAAACCTATTTTTATTACCTCTGCCAAGGAGGTTATGTTTTTACCAGTGTTGGTTGGTTTGTTTGTCGCTTGGTTGGTTTGTGTACAAAAGATAACTCAAAAACTAATGAAAGGATTTTTATGAAATTTTCAGGGTAGGTTGGTGATGGGGAGATCAACAAATGATTCAATTTTGGTGGTGATCTGGAAGAAAAAAAAAACGCCATTATTGAAAAAGACAATTTTGTGAATAACTACCGAACTAATACTGAATCCACTTGCTCGAGGAACATTTTCATGGTCAAGGAATCTAAAGATGGAGAAAAAATAATTGTATAACTGTTATTTTAGGTGGAAATCCCAATATGGGGGGAACGGCGCTGTTTGGTGGAGGTCTGCGCTTTATTTTCTAGTTAGTCAATTTTTACTTGAATTCTTAATTGTTTTTAAAATGTTTCAATGTCTATTATCTTAACTGTCTTTTAATGCATTTTAATCATTGTGATTTTCTTGTATGTCTTATGTAAAGCACTTTGAATTGTCTTGTACATGAAATGTGCGATACAAATAAATTTGCCTTGCCTTAGTCTTTTGTTCATTTATTTCCCTAATAGTTCAAAAAGGTTGAATTCAAACCCTCTAAGTGTTGCAAAGTTATCTTTACATTCATTTTGGCAAAAATCAAGTTGATTCCTATTACCTTTTTGAATTCTTGCTTAATTTGTTTGGTCTATAAGTAGTTACGTCATAGCATTTCCATATATAAGGTCAAGACATAAGTGTTTGCAGCAGCAGTTGTAGTCCAGACTGAAAATATATGCAAACTTCAAGTCAATAACCAGAAATGTTCAGTTATTGGTTGAATGGGACAGAGCAGCACAGTCAACAAAGTGAAGTGGTTCATGTGCATTTAAAGGGCCGGCGCTCAAAACGACCTTTCTGGTGTCATTCCTCAGAAATCAGGCTGAAAAAGGGCCTGTGGAGTTTAACTAATGAAGAATTCAGACCCAAGCACAGCGTTTACAGTTTATGTAGACCCCAGGGAAATGTTTGAAAATGCATGATTCCATTTTTAAAAAGCAAATGATCACTCCTTTAAAGCAAACAGTTAATAATAATGTTCTATTTTTTTTTTTAATTCAGTTTTAGCCCATCCCATCCCAGCCCAGCCCAGCCCAGCCCACAATTACATTTTAAGTAATAAATAAAAAGATTATTAGATTTTGTATTTGGGGCCATCTACTGCCTTTTTACATTTTCTCATTTTTCTTTCCTTTGCTTCTGGGACAGTATTTAAATAACGCTATTTAGAAACAGCAACTCAAGACATTTTAAGAAGGGACGAAAAATACTCCCAAATTAGGACATCTGACATAAAAATTACATAAACAAGAAAAGTTTAAAGCAGCATGAAGTAAATAAACACGAATTAGGATGGCACTATGCATCCGGTCCTAATTTAACTGGAATGCTTAAGTAAACAACGGCGTTTGTAGCCTTATTTAAACCTACTAACATATTAATTAAACTTGGTATATGGAGCATGGAGAACTTCCTGAGGGAGGCGATGCAATGAGCAAAAACAGCTTCTTGCCTCTTCTGCACTGATGCATTTGCCCTTAAATAAACAAGTGATTCTTGGGTAAAAGGGGATACTCCAGGACAACTCTAACATACAACATGGAAAATTGTGATTACTTGAAACGTGTGTGTCATCACGATCACAGGCCATGAATGTTGTCTGACCTTCATCAAATGATCTTCATCAGAAAAAGTTCCTGGATGTGTTTGTGATTTCCTCAAATTTCCTCTCATTACAATCAAATCAACCGACTCAAACACCAAATCTTTAATCAATTGAAAGAAAACTTGTCGGTGCTTAACATAATTGGATAGATTTTCCATGGTGACTCTAATCTGCAGAACTTTCTGGTTCCTTCTAACGGCTATAAAGCCATTTTTGATTTGCTATATCATTATTAACCCTTTGGTATCCTGGTGAGCTGTTTACACACACACTTTGCTTTCAAAAACTTACTATTATTTTTCAGAATTTAAATAAGGTCAGAATTCAACAGTTGCTCGTTTTTGCATGATCTTTAAAATTCTGGACACCAACGAAACTGTGCACATTGTAAACAAAAGAAAATGACCAGACGAGCATCTGTGTCCTAAACTGTGCTAAAAATGCAGTATTACTTCCATTATAACCACTTTTTTTATATATAAGACATTAAAGAAGAAATCATGGGGGGAAAAATATATTTTTATGAGGTTTTTTGCATTAAAAATATAGTGACATCATGATTAATAGAGATCATTTTTGCATAAAAAAAATGTTTATTGACATTACAAACACAACATTTAAAGGGTTAAAATGTTACAATTGTGCCGTATTTGTTTTGAAATCTTACATTTTTTTCTATTTCATCAACTTGAGCTATAAATAAAAATACCAAACTGTATGAACTTTTTTTTTTTTTTGCATTATTCCACAAGTGTGTTTTTTCCCCCCACACTTGGTGCTTAGTCAGGGCTTTTCTGGGAGGGATACCCGAGGGTTAATAGATCATTATAAAAAAAAAAAAAAAAAACTTACTCCCTGATGCTATTCTAAGCCACGTTAATTATTATCAAATCCATCTTCCTTATATAGAAATGACATCATGTGAATCACTAAATGACATGAAAATGGAATCCATCATTTTCCTCCACCCCTGTAAACCTTCTTTGGAACTCCTTACACATTACTTTTTTTTTTTTCTCCGGATCCTGGTGTGATGAGTCAGGACGCGCCCATGACACCTTCCCTACACCTGAGATCCAGAAAAACCATCCGATGATCCATTACAAAGCACGACAGCACAAGATCAACCACCAGCACCTGGACTGACACCAGGACGTGCCTTTTAGTTCCACCCCAGATGAAAGTGTTTACAGTGTCGGGTGTTAATCTCTAGGATATGAGGCAGGCGGTAGTTTCAATCATCGGTATGTGCGTCGCTCCAGACTGTGGCCTCTGGCGTGGTCTTTTTTTTTACCACCGAATGTAAAAATCACACTTTAGACTTCAAGCCTGGGGTGCTATATAAGACTGAAACACATCACACTATCGACAACCCTCCATCTGTTCCTTGCATCGACTGTTTTTGCAAGAGAAGTGCATGTCAGGATGTGCAGCAGATCATGTAACAGCACCATCCCCAACAACACGCCACGTTAAGTCAGATCCTGCAAACGCATCTCTACGCCTGCATCTGTCACAAGGCTGCAAAAGGCATTTTCTTCGCATCTCCCAAAAAATCAGCACCAATTCTGCATTGCGGAGAGCTGCATATACCCTCCATCCCATCTGCACATCCCACTCAACCCCCGTTGTAAACAACAGTGATTCCCCAGCTGTCAAAACGCATCCCCCTGGTTTCTCTGGGAATAAAATGGAAAGCAAAGTATTTCTCCTTAAAAAATAAAAAATCTGGTGGAGGTCTTACCTTCCGGAGCGGGTAAATGTGTCCGTCCGTGCGTCCTTCACGATGCTCACACCTGCTCAGCACCGCATCACCGGGCGCTCCGGAGCGGGGAAAGGAACTGACAGAGCGTCGGTCTCGTCCCCGTGGACTGGATGGAGGCTTATGACTGTCAACTTGGGGGGGCGCTAGACCGTCTTGTTCTGTGGGCTGGCTGCCAAAGTGCTGTCCAGCTTCTTCCAGATCCCTATCACATCATCATGGACCACTGTGACAAGTTAATGTTTAGAAAAGCTTGTGCTACATCCCTCATTTTTACTGGAAAACCTGATAAAACAGCGTGCCTCCTTCTTCCACTTCCATTCATGCACTGTAAAAATAAAAAAAAATAATAATAATAAATTCAATTCAATTTTTAATTTTATTTGTAGAGCCCTAAATCACATCAATGTTGCCTCAAAGGGCTTTACATTTGCAAAACAGTCAAAGAAAAAAATACAGAAATGACAAAAACAAAAATTATCCCAAGTATCCCCTGTTCTTAGACCCTCCATCAGGGCAGGAACAACTCCAAAACCCAGTGGGAAAAAAGAGAAACCTTGGGGAGAACCACAATGAGGAGAGATCCTACTGCCAAGGACGGAAGGGCTATAGATGAATGTCCATATACAAATGTAAATACAGTCTGAGGATGGAAGGTGGGCGGGGTCATCCATCAGACAGGTGACTGCGGGGGAATAATCGCATAAGTGAAGCCGATGCTTGTATTTCCAGTAAGTTCTGTAATTCAGCAGTGAGTGAGTTTTGTGCAGTCCTGGTGTTTGGTTTGTTTTGTTTGAGGGGAGACGGGGCGGTGCCAGCAGTGATGGACAGATGTCAGATACTCCATCAAACACACATCAGGCTCTTATTGGTTGTTTTTTAACGGGAGCGGTGGATTTTTACAGATGTCTGTAGAAGCAGTAGGAGGGACTAAAGGAGCTGAGTTTTTTCACAGATTACATATGTCATGTACAGCTGTGGGGACATAGCCTCAGTTTCACATAATATGACAAAAAGATAACTTTATACAAGTTACCCACTTACCCACTTTAACATCCTTGTCGCTCTTCAAAAAGCAGCTCAAAAAACATCTACTGCACATCTCGTCACTTCCTGCCCCCTCCACTGCCGTACTACTTTATTTGCTTCTTCTTCATCCATATATCTTGTGTATCTTGGATTATGAATTTTTAATACTGTATATTACTGCTTAATGCTTTATTTTGTACTTTGTATCCCGATTTGTCAAAAGTTTATTTTTTAGCCTTATTAATCTAAGTTGACTGTAGTTTCTGTAAGTGTGGAACTCCTGTACAAACCCATTGGGCTTTGTTCCATCCCTGTAACACTGATGTACTAATATGTGCTAAATGAATACATTAAATGAAATTAAAATAAAATGAACACATGGAAATATACATTACTGAGATTTCAAGGTTTTTATTTAAGAAGATAATTTTTTCTGCAGTGGAGGGATGCAACTGATTTCTTTTCTTCATTATCACCTCTCCAGGTTTGGAAAAAACTCTTTGGTGCATTTGTCACAGGAATGCAAAGGAATTATTTGAAAGTTTATGCAGATGTGGAAAGACCACTGCCCTTTCCTTCCAATATGCAAGAGGATCTGCAGATCGGGGAATGAAGGGCCCTTGAAGATATTTTCCAACTTCAATTGTTGCATCTGCTGTGATGCTTCATTTTGTTTATTGAACTAAGCTTTGCTATGGGTCAGTGTGATTATATAAATCTAAATTGTGATCACAACTATCTGCACAAACTATCTAACAATTAAATTAAAGTCTCTCAAATCTCAATATCACACTGTAAAAAAAACTCTCTCACCTCTCACAAACCCACAATTGGCAAGCTGTGAGCATCTCTTTTAAACTTTGTGGAAATAGGTTGAAACAGCGTTCGACTGTGTGGTTAGCTGAAAACAATCAAACTTAGGTTTTGAGACGAGAGCCCTCTAATGAAACGCCTTCGAAACAGCAATGGTTAATGAATAGTTTGGGTGATATCACACAGTTCATGAAACAGTTGGGTCATGTGACTGGTGTTTTTACTTGCATTTCGGACCACAGCTTCGAAGCGCATGCGCTTCAAGGCTTCGAACAGGTGTCGCAAGCCCGTTTCAAAATGGCCATCATTAGTTAGAAGTGGTCAGTAGTTATGGGTAGATGAGGCATCATGGAGCGTTTTGACTCATTGCCAAACTGTATTGATACTGTGTTGATACTGTCACTAAATACTGACACCTGCTGGATATTAAAAATCCCTACAGGCAACCTAATTGATAGACTCTGATTTGATGACCTAGTATATACAATAAGAGAATTTAAGTCATTAGCAGGGGTGAAAGTGGTTTTCATTTTCTTACCAGTGCTATAGTCTCCAGTGCATCACTATATCGATTTTTTCCCCAGAAAAAAAAAGTTGTAGCCTACCTATGTGCAAAAACAGGACATCACAAAATATTTCAGTTTGTAAGTATTTTACTGTGAGAACTTTCCTGTCAGTACATGTAATTTGGAACTTAAAAAAATGCAAAAATGTAAAATGATGTTTGTGTCTTAATAACACAATTTAGTACCATTGTGACAGCATCATCATCATAGAAACAAAGGAAAGCAATGTGATCAGTTAAAAGGTAAAAATGTAAAAAAACAAAAGAAAAGTTTGCCATTCTCCTGTATTCCTACTTATTCCCTGTAAAAAAAAAAGTTACTATGGGGGAAAATTAATTTAATTTAATTAATATAAGGGAGGAGATGGAGCGGGTTCTGGGGGGAAGACGAGAGAAGATGCCAGACCAGAGACACCTGTAACCAATTTTGGAGACATTACAGTATAGTGATAACTTGGAATAGCTATCAGACTTGGACCAGGATCAGAAGAAACTAAAATTCGGAAGGAGCCAATGTGTTGAGCAGCAATAATGAGGAGACAAGGGTAACAATTGAGTAACAACTCGTATAAGTTTTTACAGTGGACAAAACAATTTGATTTAATTTACAGAAACCCAAAACATTACCCAAACCTTATGGAAAAAAATAAAACCAGTGTGCACACTTTAGAAAAATAAAAGATTGTTCGTTGGGGCCCATTAATAAACCAAAGGATGTTGATAGTCTATTGTTGGAAAAGTTCAGGTTCACCTGAGTTCCAGAATTCCTTGGGATGTAAGGTTAGTGTGGTGTGTGAATGAGTGTGTACTGAATCTTGCTTCAGGGTGTTTGGCTCGCCATCCGTTGCAGCAGGATGCTGGTCCTAAACCGCAGACTCTTCAATCCTCCTATAAAACCTGACCTGTAGACAAGGTCACAATTTACATTCAACACCATTCTTCTTCAGATGCATCATTAAGGATGTCAAAGGCCAAGGGATGTACTCCATCACATCTAATATTGACATTAACCTCTATTTCTCTATCTGATTCTCAAATCCATTTCTCAGTTCTAGTTCTCAGTTGTACAACTTTTAAATATATCATCTATAAAAACTAACTTTCAAGTGTTTAGGTCAGTAGTGTTCCACAATACATATAGTAGGTAACCATTTAACATTCAAACATACATTCATCATAACCACATTGAAACATATACGAATAACATCACATTACACATATGAGTTTAGCTTAAGAGGTATCACAGTAGCGTGCATTGTTCATTCTTATACTATAGGCCTGTTCATATAAGAAACTACACTAAAAATTACTCTCTATGCTGCTTTAAACTCAGTGAATGAGATGCATTCTTTAATAGTTTGCATATCATAAACACACAAAAAATACTTTTACTCATATATTGGCTTAAAATAACCACAAAATGCATATATTCATAGTATTGCACAATTATTCACTTCAATTCACCCTCACAGCGTTACCATCACAGATGTATTCTTTTAGCATAGGGAAAATAAGAAGAAACTAGTACCAGAACAGCTAAAACGGCACATTTTCTCACCGTTGTTCTCTCTGTATCAAGGCAGAGCATGTCGACTTTGGCCTTCACAGCAACAGGCGAGTGCTTAGCCCGCCGAGCACAGAGCTAATTGCTAGCATGGACGACGGTGGCGTCGACGAACTGTTCCTTTCTCCTCTGATAATTGACTCGTCTTACCGACGTGTTTCTTTCTCCTCTGTTCTGTCACTTCTCTCCAGACCTCCACGGCTGGGTGCTTTAACTTTCTTCTCTTTTCCACCACCAAACTCCGGATTTTCTCTTGGGTTTCTCCCTCTGGCATGCAGCTGCCTCGCTTCTCATGCTGAGTTCAGGAAAAAAACGGAGAACCTTCGCGCCTGCGCTTCACCTGCTAACCGTCAGGCTGAGCGTGAGCTGCGCAGTCTTTGATTGGCTGCTGAGGACTAGGCACCCCACGTGGGGGCTGTACGAGCTGAGCGGTGCATTCAAGTACAATAGGAAAACTCACACTTTGCCAATACATATATGAAATAAAAGAAAAGTAACAGTCTTTGTCCTTTTTATTATACCTAGTTGACTGTGTGTTTTTACACCTGGCTACAATAGTCTCATTTTCTTTACCATTAGTATGAACATTAGGCAGTACAATTTTGTCTTCTTCCTGTGCATTCACTTTACTGAGTCTGGACTGGTGTGCTCTGACAAGAACCCCGCCATGTCTTATGAATATTACAGCTCTATCCAGACCAATGACTATGCCAGGACCTTTCCACTCACTACTGTTTGCTCATTTGTAGTACACTCTGTCTCCAGTTTCGTACTTTTTATCTGTAGACCTGAGCTACTTGCGAAATGCCCTTCTTCTTCTTTCCGAGCATTCCACCTCTGTGAAAGCTCTCCTGGAAGTATGTAATGTTGCCAAGTGCTACCCTATTCTAGTACTCACAGAAGTGCCCTCTAGAGCAGGTCGTTTATCAACTAGAACAGAAGGGAGGTTAGGATTTTGTCCAATTACAAGCTGATGAAGGCTATAACCATGAACATTGATCATGCTGTTTTTGGCCATAGGAGCCCAGTCTAGAGCAGTTTGACAACTACACCCATTTTCCTTTTTCACCTTCAGGACAATCTCAGTCAGTGTCATGTTGTGTCTTTCTAGCAGCCCGTTGCTCCAAGGACTGTATCCTGCTGTGGTCTTTGTCTTTATGTTGAAGTTCTATGCCATGTCTCGAACCTCCTCCTTGTTAAACTCACCACCGTTGTCTGTGTAGATCCGTTTGGGGGCCCCATGGGCGCTTATCCATGAGTGAATAAAGGAGTTGACAATCTCTAAGGGCTTCTTGGTCCTCACAATGTTTCCAGGGCTGAAACGTGTGACGTGATTAATGATGTGAAGGTACCACACACCAGGTTCCAGCTCATGTAGATCCATTGCCACCATCTCATTATATTCTGAGGCTAAGGGTAAGCCAACAGCAGGTTTTGGCTTTGTTCTGCTGTATTCCTGACATATCTCACAGTCACAGATAATCTCTTGTAGAATGACTGGACAGTCTTTGTCATGGATGAGCCTCTGTAGCCTGTCAGCAGAGGCGTGGCCAAACTGCTTGGGAGTTTCAGAAGAACTTTGCTCCTTTCTTTTGCATACATCTCTGCTGTAACAACGAGGATTTCACTTTCATTGCAGCTAACTTCTGCTTTCCCATCTCTAATGTCCACACAATAGTGACCTGAACATGTGAACTCAAGAGGCACTTGTTTAAACATGACAACACTGTCATTCTCCATGTCTAAAACAGTTCCTGCTTTCTTCAGCAATGTTTTGCTAAACAGTAAGGGAATATCAGTTGGTACAACATCACTTTCAATGTGGCACTTTGTTTTTCCTATTTTGACAGGAAGCTTCACTTTTGTGTTGGAATATACAACTTGTAGAATAGGTAAAGGTATCGCACACCAATGAACTTTGTGGCGGTGCTGGTCACTGGTACAATTTAAACATTAGAAAAAAAAAAGAGAGAAAATGCCGCACTACAAAGTTTGAAGAAGGCCGAAACGTCACTCAAAAATAAAAAGCATGGAGCAGAGAGTGTGGCATTTTCTCTTTTTTTCCTAATAGTTTGGTTTGAAAGACATATCACCATTCAGTCATTTCGTGTGGGGTCTCCAAATAATTGGATAATGTTTTTTCAGTCCTGTCCATTCCACAGCTGACTATATCATTTTTTTATTTTTGTGTTAGCCAACCGATTTAATGAATTGGTTGTATTCTGGGTGTGAAGGGTATTTTAAGCAATATAGGAAAAATTCTCCAGGAAAAGATCTTGCAATCCCACCTTTAAATTTAGAAAGGACCTTCAAAAATGAATAGTAAATATGGCCACTTGACTCTGTCGAACTCCTTCTCAGTGTCAAGAGAGACGACAACAGCCTTGGCTTTTATATCAGTGCCACACTATATAAGGTTCAGCTGTCTCCTAATGCCCTACAGTAAAACCAGTTTGGACCACTTAAATAAGGTCTGAAAGAATATGCTCTAACCGAGGGCTTCCTATTCCAGCACACCTGATGGTCATTATCAGGCTTCTGCAGGGCTTCAATTCTATTTTATTTGTAGAGCCCTAAATCACAACAAGGTTGCCTCAAAGGGCTTTACAGTTGGTTTGAAAAAACAAACAGTCAATGAAAAACACAGTAATGACAGAAGCAGATAATGTCCCAGTCATCCCCTGTCCTTAGACCCTCCTTCTTGGAAAGGAAAAACTCCAAAACCCAGTGAGAAAGGAGAAACCTCTGGGAGAACCAGAGCTTGATGACCACCATATCATTTGAATCCGGTTAGTTGCTGAATATCCAGGATAGCAGCTCTCTTGGACCAGTGTTGCAGACCCCTGTTGTTACATTTCAGCTAAAAAATTTTGCAATAAGTTTTTTGTCTACATCAAGTAAAGTAATTGGTCTGTATGAGGAGCAATCCTGTGATGGTCTGTGTTTCTTTAAAATCAATGATATGTTAGTATCCACCACAGTGCTTAGGAGATGGCCAGAGGCAAATGAGTAGGGAAACATTTTAAGCAGGGGGTTAACTAGCAGCCTCTGGAAAGATTTTAAAATCTCATGACTCAGGCCCCAGGGCCTTACTGCTTTGCAAGTATTTAATAGCTACAGTGAGTTCCCCTCGTGAGATACAGTAGGACTGTTTAACAACTCTTTCTGGTTCTGAGAAGCCTGAGGTAAATTAATGGCTAACAAAAAGGTTTGCATCGGGGTCTCGGACTGAGGTTCAAATTCTGGTTTATATAAAGATTCATAAAAGACCTGAAAGCAATTGTTGATATCCTTAACATAATAAACTTTTCAACCCATTTCATATTTTATTGCTGAAACGGAGTATAAGTCAGTCTTTGACCTAACCAGATTTGTCAAGTAATTACTGGGTTTATTCACAAACTTACACATTCTGTGTGTAGCAAAGAACAGAGATTTCTGAATTTCGGTTCACATTTGAGTATCCAGAGCTGCTGTTGTAGTATTTATTTTTGCTCTCAAGTCATTTGCAGGGTTAGCATCAAATTCACTCTGGAGCTTATTTCATTGTGGCTCTAAATACTTCTGTTCTGTCTTCTTGCATTTTAAATGAGCACAAAAATATATTATAATGCACTGTCACACAGCTTTAGCAGTCTCCCATAAAACATTTGGAGAAACTGCTAGGGTATCATTCTCACTCATATAGAACCTAAACTTTTCAGTGAAATGCTGTATGAAATTAGGCCTGAGCGATATATCGATTTTATCGAGTAATTTGAGTTTTATTGAGTATTTTGAGTTTTTTCTTTTAGTATAAGCACTCAGGAACTTCCAGAGTACCCAGCTCCCCATGCTCCCCCCTCTCCTCCTCCTCGTGGTTCCAGAATGTGCTGTACAGGACCAATTCCAGTGTTGCCATTTCAAGCAGCCTTTGTTTAGGAGAATACTATGATGTAAAATTACGTTTTTTTATGAAAGCAGTGTTGTTTTAAGACATCAATGTAGTCTATCGTTACATGTATGATGCCCAGACCAGTCAATTCAATTACATCTTCATTGTTGTGGTCAAACACTGTTCCACAATGGGACGCTGCCTGCAAGCTACTAAGCAACCTCTGATGCAAATATAATGAAACTCACATTCCTATACCATTAAGCTAATGGCAATGAACATGTTGAAGTAAAATCTCGTTCATTATGTGGCCCTCCAAATTCATTCCAGACCAAAGCTTTCATCCAGTTAGTCATCTGCCACTCACATCATTTAACAGTAAAGGCAATTGCCTTTCTTCCCATGACTATACTGTACGTACGTAGCCTATGTAGTCCAGAGCCCCCCGAGCAAATGCTTTAAAAATCGATTGGACCACAACCAGAATTTTTCGGCTGACAGCTTCGCTGCAGGTGACCATCATGTCAAAGAGGAAAGCTGAAACAGACATCAGGTCATTTTTCAACAAGCAAGCGCATGGTGTAATTACAGTCAGACAAAACAGACTTACCTTATACTGTGTTCCCTATTAATTTGCAGCTCTTAATCCTTTGATCCACCTGCCAGTGGCAACCTTAACGCATAGTTAGCTAGCTGTAGCTACAAGTCAAGTACAGTAGGTTAAGTATAAAGATAATTGAATTGACTACGATGGTTTACTCCATTAACTATATTCCATTTTGATTTTACACTTCATGGATGTCGCTGATTTCTGATGCTCTGCACATATTCCATATGAATCATCCTTATTTCCATATGAAATTAGCCCTAACAACAGCACGGACAGAACAGAATTAGCAGTTAGCATGGCTGTGAGCTGACCTGCTGTTTCAGCACCTTCCTGCAAGGCTCTGCTAAACTTTGGCTCTGCCCACGAATCGAATGTTGTCGTGACACGTGA
>JAPTYR010000026.1:31291243-31301719 GCA_029814505.1 Siphamia roseigaster | reverse complement strand
CCAATAAGCCTTTGGCTTCAGCTTCTTCCCTTTTCAGTTATAATTGTGTAGGTTGGTTGTTAAGTTTTTGTTTTTTTTTCTTTTGTCTTGTTTTTAACTGAAATAAACAATAAATTTTTTTTTAAAAAGTATTCCAGCTGATGATAAGGTTACCCATGTTTTCAGTGGAGTATCTGTGTCCCAGTCTGCTTCAGATATTAATGAGGCTGTGAAGGAAGGCAGTCTGTCTGTCCACAACACATGCAACATCTCTGCTCGTGATTACACAAGAACTAAGTAGAGAACAGTCAAATGTGTTTACCCACTGCTCTAATATTTAATGTCTAAACAGGATGCTTTATCGTGAGCTTTTATCTGTGTTCAGACACGTGCAAAAATGTACTGAAAAATGCTACAAATCCAGGACGTGTAGAAGAGTTCCTGTAGGGACTGTGTTGATGTTTCCTCTAATTTTCCCCAATCTGACAGTGAGAATAAATCATCCTTGTCCAATTTCCTGACGTTTTGCTAATATGGGTGTCAATTAGTGTAAGAGTGCTACTGTGGCCACAGCTTTACAGTCTGCAAACTGGACTGCCACAGGCAGCACAATGCATTAGCACACGATGAGCTGTCAGAGAGGATTATTTCAGCCACGCCAGTCAGTGAAGGGGTGGGTGCTGCTCTGCTGCACTAAACTGAGGCGAAAGCGTGGGCGGGAGATAGAGGAAGAGAGAGAAATACATAGAGGAAAGAGGGAAAGAGAAGAAAGTGTCTGTTACACCGGGTGGATTTTTCCAGAGCACCGATGTTGGAACACTCTTCTGAGCTGGCCCTAGTGCAGAGTTTGTATGCCAACAGCATGCGCTGTCCCCCCTCTGCGGCCGGGATCTCTGTCAGGAATGAGGACCTGCCTTTGAGGTACGTTGGGGTTGGCCCCTCATTCAGATCTGGGCTAGCTATTGTGGAGCAGCCTGTATTTGGACTGCCTCTTTGTGTGGACTGGATATTATCATAGGATGTATTGTTTCCAGTTGAGGCATTCTCCCATCCTGTGACACTGTTTGTTTAATACATGTATTTTTATTTTTTTGTGAAGCCAGATGCCTTGTATTTAAATCCCAGGAATTTGAGTTCATTAGTTTATCATTACTGTGGCTTTGTAACCAATAGATAATAAACTGTGCATCATTTCTGTGTGATCCTCTTCTTTTTAAAGTCATATAATCACTCAGATCTTGCATTAATTGTGGATGAAGAAAGATAAATGACTGAGTCAGTGATGCAGGTATTTGTTTGACCTGTGTGATTAGATAACCACTGGATCAACCTGGGCCTCACATTATCTGATATGTAATAAAATTGTAAAAGAACAAGTAGAACCACTCAAATACATCCTGAAATGTACGTAAACAAGGTAGAACAGGATAGTGATGAGGTAGTATTGTCATGTGTGCTTAGTCCATCTTGACACATAAGATTTACACTAAAAAGCATGAAAAGATGAAGTTGCTTCTCCATTTTGAGAGCCCTTTAGTTGGTCGCCATTCTGCAAATGATTTCGTGAAAGGCAGATCTGAGGCCGACTGTACCTTTGAGTTCAAAAGAATGTATCGTAAAAGACACCCAGGGTTGTGAAGATGATCTCATTCTAATAAGGCCATGTTGCTGTGAAATGGTATATATTTAAACACAACTTGATGATGAATGAATGTATGGGACATGTGTTCCACTGCAGGAGGAAAACATTTGATGTAAACAACAAAAGCATGGAGCATGTCAAGGATTATGTTGGGATTACTGTAGTAATAATCTCAGATTAAGTATAGAAGCCTAGTATTAGAAGGTACCAGCGTTAAGGCAACAGCCTCTGGACTCCACCTCAATAAATATCTCCTATAAAACCCAAGTACATACACACCAAATGGATGAATTGAAGAGATAGCATTATGTACTGTACAAAAAATGTACAGTGTATTTATATGTACCCACAAGGGCAACAGGAATAGCTCTTCACAAGACTTTTGTTCCCTTTATAACAAATCTATTGAGTTTGATCCCCCGAGATCTAATTGAGTCAAAGAAAATGTGTGGATGCTACAGATGGAATGACATTATTGTATTTTTCCTCCATCTTAATGGAACTGGATTCTCCAGAGAGGTTTAGACTACCTTTTTTTTAGCAGCCCTTCCAGCATAATGATAATGCACGTTACATAGTGGGCTTGTCTACATATATGGCAAAATAGGTCACATATCACATTATGCATACAAACCTCTTTTAGACACTGTTTAATAGAGCATACGATGCACTGGTGCCAGGATGCCTTGAAACTGCTATGGATACAAGGATTAAGTGGGATTTCATAAATGGGATTTTTCTTAACACTCGCTATGAATAATATTTTAGGATTGTGCAGCTGCTGAAGCAATAATGGACGGTTTGATAATTAGGCTAGGTACCCTGCGCCTCTCCACTGTAGCAAACAGTTCTTGACAACAACCCCCTACCTTTTCCCCCCTGAAGTGTAGAGGCCTCGCCCAGCAATTCCAGGACAACAAAAGAAGATAGGCTACCCCTCCCCCAGGGATATAACAGCCCAACACAAAGAGGGGGAACATGACCTATGACCCTGGGGAAAAGGAAGAGAACTGCATTTTAACCATCTCATTTTTGTCTGGGGCAGATTTATGGACTTGAATGAAACACAAGACAGTGAAACAATGAGGAACATATTTATCTGCTTAATTGAATAAAAAAAGCCATCTTGTGTAGTTTACTGGCCTGGAAAAAAAAGAAGGCCTTTTTCTGTGTGATATTAATGAGCTGAGTACTATATTTAAACATTTTAAATGGCCCTCTAATTGGGATCATTAGAATCCTGACTCATCCACAGTCTGCTTTTAAAGCCTGTCGACACAACCTGATCCTCTCATGTCATTTTTTTTGGGTGTTAAACCTGCAGATTATCTGTCATCATGGGCATAAAATGGTCAGTGCATCCGCAAATAAAAGTCACAAACGACAAATAGGTCATTAAAGTCCACAGAGCACCACGTGTCGGTCCCTATAGAGACATTACAGTGGTTTTACAGCATGTTAGGAGGAGCAGGAGCAGTGCGAGCCTAGCGGAGCAACAGCAGTGTGCATTCAGACTTTTGTTGAGCAGGCCACGCCTCTGCTTTGCTGCAGCTCGGTGTGCAGTGTGACAGCGGCTCTCTTCGAATTATTTCAGTCGGGGGAGAAATTAGAAGGAAGAAATAAGGCGGATACCGGTGCACGCACACACACATCCACGCTCTCTCTCTCTCTCATGCAGTTTTGAAGAAGACGCCCCCTCCCTGCACCTGCTCCGCTTCGTCTTCTCTCCGTCTCGCAGGAGTTGAGTCTCTTGTGGGTGAGCGGACGTCGGTCCTCATTGTTAGATAGACGTTGTTTTGAGTATGACTTCGACGTACAACCTGGATTTCCACCCTTTGGCTGAAAGTCGGCTAATGACTTCGACGGACACAATGTAAGTAGCCGAAGTAAAAGACGTGTGTTGCGGCCGACCGTGTTTCTACCGACGAACCGAGCCGCGCAGTGAGCTTTCAGGGATGAAACAAACAACATAGTTCGGGGCGGTGTGGGAGTTGGCTAGCGCTAGCTCGGCTATGCTAACGCCGCGAGCTCCCCCAGTACGCTCACCTGAAGTTGAAGTACTTTGTTTAACTTAAATATTAATGGCCACGACTACACATGAATTATGCTACGGAAGTTGGCGCCAAACACGGTGCTATTTAAGCACGGATAGTCACTTCGGGAACACCCAGCGGGCGAAAGGGAGAGAAAACGCCTTTTTGCTAGCGACGGTACGGATACGAGGCGCGCGACAATAGTCAAGTGACATGTGCTTCCGGAGACCACACGTTTCGGTATCAGTCTACAAATACCGTCGATTATCCGCAAAAAAACCCTACTTGTGCCGGTTTTGTTGGTTACTTTAATCGAAGAAACGAGGGATTATCTTAACCGTATTGCCTTAGCAAGTTAACAAGTTGAGCCCGACGTTGACGTGTGATCGATCGAAACGGTAGGTGTACAAGCTCTTATACACGGTTTTATTCAAAGTGCGTCGAGTTACTGTGGCCACTTTTAATAAAGTTGACGGAATACGATTGTCGTCGAGCTTTCTCTCGACTTGTTTTTCAGTTGGAGCAATGGGATTTCAGCTGCATAAGTGCATCTCGTTTGTAAGCAGCACACGGGCTTCCACCTAGGCTTGCGTCCCGTTCCCCATTCTGTTAGCATTCAAGCTAGCTACTGCCGTGAGCTGCAGCTTAGAGACAACGGTACCCCGTCCATGTTGAATATGGAGTGCTTGCTTAACGCCAGAAAACACGTGGTTTGCTACATTATTGAACCCTTAATGGAAACCTTGTGACAAGGCATGTAAACAAGGGAGAAAGACTTTCACGAAGTTCCGAAGTACATATCATAACTGTCCTCTTTACATAGCAGCTAATCTGTTTAATAAACAGACCAAAACTACTGCCTTAGTTTATTCTTTTTTTTAAACACGTACTTTTAAGGAGAACAGCAAAAGCTGCCAGCTCTTACACAGCAGGAAAAAAGTCGATTTAGGGCACAAAGAACGAACTTATTTGGCAAGGGGGTATTCATGTTATACTAAGGTATCACTTCATTATGGCGGTGAGATCAATCTAAAATATTACAAGGTAAGATGTTTACATTTCAGTCTCTATTTTAAATAACAAATTCACTATTTTAGGACCTGTGCTGGTTTCATAATATACCAAACTAAAATACAAAAGGCCAAAAATAATTTTTGCATTAGGTGGCAGGTTAATAAGTTTATATTATGGAGTCATTCGACCATTTAACTGTCCCTCAAATAATTCTGACTATTGGAACCTAAATTTCTGTCCAAGTGAACATCTTCGGTCAAGCTAGTAAATTACTCAGTATATTTTATATCACTTGATATCCAACTGCCACAAATATAGTCTGTTCTATATGTACATTTTACGTTCCTTTGTGTTAATTTTCCTTCAAAATTTCTTAGTTAAAACATCCTATTGGTTGATCTCATGCCTAGTAATTTTCTGTATTCCAAATATTAGATGACAACTTGGTTGACAGTTGAATTAAACCAGTAATTAAAGTTTTGCCTGTGATTACATTTACTAGCTGACTTTATGGAAAGTAAAATGTTTTTATATGCATGACAGCACAGAGATGTTGTAGGGCTGATTAGATCTTACCCCAGCTGTATTTGATTGATTTATCGCTTTGACTGTTGACAGTGAGAGTGACTATCTAGGCTTAAGTGGGATCCTTTGGCAGCCAACGCAAGCGTAATGCTATGTCGGTAAGCTAAGCGTCACAGTGATCCCTTTTGTTGTGGCAGGGGAACTGTTGATCTGTGCAAAGTGTAGGATCTTGGCACTGAGACCAGGGGGCTGTTCAGGCCAGCTGTTTTGTTTTCTCCCTGTGCTGTAAGGATGACAGCAGTGTCTGTGGGGGAGTGCCATACTGCCAGATGTTCAAGGCCAAGTGTAGGAGGTCTCTGTTGTGACTTGTCACCTGTTTCTCTGCCCCTGGCATTAGATTGGTAGGGCAATAATTGGAAGACTTGAAAGTAGTCAGTTTACTTGCCCAGGAATGCTCATAACCTTACTTTATCTCTGGTGTGGGGTGGTGTGGTGTGATCGAAGGTTGCGCAAATTCTACTGCAAGCTTAACAAACACAGATATGGTAGGACAGGGTTACATAAACCCTGATGGGCCTACCATGTCTATAAAATTTTTAGTAGTTTGTCACTCTACAGCTCTGCACCAAAGTCATAAGTCATGTCAGAGCGGCACAAATGAAAGTCAGTTCTAAAAATGGACATCAATTTGCATAATATTTTCAAGATGGACTTATCAGGTCAGCGTGCCTCTGTCCTGAAAGTCAGTGACTTCAGTCTGTATGAAGTGGAAACAGCTGTTTGATTGAAAATGTTCTACTTGAGTCAACATGTCAAGCGTCACAATAATGGACTAAATAGGAGGGGATGTACCAAGTGAATTTTTCTGTGGGGAAGTGCTTCTTATCCCTTGGCTGAAGACGACTGTAATCATTTTGTTGTCTATCTGCCCAATGACATAATCACATTATCTGGAGAATGTATTGTGATATCTTTACCAAATGTATACAGTGGGTGCACCATGGCATGGAGCAGAAGCCTGTTGAAAATGGGTGTCTTTGACCTACTTTTTCTTGGTCAAATGGTGACATCTTTTCAGTGACATAATTGCATTCTCTGGAGAATGCATTGAGATATCGGCACCAAATTCATACTATGGATGCATGTTGGCATGGAGCAGAAGCCTATTGAAAATGGTTCACCGAGACTTACTTCTTCAAGGTTAAATTGCCTTGTGCCCTGTGCAAATATAATAGGAGTATATTCAAAGAAGAATATAAGTTTTACACACACACAATCTAATCTAATTATAGGGCACTAACCTTCACCAGAATAATGTAGTAGATTTTACCAAGGGGTTTGTATTACAGTTTTGTACCACTGTCATTGTTGTCAGAAAATATGGAAGTGTATTCTTTAATCAATCAAATTTAATTTGTATAGTGCCAAATCATGACAAATTGTTGTATCATGTGATCCATAAACAATGTTGCTTAGGATAGTGGAAAACGAAACTTAACATGCTTTCAATGTTTGCCTTATTAGTCTCCTGACTTCTATGCCTCTCTTGTACAGTGGATCTTACACAACATTTTCACAATATCCAACCTGTATCAACTGGGCCCCCTCCGCTGATGTATGGGCCCTCCACAAATACTGAACCCCGTGAATTTGTCATCTTTGCCCCCCTTATCAATGCCCCAGCCTAAAAGCATTAACGGTACACGTGCTACTACTGTAACTGTTATCCCAATATTATTTGTAGCCTCTACCATCTATGTAACTATAATGAACACTATCACAACAGTATGGATAAGTGAGTGAAGGCAAGCAGAAACGGCACATGTTTAAGGGGTAGTGTGTCTATTAAATGTTTTTTCTTTTCATAGGTTAGAATAACAGTCTAAGCTGGTGACTGCAGTTCACACACCTTGTCACAATAAACAAGTGTAATGACTGCTTTTTATGGGGATGTTTCTCTTCCTTTACGATACATTGGTAAGCTGTGGCCTGTTCACTGAGCCCCACCTGAGATTTAAAGCCATGCTCCATCCGACAGAGACAGAGGTGTGATCAGAGTTTATTTAGCTGGATCTTCAGTGTTCTTTCACACTTAACTTCAGCGATGTCATCTATAACCGCCAGGGGAAGTTGGTGTGATTATGGAGCTAATGGGGCGGGCCTTGTCGTCAGATGTTGGCCGTCTGTTAACATGCGGCCCATTCAGAGCCTGATTGAACATGTCTGTCTCCATCAGGGAAAAGCAACAATGAAATCGGGCCATATTGAGCTGAATTGAAGTTAATGCCAGGAGAAAAATATCATAATAACTCTCCATCAACGCCACAATGTGCTGATTAGGTTCCACTTGCTATGGAAATCAAATAACATAGTCCTCCGTTTCTGTTTTCTGGCCCGCAGCCACATGCAGCCTTGGTCATCATTGTTTTTTTTTTTTTTTTTTTTTTTTTCAAACCTGGCCCACAAGCCAGCACAATTCTTCATTGCTTCTTATGAATTTGGCTGAGGGATGCTATGGTTAACACACATTAAGCCCAGCTCTCCTTTTCTCTATTCAGTTGTAACGTTGGAACTTTAAGCTTGTCAGAAGGATATTGTTATTCCTAGCTTTCGAAACCTGTTTCACCTGTCAAAGAATATTCATCCTGTTTTGGTGGCAGCAGAGAAAATAAGACTGTTCAGAAAGAGATAGACTAGACTCTTTATGTTGTACTTGACAGCTGTCAAAGATCAAGAGGGAAAAAATGAGGTATCTGTATCAGAAGGCTACTGGTTTCCTGAAAGTAAAAATATCTCCTGTCATTACAAACAGCTGTTTCATTTGATTTTACTTTCATTCTCTGAAATAATTACATTTGCTTATGTCAACATTTACTACTTTTTTGACTTCCTCTTCTAGCCTCATAAAGCATGACAGCCTTTGTATTGATTATTAAAACAGCCCCAGGCCGAAGGAGCAAATTTTCGTCCATTATTTAAAATGGGAAGAGACTCGTCTATATGGGAAAGTAGCCTGGCGTGGCCTGCCCCTCTCTATTTCTTCCATTTGTAGTTGAGGGTCTGGGTACACTGTGTTGGGAGAGGTTTAGTTCATATTATCAGACTACTGTCCAATAAGTGAACGGGGCAGGTTGGGTGGAGGGCGCTCATGAATGGACACTTCAGTTTGGTGTGTGGGAGCCCGGAGTCTTGGCTACTGAACCTCAAATGGCGACAAATGCTATCCTTGACCATTTATAAAGACAATATCCTCAGTGTTGTCGTGGATGATGTCCCATCTTGCATATAAATGGTTAGTTAACTTGTTTTAACAACTGATGTGAGCAAGCTTGCTCGTGGGGTATGGTTTGTTTACCTCATACACAACTTCCTGCAAGCGTCATATGGTTGCTAGCTTCACGCACTCGGGTGCATAACAAGTCATGAGCAACTGTCAGCGATTGGGTGACAGCAGGTCTAGTCATTTCAAACCAGAGCTGAGTTCACTCCTCCCGTCCAATAATCGCTTCAGGGCACAGTGTAACCAGACCCTCAACTACAACTGGAAGAAGTAGAGAAGGGTGGGCCATGTCAGGCGAATGTGAAACTGCTCTGATTAGTATTTTAATTACAGTAGTGAAGCTTTAAATAACAAAAATAAATACAAACTCATTCCAAATTCAGTTTAAATAACAAGACTCCTTAAAGCTGCATATGACTGGTCACTGATTTTTCACCAAATCTGTAAAACCTGAGTCATTGCCCAAATATCACGAATCCATAAGTCTTTCTGTGATTACACGCCTGAATCTCTTCCTTCACAGTGAACAGTTTCAAAATGTACTCCACTATGAACAATCCATTTGTGGGAATTGTGGGAAGTGGAGCTCCACGCAGCTGCATTAAGGCCACAGTGGCAACAAACGCAGAAACTGCTTCATTGCCTCTTGCTACTGCAGCTGCATGGAGCGCCACTTCCCACAATGTGCGTTGTGACAAATTACTGCAAATGCCTGATTGACCTACCGGCTCTATTTGTAGACGAATGGATTGTTTATGGTGGATTACACTTAGAAAATTTTTCATTGTGTAATTGCAGAAAGACTTACAGATTTGATAGTTGGGCTATGGCTCAGGTTCTACAGATCTGATGAAAAATTGTTGATGGCCATGTGCAGCTTGAACCACCAATATTGACAAGTTATGATTCTCAAGTAGCCTGTCTCAAAAATATTTTCTCTCAGTTTTACTGGTGTTTCATCCTTAGAATGGTCCAGTGAATTCTGAATACTTTTTTTTTTTTTTTTTAATGTGATTTTTCTCTGATCTGTGATTGTAAGATGGGTTACATTCCCACCACAGAGCTTCTAAAATGATGCGCATTATTAGCCAAGTTAGCAGACGTTCTATAATGGGCACAGTAAAGGTGTTGCTGGCATACTTGCACATTCAGAGCTCACTAGCAGGACAGACACATGGTCTAAATAAATCACCTGTTTTTATGAGTAATGCAGCAGTAAGCATGCAACTGTCATGGCTCTGGCTCTCTGAATGACTCGTCAGCTGCTGCAGGGTGTCTTCGAATGTGTTGAGCTGCCACATTGCAGGACTGTTTGTGGAGGCTCAGCAAAAGACTTCATCACTGCTGCCTGTACACACATAAAGGAGACACAGGCATTAGTAGCACAATTGCTTATGGTCACTGTCATTAGTGTACAGTGTTTGCCCTACAATTCTACCCAGTCGAGTCCATTAATGACATAATTTTTTTGTTTTCTTCTCTGGATACCTAAACTGCGAGCCCTTTAAGGCTAGCGCAGCAGTTCAGTCTCGGGTTGAGATGCTCTTAAACCTTTAATAGTTTGTTCTTTTTTTAACCTTCTAGCTCTGCTTGTTTCTTTTTCTTCCATAGTGTCTCTGCAGTAGTTCGCTGTGCAATATTATTTCATATTATTCCTTGCATGAATCTCCACAAATTATAATTTGTTCTCAGGTGGTTGTTTGCTCCATTGTGAACTTCAATTAGATAAAAAGAATTTTAAAAAATCTACTGCCTTGACATTTTCCAGCAATCAAAACTTACATTTTTGCAAGGCTGAGCAGTAAGGGAGATTATGTATTTGCAGTTAAATTTCTCCTTGCCAGCCTTTTAAGCTGAAGAAACAGATCACAGCTGTAGGGCCTGGAGAAGACGCTGTGAAATGGAAATGATTCTGAGCCATCATTGCAAATAGGGGTGGGCGATCTTACGATATAAAACCGTTAATGAACTGAACCAGTTCAGATCGTGGACGATCTGATCAA
>JAPTYR010000026.1:30198809-30210587 GCA_029814505.1 Siphamia roseigaster | reverse complement strand
CAGGTGTGTTGGAACAGGGAAACATCTAAAACATGCAGGACAGCGGCCCTCGAGGACCAGGATTGAGAACCACTGCACTACGTCATTACGCATCCTCAGCCTGACTTCAGCCCGGCAGGTGGGCGGGGCACGCATCCTCAGCCTGACTTCAGCCCGGCAGGTGGGCGGGGCCGATAGAATCTCGGCTCGTCCCGCTTTTAGGAAGTGGAAACACGCACTTTGTTGGGGTGGAGCCGAACCGAGCCGAGCTGTGCATTGCAGTGGAAACAGGGCATTAGAGTCCTTTCTGTAAGGTGGGGGTCCGGCGGTGTCACCCCCGGCCGAATTTTGAAAATTGGGTTGATGAACAGGCAATTTTAAGAAGGTTTTACTGTATCAACTGTTACATTTTGTTGCTGCTGCCTGCTGGTAAAACAAAAACAACATTGGCAACATTTCCGCCCTTTATTTTGCATATTTCCATAATTTTTATTGTATAGATTTTTTTTTTTTTTAGCAGCAGAGATACAGGGCTATTCCGAGAACATTCGGGGCTATAGCCTCGAATGCCCAGGCCTAACGACGCCGCTGATCTCCAGCCATGTATCATGTTCTGTCAGATCATCATAGGTTGTAGTAGAGGTAGACCGATACATCGGCCAGCCGATGTATCGGGCCGATATATGGACTTTTTAAAACATTAGCTATTGGCCAATATTTGTGAAGAAAAAGCCGATAGGATGGTACCAGGATTTTTGATCAGGCATCCGCATGGGCAGCTGCAGTCACCGCTTTGACCAGCGATCTTTCTCTTTTCCAATGGGAGTCTTAACAGTAGCTTCAGTACAAAGAAAACTTTGTTTGAATGCACAGTTATTTTATTGAAACAGTTCTTTTTTTTAAATAAATGTTTCAATATCGCATATGTTAACATGTTTATCTTTTATTTATTATATTACAAATAGTTTTAGTTATGTTGCATTTATAGAATATTTTATTCAAGCACTGAAGACACTTGATTTAAGAAAGTTTTATTGATGCCTTAGTTTGTTTAGTGCTTAGATTTGTAATGTTTAACTGCCTTGAGTTTTTCTTTATTATTTATTTGCACTGGAAGTGTTCTTTTTATTATGTGGTGTCCAGTTTACCGGTACCTTTTGTTACTTAGTTTAATTTTTTTTTTTTTTTTACCACTATGTGGTAGTGTACTGTTTTCTGTACTTGAAGTTAAAATTATTTACTGTTTGTCTACAGGTATATTTAAATAAAAAGTTCAATAAATGTTCATTCTAATATATTTATATCATGGGTATTTTAGTTGCCTTTAATAATCAGTGTGCGTCTAAAAAAAAAGTATATCGGCTTTCAAAATCGGCTTTAGATATCGTCATCGGCTGAATTTTTATTTAAAAATCGGTATCGGCGTCAGCCTTTGAAAAACCCATATCGGTCGACCTCTACTACAAATGGTAAATCATCTAAAATTCAATCTGTTCTTCCTCTCCATGATATTCATTGATATAGAAAACAGAATTTCTAAACCGAATGTATTGCAAGTGATGGTGTTGACATGAAGGAGATCCAGTGACGGTCAGACCAAAAAGAAAATTAATATATATTTATCCTCTTCATTCCCTTCAATATCTCCTCAGTTCTGTCTTCTTTTCTTTTCCTTCCCCCATGTCTGTCTTCTCCTTTTCTTTAATCATCATTTTCACATCTGTCCATCTTTTTTGTCTTTTTTTCAGATTCAGATTCAGTTTATTGTCATTTAAATGAATGCATGAAAACGAAATTAGTACTCAGGACCAGCAGTATGTGACAATACAGAGATAGTCAATAAAACCTAGAGTTTAATGAAGTAAATAAAATAAATAAATAAATAACCTAAAATAAATAAAAACGGCTTCAGCAAAATTAAAAACATTGCAGGATTAAAAGCAACATAAATAATAATAAAAATAGAGCAGCATGTGCAGGATAGGACAACTAATAATAAAAACATTGTGTCAGTGGTGCAAGGAGTTCATCAGCCTGACCGCCTCCGGGAAGAAGCTGCATCGAAGTCTGGTAACTAAACTTACAGCCAGACTTTACAACTGCCAGTAGCTGAGAAGCTGCTGCACAGTTGTGCGCTGCCATTCCGCCATTATACCAATTTTCCAGTTGTGGGATCAATAAAGTAGTTCTATTCTATTCTATTCTATTCATTTCAACTCATTTAAATTTAAAAATTCAGGGGGAAAACACCTGCTCCTGTAATGCGTATATGATATTGAGTAGACTATAATAATGACAGATAAGGACACTGACCTTGACTGATTTTATAGGTTTTTGGAAATACTTAAATGGTTACGTACTAAGTTTAGTGATACTAGTCACTGTGATATAAATAATAAAATGAATGAATGAATATAAAGCTAATACATGTTTTGTTTACATACATTTTCTCAAGCATTAGTTTGTCCAACATATAAATCAGAGCAAAAGTGCAGTGTATAATAAACAGGCTCAAAACATTAGCAAGTCTCTGTGGTGGCTTGGTAATAACTTTACATCATTTTGATTCACAAATGTATCATGCAGTGGTCTAAGTCTGTTTTGAGACACATGCATATAATATTATTTTGCATAATCCCAAACAGACACACACACACCAGTCTGATGGGGCCTGGTTTACGACTGTTTTTGTGATTAAAAAAAAAAACATTGAACAAAACAATTTTGTGGTCTTATATTCCCTTTGCGTTACCGCTGAGGTTTTTTGTTTATATTTTGATTTCTCTCCAAAGAAACATAGATACCAATGTGTGACAAAGATGTCATGGTAACTAAGCTACCAGGACACTTTAATCACATCTTATTCACACCTGATAAAGTCAGTATCATAAGGTTGTACGACTGGTTAAATTATCATTGATCTTCAGTGCATTTGAAGCATACGTTTCTGCCTCCCCCATTCTGCACTTATGCCTGGGGGCTTATCACTCTCATTCTCTCTCATCCCGATTCAATGTCATGCTTTGTCTATCTATTCCACGTGTCCATTTCACACTAATTCAACCCAGAAATGATCTTCAGACGGGGCTCAGCTGGGACCTCGCAGCCTGCTTTCTGATAGATGAGAGCCATGGAGATGGAGGAAGGAGAGAAGGACGGAGGAAGAGAAAGGGACTAGAGGACAGGGGGAGAAAGAGATTGGATACGCTGAAATCCAAACCAGCAATCTGAGGATATCAATAGCTGTGTTGATGACCATCTTTGGCACACCAGTTGGTGAAGCATACAAAATAAGATGTTGTCATCATAGCCATGATCAGTGATAACTGTACAGACACACATAAACATTACTTGTGCCACAGTTTGGATCAGACCTCAGATCCAACTCCACTTTCTGGTGTTGTCCTACCTGCAGCCTGCAAGTGGAGCAGGCTTAACTAATCCATCAGCGATGCATGGCTCTGACATCTATTATTAATGGATAGCTGATGCCACTATCCCCCTGTCCCTCATTTTCTTCTTTTTCTTTCTTTTCCCCAATTTCTTCTACCCATCACAACTGCAACTGCTATTTTTTTTGTTTGTTTGTTTTTTTAGCATATTTTCTGTTCATTTTATGCTCATCTGTTTGTAAGATATGTGTGTTTGTGTGTGTGCGTCATCCCACATGCACTCATGCATCATGTGGGTTTGCACGTGTGTTCCCCACGCGTGTTAATGGAAAGTATGTGTCTTTGGAGTATCGTCTCTTTTTCACTTTTGGGTCAGAGTGCACCACTTGGACCTGACAAACACTGGGAGGTGATGAGAGACACGAGAGATCTACAAGAGCTGCTAAAGTTAACACAAGCACACACACTACATGGAACTCACAGCATATAGGAAGCACAACACAGAGCTTTGTACACAGACTTTTACACATGTACTGTACTATCAAGACAGAGGATGATATTTTTTTAATACTGACCCACTAACTGCATTTATCCTTTGGAAGCTATATGTGTTATCTTTTACTAAGTGGCCAACATGAGTACTCTGCACTAAACGGAGCATAAACAAAGGTGCTAATTTATGAGTGAGGAGACAGGTGACATTAAGGAGGATGAAAAGCCCACCTGTTTCAACACATATGTCTATCTGCTCTAAAGTCCTTTGAGGGTACTCCCTCACTTCCATACTCCCTTCCCCTCTGTTTTCCACACTCCTCTTTAATCATATTGAATGATGGGCTACAAACATGCTCCAGTCTGTTTTCCTGTTACTATTCAGTTTTTGACTGCAAGATAAATTACATTTCTTTTATCCATCACCACTTTTTGTGGTAACCTTGTGTAATTTCCTTCCAGTGCATTTCCTTGATTTTCAGCAGCACTCTGACTGGTGCTAGGGTTAGTGGGTTAGATTAAGGGACTCAGTGGGGCAGAAGCTTTGGCCCCAGGTGAGAGGCAGCTTGGGTTTCTGAAAGAAGACTCCCCCTCGCCTTCCAGGAACAGGGGCCAAGTGCATTAATAATTCAACACACCTCACCTCACCACTCACCGCAGCAGGACACTATGCTTGTGTGTGGGTGAGTGTGTTGAGGAAAGCTAACGCTTTTGTTTGTGCCAAGCAAGTGTAGGAAGAGAAAGGGAGAAAAGAGGAGCCAGAATAACAGAAAAATGTGAGCATGTTGCAAGTGTTTCCGTATGTGAAAATGGCCATGCACAACTGTGTACGTTTGGATAAAACACAAGGATTATATGTGATTTAGCTCAGCCTTATCTCTTTATCCTATAGACTAATCAGTTTCTAGAGCTCCCAGTCATTTGGTTTCTGCCTGCAGCTCCCACTGCTAACCAGGAACAATGAGTAGGGACAGATTCAGTTACAGCACCCAGAGATGGAGTAACTCGACCCTACAGACAAGAATCTGCAGCCTGCAAATGGGCGTCATGGCCAACTATGTTGACAAGCACTGTTGGTGTATGCTAATCTACCCCAAATCCAGTTTCAAATCAGACCAGTAAACCATTTTGAACTAGTAAAACTTCTGGCAATCACCTATGGTTCACTTCTGATTAAGATGAAATCTGAACCTCACTATTACAATTGTTAGTTTTGACACTGATCAAAGAAGTTGGGACTTGTTTTTCATAAGAAATAACTTTGAAGCTGGTGGGGAGCAGGTGTACTCTATCAGTGTGGTAGTGTACAGCCATGCCTGCACGCTGATCAAATAACACTCCCCAACAGCTCTGTCAAAGGACACAGGAGTAAATACATAATATAGTATCAACACAGCATTACTGTACAACATATATGTTACAAACAGCTGTTTCAATAAGCCCAGGGGGGAGAGTGTAGATTGTTAACACTATTACTAACAAATCCAGGAGGCACATTTGAGAGGGAATAAAGGGGCACTTTTAGAATGGCACTTATGATAGAGTATTTGGCAAAACAAAAGAAAACAATGCTCTGTTTTCTCAAAATATGTCTATAAAATCTGTTGCTTCTTATAGCAGGGCACCCACTCCTATAACAATACCTTTTTTTAAAAAAAATAAAATAAAAAAAGGACCTGGTAGCAAAAATTTAATAAGCAAAATTTGTTGGCAGTACAGCAAGAGAAAGGGTGTATTCGTCTCAGGTCTCCACGATAAGGCAGATAGTCTCAGCCTTATCTGTCTTGTTATCTTAGAAAGATCCAATAATACAGTGAGATGCCAAGCTGATGTGCAGACTACATTACCCATAATTACAATCAGCTGTCAATCAGTGGAAAGTGGCTGATTCCTAAGATCATGCATATTCAACATTCCAACTAGTTAATGTACTTCCTCTGAATTGTTATCTCAGTTTCCTGGTGATGTATCAGTGCACAGTATAGACTGTATTTAGGCTACTAGTGGTAATTGTAGTACCTGTAGTAGTTGTTGGCCCTCTGCTTCATTATGTATGTTTGTAGGTCAGCTAAATCAGCTGAAGGCTCGTGTGACCACTCTCATTGGTGTGCAAGGTCAGCTTTGGCCCATCTAATCAGACCTGTAACTTCTAATAATTTAGGGACGTACCAAAGGACCAGAATAGATGTTAGATTCACTACCACAGAGTGCTTGTGTGTTTCCCTACCTTGTCTTATGGAGACGTATCGCCCATTGGCTGCTGTCAGAACCACCTGTGGGTGGCTCTCCTCTAGGTCAAACAATTCTTCTTTGCCTGGTTTTGAGCAGCGTCCAGACCTTAAGGTACCCGTCGGCCCCATAGGAGACAAGTACTTCCCCTCACAGTCTTTGAAGGCAATCTTCCCACACTTTAGCTCTAATGTGTATGCTGTAGCTCTTCCACTCTGCATCAAGAGCTTCCCATCATTGCTGAGGAAGCGACTGTCACACGTCTTTAGGCAGTACTTCCCATCCAGGTAGACTAGAGTCAGAAGTGCTGCCACACCCCAGGGAATGTTCACATCCACAGCAATCTCCCCATCCTCTAAAGAGAGGTGGGCATAACGCTTACGGGCCACAGATAGCAAGTTGGCGTGTGGGTGTAAAGCCAGATGCATTGCCCACAGCTCAGAATCAGTAATTATCTGTGCAAAGCAGGACAAGTAATCACGGGAACCTCCAAAGAAGCGAAGGTACTGCTCAGACTGCAGGGCCCAGCGGCCATCAGACTGAGCCACAATGAGAAATCGGCAATCTGAGTTGTGTCCGTCAGCCTCACAGGTCACCTTTCCATCCTTGTCAGAGGCAAGGTAACGGCCAAGGTGGCTTCGCAAGTAAACAACCTGGGTGTCCTGGGAGTCCTGCTCTAGAGTCCAAATCTGCTTCTTCTTGAGGCTGGGAGCTGATGCATTCACCTAGAAGACAAGGAGTGTGAATGTTTTTCATCATTAGGTACTATACAGATGTAGATAAACAATCAAGCAGATAAACAACACCAGCAAGGGGCACAAACTCCAAATCAAAAACCATCAAATTCCCTGATGCCCACCTTTCAACTGCACTAACATCATTTTTGTTTTTAATTCCATTTCTGAAGAATGTTTTTAATGGAAATGTAACTGTAATAAAATAAATGTACCCTGCCATATTTGAAAGGTAACATACTCTATTTTGTGAATGTAAATGCTCAATTCAGGACACAACTTCTACTATAAAACTCAAACTTATAGTAAAGCTTGAAGTCTGGAGTTCTGTAATTCATCCCTGAGTAGCATTAACAAGGCCATGTTCAATTTTATGACCATCATTTACCTTTTCTATTACGTGAGCAACATCCGTGTGAAAGTTTAGACCTGCATGCTGGTCATCTGTTTTGGAAACTAGTTGGCTTTGAGTTTGTCCTGTCTCTGGTGTCTCCAAACCTTAACCCTGACCCAGTTTCACGTTTAATCTCCATCAAATACCTGCACACCCCCAACATCAGCCTTAAGGGCACCTGAGCTTCTCCATAGAAGCAGGGCATCATCTACTGTCGGAGAGGTACGTTACACATATTATGTCATATCTGATGTTTTTACCTTGAAGCCAAAGGCCTCAGCAGTGAGGTAGCGACCCTCATGGTTGATTAAACCAAACTGTAACTTCAAGGGACGGTTCCCATTAGCAGGCATCTTCACCTGCAGCAAAACAAACAAACAAACAAACAAACAGTACAGAAGGAGAACAAGTTATGGGATAAAAGAGAAGCAACAAAGGAAAACAGACTTAATTTAATACAGAGAGGAAAACAATATACAAAAAAAAAACTGGATGATGCTTTTTAGGGAAGGGGAGGTGTAAGGAGGTGATGTCATGGAGAATGATGGAATGCAAAAGTCGTAAAGACAGGAAATCGATTCATTAAGGTACAGTATATAAAGTACTCCCAAGCACTTCCCCCGCCCATGGCTTCATTACACATTTTTCCAGCCACACAGCCTCCTAATTTACTTACTGTGGTTTTGTGGCTTCCTCTTTGCAGTTTCTGTGGCTCTTATTCCAGCTCCCAGATTTAAGAGGCTTCTTTCACCAGGCGTCCTCTTGTAATTCTCTCTCTCTCCCTTCTTTTCCCTTCTGTCCCTTTTTTCTTCTTCTTCTCTTGCAAGCTCTCACGTTCTGTTGATCAGGTCTCCTAGCACCCCCTTCCACCAGTACCTCTCTTCTCCTTAATCAGGTTAGAGGCAGCAAAGACTTGAGTCAGCCTTGATCTCTCTTCAGTCCGGAATTTGGCGTCAGCCTTTCTTTCTCTGTAGACTAATTTTGTGCGTGGACTGCTTATCTCCACTTCTGCAGCTTATTCTCTCTCGCGCTCTCTCTCCTGTTGAACAGCGTTCTCTTGTCCAGCCTCACTCCATTTCTTGCTTCACTTTTTATTCACCTTGAAGGGTAAATAATTTGGTTACCCTACAGAAAACTTCCTTGGCTTTTTTTGCCTCTTCTTTTAGTTCCACTCAGACTCTGACCTTCTTCTTCTTCTTTTTTGAAACCAAGGTTCCTGGTCTGTTAGATGAAGATTTGATCAGTGAAGAAGAACATCCTTAACGGTCCTGCAAATTTTATGGTAGCGCATTAAAGGACTCCTTCAGTCTTTACCTAAACATAAGCCCCCCATCACAAACTGAACTCAGTAACAAAAGGTTCTTGCCTCTGCAATCTTAAGCCTCTCTCTGTCGCTTTTTCCTCCCATCCTCTCCCTCTTTCTTGCTGCCTTTCTCTAACCTGCCATGTGTATAATCCTGCCTTTCTCTGCCTCTGTGCTTTATTCGGCGCTCTGGTCTTTGGCTCTTTCTGTGACACATAAAGACAGGTAAGTAGAAACAATGCAAACACACACACACACACACACACACACACACACACACACACACACACACACACACACACACACACACACACACACACAGGAACTGCGGTGATGCTGTAATGGTGACACACCTGCATGGCCTGGAGGTTTGGCATGGTGCCCCCGGACGAACCCTGAGGGAAGCAGCAGGTGAGCACAAGTTCAACAGCCAGGTGAGGACGCATTAGCAACCAGAGCTAACCTTCAGCAACTATAGCTAACCTCCACCAGCCACAGCAACCATACCTAACCTCCAGCAACCACAGCAACCAGAGCTAACCTCCAGTAACCATAGCTAACCTCCAGCAACCACAGCAACCAGAGCTAACCTCCAGCAACCACAGCAACTATAGCTAACCTCTACCAGCCACAGCAACCATAGCTAACCTCCAGCAACCATAGCTAACCTCCAGCAACCATAGCAACCATAGCTAACCTCCAGTAACCATACACCATACAACTACTACTACTACTACTATTTACAAACTACTTACATGGTAAATTGTAAATGGTCTGAGCTTATATAGAACATTTTTATGAACCCATGGTGCAGACAAAGCTCTTCACAGTTCCTCATATTCACCCATTCACATACAGCAGTAGGTGCTGCCGTCATGGACACAGCTCTGCCTGTCACTACTGGGAGACACTTCAGGCCCAAGGACACTTCAACATTTGGACAGTCAGACCCAGGGTTCGAACTGCCCACCCTTTGGTCACTGGACGACCTGCTGTACCAGCTGAACCACCGCTGCTCTACTGACTATCTACTAAACCAATTGATGATTTACTGCACACTGAAGTTGTGTGATGTTGTTGTTTTTTCTTTATTTTTTGTTACAAAATGTTTGGAAAAGTTTTATCTTTTTTAAAGGTTGTTTGATACTCGGTGTCTGTGAAAGGCTTAAAGTGAATTTGATATTCATGTTGAGAAAAATTACCATCAAAGTCGCATGTGTGGTTGTAGCGTCTTCAAGGTTAGCAAAGTCAGAATCGAGGTTATGAAGACAGACGGGGCTCATTTCCACTCCAGCCCTGGGTGATGCATGTACAGCTCCAGGAAAAGCAACACATACACTTCTATAGCATCACATCTTTACCAGAATATCAATTATTAGCCCCAGTATTAGCACGCACACCGCTACTCTTACAGCAGGTGAACGGTGATTGGTCTCACTTATGTGGAAAAATAAACCCACACTGAAAACAAAAGCATTAGTTTCAATAAATACTCATCAAAAGGTTGATTTTAACCCTTTAACTCCTGAGACTTTAGCAGTTCCACGGTAAAACAAAACAACAACAAAATAAACAAAAACAGCCAAAGTGATCAATAAAAAAAACAACAAAAATGGATAATAAACCAACAAAATAATAAGCAACATCAACAAAGTAGAACGCAAACAGAACAAAAGTGAAGAAAAATAAGAAAATAAAAAAAACTAATTGTAGAAAAAAAGAACAAAATGAGCAACAAAATGAACAAAAACAGCCAAAGTGATCAATGAAAAGCAACAAACATGAATAATAATAAACCAACAAAATAATACATAACATCAACAAAGTAGCATGCAAATGGAACAAAAGCAGAAAAAAATAAAATAAAAAAATAAAGCAAATAAACAACAAAATGAACAACAGCCAAAGTGATCAATATAAAACAACAAAAATTAATAATAAACCAACAAAATCATAAGTAACATTAATAAAGTAAGACACAAAGAACAAAAGTGAAGAAAAAAAAATAAGAAAATAAAAAACTAAATGTAGAAAAATAAAGAAAATAGGCAACAAAGTGAACAAAAAACAAATACATATTTACAAAATAATAAAGAACTTGAAGAAATAAAAAGAAAAACAACAACAACAACAACATTAAAATAACATTAAAAATCCAACTAGTATTGTAATTTGGATCCAGTAGTTTTAGTTTAGTCTTTTTTCTAAATCAGTTTATTTTTGACACCTGTTTATCTCCATACATCAGTTCCATCAACAAAACTCAATAAAAACAGTAAAAAAAAAAAAATGGTTGTATTTTTCTGAATATTTCAACAAAATAAAACCAAACCATTAAGAAGGGGTCAGCCCTGACTCATCAGGGGTTAAAGGGTTAAGAAATTAATTGTATTCTCTAATAAAACCCAGATTCTAGTACAGTATAAGGTCTGTTTGTGCTGTATTGAATAAAACCATCCTCCAGAATCCTTTAGTTTCTCACTTCATAAACACTGTAAAGGATCTTTTTCTCGTGGGCAGCGTTAAATCCAATCTCCTTGATGCGTGGGGAGAGCAAAGTAAATTAGAGATTGAGGTGGGAGGCTGATTAACCGCCCCTCTCCCCCCTCCGACGGAGACCAAAGTCGAGATGCAAAGAAAAGGAGGAGACAGAAAGAAGATATTTGAAAAGCTGCCACGAGTTCCCTGTCACACCGCCTCCTGCGTGGACGGAGCCCTGCTCTTTGTTATGCACAGGCATGAATACTGAGTGGATGTAAAGAGAAAATGCCCAGGAACGGGGGGAAAAAGAAAAAGAAAAACATTGTGGCACGTTTCGTTTGCATGTGCAAGGACCCAAAATAATACACTTTTATTTTTCTACAAAACATCCTGTTGTTGTTTTATGATGCTTTTCTGCGCGTAAAATGTATTTATCATCATTTCTTTAATTGGGATCTTCATTCTGAACACTTGAAAACATCTTGTTTTTTTTTGTTTTTTTTAATATTATTCCTAATGATAAGATCTGTTTTATTTTATTGCTCCTAAAGGATGATGTTTAAGAACTTAACTGGACTGTCTTGTTTCCAGTTACGCACGTAAACAACAAATCCCCTCCTCCGGATGCAATCACCTTTATGCAAACACGTGGGCCTCTATCTGCCCACTCGTGGAGAGTGGAAAGGAGGGGGGGGTGAAGGGGAGGGGGAGATGGGTGGTGGTGGTGTTGGTGGGGTATGGAAGCCTGTCATTTGTATACAGCTGTTTCTTTCA
>JAPTYR010000026.1:29369092-29381261 GCA_029814505.1 Siphamia roseigaster | reverse complement strand
AAAAAACTGGATGTATCCTTGTGGTGCTGTGGCTTAGTTGGTTAAGCGCTCGTCTAGTAAACAGGAGATCCCGGGTTTAAATCCCAGCAGTACCTTCAAGAAAACCCTGCGAACCGTTGGCGGAGGTCTGCGCTCTCTGAGTGTTTTTCTAGTTTAATCATAAGTTTTCTGTTTTTCATGTTCATATATTGGAATTTTTAAAAATGACTTTAGAATGTTTGAATGTTTGATCTAAAATATAAATAACATGTGGAACATAGTGCAAAATATGTGCAAATAGGGTTTTAGCCTCACAACCTTTGGTAATAAATGGTACCAATGACGTTAAATTTACCACAATGAGTATAGAATTAACTAGATTAACATTTGATGGATGTGAAAAAACAAAATTTTCATGGTTTATTGGAGATTTATTACACTTGCACCGTAGCTGATTTAAACAAATGAGTGTGGAGGTAGAATCTGGTGTTGCACAGTACATGTGCAGCGAGGCCTCGCTTCACCACTTTGACCACACGGAGCTCTCCTATAGCTTCTCTGGCACCGAACCATAGCAGTATTCCATATCGCTTTTTTACATGATGTATCTGCCACTGTCCTGTGAAATCCACTGGGTCTTTATGAGGATTGGGAGTGATAGTGGGTTAGTTAGAGCCCAGTTAGAGCTAAGATTCTTTCCATGAGGGTCGTGGTGGTGCACCTGTTTATATAAAGCCAAGAAAATGTCAAAGCTACTGTGGTAGACGATGCCTGGTCTTTTTGAGTCGGAGTGAGTGTCAGTGAGTGTCTGAGACATCTCATTGCTTCGCCAAAATTGCAGAGCAGAGTTTTGCTCTCCACACAAAAACATGCCACGTTGGTTTCATTTGATATCTGATCACAGATTATGTTCCCCCGTCATAATTAGGAAATATCTCTTTCAAACGTTTTGTGCCAGCAACATTATATTATGGTTAAAGGAAACCATTCCTGTAATGTCAAAACAGCAGCGTTGAAAAAAAATACGTCACTTTTGAAAAATGTACTCAAGTGTTCAGTCTTATTGGAGGATTTTTTTTTTCTATAAGCACCCAAATTAGTTTAACCAGTGGTTGTCAGCAGCCAAACCATCAAATAACTTACATGCAACATATCTGAAACCAAATGTGAGCAAGCTACCACAACAACCCTAACAAAAACCAAGCTCTTCACAGGCAGGGGTCCGTAAATGAGTCCAAATAATGACAACGCCACCCAGAAACAGCTGTTGGGGAATGATGGGAAAGAGAAGTGGACTGACAGGGCACTGAGGATGTATGTGGGGTCCTTTTCATGACTGGGGAGGGGGAACCTGTGAATGGTCCTGCCACAGGGGAGAATGGAGCCTCTCATGGCCCATTGTGCATGAATGGTGGAGCCTCTAGACCTGTCTCTCCAGCTCCAGCCATCAGCCTCCCTCCTGACCCATTCTCACTACACACACTTGCCTGCTCCCACCCAGTAGGAAGGTTTGGGTTTGTTTGTGTACCTCTTTCACATTGTTCCACCTTTGCATTGACCCATTTGACACGATGTCTGACTTCAAAGAATAACTTTACTCCGTGTCATGAAGTGACCCCTTTTAATGATGGTAGGACTTTTTTTTTTTTTTTTTTTTACATTTAAACCATTGCTTTTTATTTATTTTTGTACCACAACACATTAAACATCAGCCTTAATAACATATAATAATGACATTAATAGCAACATGCACAGCACAGTAAATAGAGGGATAACATTTTTGTCTTTGTGTCCCATGTGACCTAGCTCCAGAAAAATATGAATGATGGTCAGTAATGACAAACGTGAGAGATAATTTTTTAATTGCATTTGAATTGTACCATCAATCACAGATATATGTCAATTCAAAAGATACTTTTACAAGTCAAGAAAATTGTTGCTTGTGGCAAAAACAGCAAAGAAACATCTAGTTTTGTGTTAAAAAGTAGACTGGATGTTTTTTGTTGTTTGTTTGTTTTTTATTACACAATTCATATCACCAGAATCAAAAAATGATGCTGCCTCGGCACATTTTACATTTCACCCCTACAATCTGGTTATGTTAAAGCTACCGACAGACTTCACTAACTGAACAGATCATGAAGACAGAAACTTATGATGATATCACCTCTGGGACTTTCAGGTCTATAGTCTTTATTTCTGCATATTTATATCTGATGCTTCATCAGTTGTACAACATCAAAAGCTAATTTGTGACTCACCATTGAATCCAATACATTGTGTTTCCAAAATAAGATCCCATGGCACACAAGAGGAAGGGACCAGCCTTGAGCTCTTGATACATTTTTCTTGTAGTAATTTTTCCAAACCAACCCATTAGGATACTATGTTTGTTGGTCATAAATGGGTTTAGCTAGTAAAAACTACAAAAAAAAAAACAAACAAACATGCTCACAAGCATTTTTAAGAGCTCTTGTTCGGTTTATTATTCTATAAGACATATTTCAGGGCAAGTATGAAATATTGTCTGGTTTTTCTCAGGAAACAGTCAATATCTACCTATTTTATGAGTGGACATTCATCACCTTCAGTTTCACGCAGACTCAGCATGACTGATAATTCAATCCTCCATGTCCCGTCATTGCGGCTATCGAGCACTGCATTCACATGGCTTTAAAAGTACCAAGTGTTGAACTTGCAGATTGTTTTCCTTATACATCTAGCCTCTAATCTACAAGATTTATACCTTGCCCCATCCCTGTTATTAACAGACTTCCTAATAACTCACCTCATATATTTATAACATTTACTATCCTCACATATCAGCACATAAGAGGACCCATTGAGATGTCAGCTTCAAACTACAAACATGAGGGTGTTGCCATAGTGACAGTCATCACTCACACTCCTCTCCAACCAACTGCGCTTCAAGCTGTGTTCGCTATTTATTCTTCAGCCAGATCTAAAGATCTCCCAGAGGAAACTTCAAGTGGCATATTTTAGGAAAGAGAAAAAGAGGGAGAAGACCCAAGAACAGGATTACTATTGGTCACAAAATGTTTGTTTAGCTGTAAAGTTACTTAGCTAACTTATAAAAGTTTAATCAAAGAAAGATGTGCAAACATTAGAGCCGCTAGCAGCCCACGCATCCTCAATGAGAATTAGTCACTCCTGATGCGGCAAAGCACACCCAGGAAGTCCAGGTCACACGTACTGCTGAGTTTCATCCCTGCTGTCATGGACCCTGACAACCTCAGCACGTCAACCAGCCGTCTGAGGCAGGCTTTGGGGTCAACGCTCTGCCCGTGGCTCAGTGCAGCAGCACAAGTGTCTGGTCAAAGCCACTGGTCAGGCACCACGCCCTGCCAACAACCACTGTCTGACAGCTGCTGTTGCCTCACCAACCTGGGTACATGGGAAAAGTCGACACAAAGCCAAGCAGACAGTTGGTACATGACAGGAGAGGGGCCAGCTGAGCGCCATCACTTCAACTCCACGTGGAGCAGCCTGTATTCTTTAATGGCCCAAGTGATGAGAGGTGTAACTGTGTGTCACAGGCCAACAAACTGGCAGGAGTTATAAATGGATTTTACTGCTGCTCCAAGACAGACCTACAGTAATAGTACTTCTCAATGAGGTCTAATGCGTTTATGTATTTGTGGATTACATTTTATTGCAATTCAGCTCAATAAAACAGAGCAATGTAAGGGTAGAAGTTTTCTTTGGAAGGATGATATGCAGGTCCATATGTAGAAACCATGGCACTCAAAATTAGAAACATATTAATTTTTCCTTTGCTTTCTGCCCAAACCCGCTAATTGATAGAACATATCCGAAAACTGGTAAGGTGATCCTAAAATGAACCTACTACCAAAACATTTCTTTTCATTTTTGAGCAGCCAATAAAATGTATAACTAAAAAGGCAAAGTTAAATATGTATTTTGTTCATCTTTCAAAACAAACTTATTACCCCAATTTGAGAATAGACATTTGGTTTGGTTTGTTTACTGAGCTCAAAGCTATGGACATGATTAACAGCAAATCAAGAACAATTTCTCTCTTTTATCCATTCAAGAGATTTACGATACATATGGATATTAATAATTACGCGATAATCTCCCACCCACAGAAATCACTTGGATTAAAGGTTTGAGCTGTTCACAGAATAGCTTCAAAATGTTGTTTAGATGAGCTATAAATGATTCATTAAAAGCACCAAGTTCTGCTTTGGAAGAGGTGACATTGATCACAATTATTTTGTGGTCTACTGCTCCCCACAACAAGAGCGCTGTGTTCAGGTGCCAGCATGGTTCCTGTTGACACTTCTGGCAAGATGAGTAGATAGACATTGCTGACAGAAGCTGACTTATGACAGATGTCTTAGATTGGTCTTTGCAAATGCATGGATATGCACAAAAAAGGTTCATACTTTCAGCTTTTAGGTAGCTATTGCCTTCTAAATGCCTATTGACTGCATACTACATGCTAGACTGATCAGTTGAACAGGTCATCGGGTACAATCTGCAGGTTTTCTCATAAACTACAGACAAAAGCTTCTCTCTAACTCCTTTCTCTGGTAACTCTGGTGGGGTATTAGGAGAAGCAGAGGAGCTTGGAAGAGGACTGTCAGTGCCAGAGCTTTGCCTTAAACAAAGACATGTGTTACCAAAGGGATGTCAGCCTGCCCGCTTCCCAGCACTGTGTAACTCAATCTCCCTGCATTCTCATCCACTGAGGGGAGTTCTTTGGAAGAAAGGGTTAAGTATGTTGATCAAAGGCTCTGTAAGGACTTTTCTAGATCATCAGTGTGACCTCTGTGCATCCATCAGCCATTAGGATGTCAGGACTGTGGCAAAGCAAGGCCCAGTTGGTGTGGAGGCAGTGGAGGAGGGTAGCATGGAACCGAGGGTCTTTAAGAGCTGGGGTGCTGATGGGTCTGTGTTGTAGATGGGGAACTGGTGGGGGGAAATGGGACCCACTGAGACAAGAAAAAGAGGGGAAAAACTGGGAGGAGGGTTGGCGGATTAAAGCCCCAACCAGCCTTTAACTTCTCCCAAACCACATGGAGCTGGTGTCCAATGCCCTACATACTCGGAGGCATGTACACTAGCCCGCTTCCAGCCAGTGACACAGATGGAGACAGAAATATACAAGCGCCGGGCAACCAGTTTCTCTGATGTTGCTTTCCATGCGGTGCGCTCTGCTGACAGACTCAGTTACCCATCAACTCTCTGAGTGGGAGATGGACAAGTTCACTTGTGTTAAGCAAACTTTGTCACCAAGCTGTTCATCATTACCTGCCACAAACGCTTAAAATCACCAGCGTTTGTTGGGTTTGACACAGAAGAAAAAAAGCTATTAAAAGTAGTCAAATGATTACTTGGAACAACATGGCACAGTGTTTTTTGCGGCACATTTAGCTTCGTGTTGCGCTGTTTGTGTGTTGTTCCGGTGACCTTCCATCCCCATGGAAAATGACGGATTCAGCAGAACTTTCCATGCACATGACCCGCATCATGGAACCTCTTCACCTCTGCCACTGCTCTTTCCACAGACTAGACAGGGAAGGATGATACACTGGCACCGAATCGTACTGGCACCAGCAGCACGCTAAGGGTTGGCTATTCCTAGACTATTTTCTGGATCTATTTCAGAAGTGTTGCTACTTAGTGGATTAAATGGCTAATCATGTTGTTGCCTCTGTTGGAACTTGCTGCTTTACAGTAATCATCTAATCTAATGGGTTATGAACTCCGTGCTAAGATGAGACTGCTTGCAGTAAGCAAATGATTTGATATAAAAGTTTATTGAAAACTGGTGACATACTTTTAGTCAGCATGCACACTGCATGATGTATTAAACATATAAAAACACGAGCATTCCAGTATTTCCCAAATAACAGCTGTGGGGTGTCAAATTCTGTTGTCTCAGCTGTGTAGTATATTGATGTTTTATCTAAAGTGATCATTTTCAGCAGGGTAGAGGTTCTGAGTTACTATGGTTTGGACCAAGTCAAATTTGAGCATTTTTATTCATTTCATCCTTATTGCACCGCTAATATGAAATGCCATATTGCATATAAACATCTCTGAGAAACTTTTCGTCTTCCAGCTCATGTCTTTTGCCTCATGTCACAGAGGGTGAGGGGGTGAAGTGGTAAGAAAATAGCTCTTAAGGGTCTTGTAGTTTCTCCCTAGGTGGAGTCTGCTTTTAGAACCCCAACCTCACTTAATGAAAACAAAACGTAAGGAGAAAAATAACCTCAAGGAGAAGCCGTGGCCTAGCCAACCACTGGACACTGAGCAGCGCAAAAGCGCGTGTGGGCTGTCCTCGAACGCCGTCCGCTAAATGTCCACACATAGAAACCCACTTCCCATAGGGATGTCTGTCTCATACGTGCACAGCCAGACGCATAAACGTCCATGCAGAGGTGGGATGCAGACCAAAACACAAGGTGAGGCCGAACAGGCAAACACTTTTGTTCTGTAAATCTGCACAAATGCATCAGTGTCTGGAGTTAGAACCATCCCATCATCTCAGACTGCTGATGCTGTCCTTACTGTAGCTGTGAGGCCTGAGGGCGTCACCGCATAAGTATCAACCTCACTCATATTTTATAAGCACCACTCGTTGCCCCAGTCCAACATAAACAGGTGTGCATGCCAAATTGGGCGTCATTACTCCCCAGGCTAATGTCTTGTCTGCTTATATATAGTCAGAACTTTCACTCAGCTATCTGTAAATCAGAAGTTATTTACTGTCTCTGCAAAGGACAGTTTTGAACCTGTTCACTCAGAAATGTAGGCTAAAACATCCTCATATTTTTGTCAAGTCACTGGATTTACTTTATAGCGACTGAGGTTTGACGGCTAGTTTCAGTTCATTCTGCAAGAAAAGTATTTGAAGAATGCAAAAAATAACAAACATTGTTTTTTGTTTTTTTTTTACTAGACAAAAAAAAATCTTGGCTACTATGAACAGTGCAATTTTATGTAAATATTTCTATATCACTTATATTGAACTGCATAACTATTTTTTTTTTCTTCTTTTCAGTGTCTTTGCTTCTATACTTTTAAGAAATCTATTCAAGCAAAGTTTTCTTACTTCAGATATTATTGCAGATGTTTTTCTTTCATATAAGATAGTATGGGTTTGCTAGTATATGTAATATTTGTGTTCACTCTATGAGGTTTTTTTTTTGTTTTTGCAGTGCATTCATGTGGTCTGCATACATGTATATTCAGAAAAAAGCATCACAGATTTTTACTCTCGGACACATTTACAAAAGTAGAGCGCAGTGTTGGCACATTATTTGGACAATACAGATGGATGAAGGCAGTCAGGTAGTGTGCATAGTCCTCAGTCTGGGGTCTTGATGATCCCCACTTTGCCTTGTGGTCTATGATGTCACACAGGGCTCTGCCTTTGAATGGCCATGTGTTCCTCACCACTAATATCAAACAGATGATGAGAAACCTCCAAATGATGGTCTTTCACTAAGACAAGAAGTCAAAACAAAGTTAAAGGAACACAGAAAAACACCACTCCAAGTGATCTCTAGAAAAAAAAACTATACTTTCTTAATTGCTGCAGGATGTGTTGCAGGCAGCATTGCCTGTTTAGAATTTTGATTTTTTTTTTTTTTAATCTGACTTAAACAGCACAGAGACTGACTGCATTTTTGCCCACAAACGTTGCTGAGACATGTTTTCAGCACAGTAGTACTTCCATGTTTTTGTAACACCTTAGCCAAAGCCTTCAGATCCTGGAATAACAAACAAGGCTTAAAAGATTGCCCCATAATAATCCATCACCCATGGGACTGTTAAACATCCTTTTTCTCAACTAAGGAGAAGGCCCTGTCTGGAGGACAACAATCCTTTTCTTTCCTTTGGTATCTGGATCATCTCAAGTGTCAGTTCACAAGACCTTTGACTCTTTGATTTTTAATTTCATGCCTTCATTTGGGTAATTTATTTTTTTTGCCACCCTTGCCTCTTTCTCCCTCTTACAGATGTGTCTTATCTCCGAGAGGCCAACCTTCTGATCTGAATGTTCCTGTCTCACTTTGCCAAAGTTACAAATTACAAGAGGAGGCAGGACTTTGGAGTTCATTCAAAGGAATTTGGGAGGGCTTTGTCACTTCACGGAAAAGGGAAGAAAAATTAGGGGAAAAATTAGCCTTTGTTTACTAACTAGACAGGAAGCTATCTTTATTATTTCTTACACTCTGTATAATATATACAAATCTGCTCTTAACTACTGCCCAGAAATTAAATAAATACTTGTTTTATGTGCTTTTGGCTCAGACCCATTCAATTACAGTCATCCATTATAAATTATTTTTATACAGACAGCAAAAGACTTTGATTATCTAAAGAGGAAATCACTCTTAAAGATCGACCTGTTCGGTGTTATTTAATGGGGTCAAAGAATTCAAAGTTTTTCAGGGACATAGAAATGAGTGAGCATACCCTACATGCACATTCTTCCTATTTCCTGCGCTCTGTGTTTTCTTTTCTCTGTGTGAATGAAAATTGGCAACCTCATGACTCCTTCACGTCTTTTCTGGCAGAGTCATTTGATAGTAACAACTTTTCTAGTATTCCAAAGCACCACCAACCCTGACATGTATTACCAATGACCTCTGAAAAGCAGGATCATGTTATAAATTTGCATAAAGTTGATAAATGGTCTTGGCAGACACGAGCCGAGCCTGTTCCCATGTTGTTATTAGTCATGTTACCTTACAACCGTCTTTTCTCCCAACTGGGCCCTGCAATTGGAAAAGTGGGTGCGTCGCTCCCCGTGTGAATTAGACCAGAAGTATTTGCTTGCAGTATATATCCCAATGAACTAATGAGCCTGACATCCAAACAATAGCTGCTTTAGAAGAAGGCACACACAGCAGACTCTGTTTTTCTATCTCATATTTTTAATGACAAAATGTTTGTCAGAAACAAATGGATTTATTTTTCTCAATCCAGGCCATAGTACGGGGAGCTTATGTGGTTCCGGTCCCCAGGGCTTCAGACAACTAACAAAACACATCTTACTTCTGCTCTGCTGCCCACCTACAATGCTTTTCACATACAGGAGGACGAGCGGGACTATCCAGCAAGTGAATGAAGTAGCATGGCTCTCTTTCACAGAGCCACCTCATAATAAAAAAAAAAAAAAAAAAAAAAAGAGCTGGATAGAACCACTGACAGTGATCAGGTCCAAAGTGGTCGTTTATGAATCATGTCAGAATTATCAGCATCTACTTAATTGAAAACCCCTTTCTACCCTTTGAAATACAAACGTACTCATTTGTATTTTCTGTAATCAGCAACATTGACAATAAAAATACTTAACTTTGAGGGTGAGAAAGAGTGAAACTTGTGAATTAACTGAAATAGTGAAATGACTGAGACTGAACGCTCATGTATTCTAAAGCAGCCTCCTGCTCGGTTCACCAGCTGCTCCTACTCACGGTGTACCCACTCTCTTTCCAAACCACTCTAAATTAGCTCTTCTACTTAATAACCACTCTTTTCACTTGCAGTTTCCGGCTACACATGCACCTCCTTGTTTCATCAAGCCATCCCATCCATCTCAAAAACACCCTCACAAAAGAACTACACTGTTTGTGTGTCCAAAAACAAGAGGCACACTGAGCCACTTCCTATTCACATGAGGTCATTTGCATGAAGGTCCTCTTCCCCATTTAGTGACTCCGAATGGTTCTGCCAACACCGAAAGCACGAGGACTGGCTTAAGTACGAAGCCAGTCGTCCTGCGTCCTGAATCCTTATTCAGTTCATCTCGAGTATCACAAATTGTTCCACATCACGCTTTGACAATACAGAACGGATATCATCTGAGGTCCCAACCACAGCAGAAAATAAACATGCAAAGTGATGAGATAAAGAGTTACTATGGGTGTCATGGGTGGCTATGACCACCCAAGACAGACATCCTCAGTTTCCCTGGAAAAAAAAAAAAAAAAAAAGCATGTGTGCTTTTCATCCTAAACTTAAAAACAAAAAAAAAAAAAATCCAACTCGATGAATAATCACATTTTGCAGGGTTTCTCTGGAGTTATTTCGTGGGGGGCAGTGTTATTCATTTTTAATGGAAAATGACTGTGTTCCATAATCTTTCTTAGTTTTTTTCCCTTCACTTGTTGTATTTCTGATCACATTTCTGCTTGACACAGAAATGGAGAAGAAGCTCCTTTCCATGCTGGGAGAGATAATTGACTTCTGTTCCATGCGTGCCACAATCAAGCCATAAGACCACAGCATATTACGAACATGTGCTGTGTACAAAATAACGTCAAAGTCAGCACACTGCTTGATTTATTTATTTTTGATTTTTAACGATTTATGCTTCCTAATGCATTGCCAGTTACTATATTAAGCGTGGTTGGAATGTTTGAATAAAAGACTTCTACATAAATGTTGGCCTTAAACCTGGACACACACAATAACCAGATTTAATGTGTGTGTTTTTCTTCGAAGGGGGAGAATTTATGAAAATAATAGCTTTGGATATTTGTTGGAACAGTTGTTATGGGCAACTGAACACTTAGCGGGAATATTCTTGTACCAACATGCATTGAGCAATAAAAAGAAAAATGTAGATTCCTTACTCATGGTTCAAGGATAGGTTTTCTTGTTTCATGCTACAATTCATCATTAAAAACACATCAGCCTCTTTTACATGTGAAAATGTATTTGGACATTTGTCAAATACCTCTGCTTTGAATTATGCAATAATGTAACGAAAATATTTGTCAGAATAAGATGATATGCAGGATAAGTTACAATAATAACTTACTGAATTCATTATAGGCTATCTATAAATCAAAGACCGATGTAAATACGACATACTAAACAGCATAAGATGATTAATCATGCAATGTGCAAGACTATCTGTAAAAGTTGTGGTTATTATTATGTGCAAAAGTTATAATACATTCTAAACTTATTATCATGTAAACCAAAGTATTGGATAAACTGGCCACTACAGTCTGTAAACCTCACATTACCATATATGACAAGGTAAAATAGGTTAAAACCAAAATATACAGAAGGCAACAGGTATATGCCAACAAAATAACAAGTGGTTATAGCGTAAAGTGCAACAATGCACTGCACATCCTCAGCCCCAAGCGAAATGTCGATGTCAGTTAGCATCTTTGTTCTATGTATTGAAGGAACAAATGAACAGTTTGATGATGGTTTGCAGATCAATGCCATTCTTGCAGGGCAGAAGCCAAAGGGTGGTTAGTTGAGAATGTGACAAAGCTAAACAATATAACCACTGAACACTTGAAAGTTGAGCAGTCAACACAGTGTATTTCATCAAATCTTCACCAAAAAACTGACAATTTAAAATACGACTCTGTGTTTGTACAAGGAGGGACATCATTTCTTGGTGAACAGTGGTTGGGTTGATTAACTTTCTGGGAATTTCTCATCGAGTGGTGCTGACAAGCAACCGAGAAAACAGTTGGAGCAAATGTATCTAAAAAAGTGCTTAGTTCGTAGCATCTGGAGGCTTAGATTCATTACAATGTTATGCCCTGTCATCCAAAAGGTCTTAAACTGTTTTCAATAATCTAAAGCAGGTCCAGCTGCCTTTGACTTCGCACTCCTAAATGTATCATGACCTGAATGACTCACAATGCTCACAGACATGCTATGTCCGACCCCCCCCCCCTCGAAAAGAAATAATGTATGACCCTTCCCATCATCATGTGTTGTTGCTCTGTTGGACATCAATGTCTCATTATCACTTTGTCTCCAGATGTTAGCAATTGTTTTGTTATAGTGAGATAATGTTATTTTAACAGAAGAAAAATGGCAAAACTGAGAAAAAAAGCTTAAGTTGTAATAAACCTGAAATATCCTTTAACAGTGTAATAGAACAGAGATAATCTGGACAGGAACCAAATGTAATATTTTCAAGATTAAAAAGTGTGAACCATAAAGTTAAGCTGTGTTATACAGAATATACTGCAAACATATGTATTTATCAGCATTTGGGGATAAATAATAGTAATATTTCTACTTATTTTGGTATGTCGATAAAATATGTGGCTGTATAAGGCACTAATCAATTGTCACTCCACTGATTGATTTACCGTTTCTACTTCGGGCTTTTTTTTTTTTTTTTTTTTTTTTTTTTTTTTTTTTTGTT
>JAPTYR010000026.1:28327336-28337487 GCA_029814505.1 Siphamia roseigaster | reverse complement strand
TGGGCTTTAATACCTGCGGGCATGGGTCGGGTCGGGCTGAATTTTTTAGGTCCGATCTTACCTCCATATAGAAGGGAAAGTGTCGAATGAAATAAAGGCGTCAAACTCCTCTTGCAATTAAAGCAAATAGGAAAAGCAATCACGGATCTTATCGCACTTATACCTTGGAGGGAAAGCATCCTCCTGTTGCACTGCTTACTTTGTTATCTCTAATCTATTAGTTCCAAGAACAATCCAATAACATGATTGTTCAGAGACTGCAGGGATATAATGATTCAAGGAAGTTAAGAGTTTTGTCCCTGTTCAGACAGATCATTACCTGTGACAATGGATTTGATAAGTTCAAGAATAACTGAAGTTTCTATGTGTTTTTACTCGGATGACAAAATTAATTCATTAACGCGGATTAATCAATCATTATGATCTGATTAAAAATGTTAATGCAATTAAATGGAACAGTTGTTTACAGGTGTTTGTGTCAAGTTTTGTTGAAACTGTCAAAAGTGTTGAATAAACACAGTAAATTGTATATATAGCGATTCATATTTTTGCATATGTTTTATTTTATTGCAATTTTTTTTGTTTTTTTTAGAAAAGATTTTAATATGTTTGGAATTTTTCATTGTTTCTTTGTGTTACTTTATTTTTTGTAAATTTTAATGGATTCGAACATGTTTTGTATATTTTTTTCTCAGAACGGTCGACCGACATTTTCTTTTTTCACTGAAGGACTTCCAGTTTAAAATACCACATTAACACAAAAGTCGGGGATTCTACTAGCGCTTCGGCTAAGGCGTCATCCAGCTTGGACAAACATGTTAAATGCAGATAAATTCACTTCTCTATTGAATCTGTTTGCTCATTGAAAATGAAACACAATTAATATAGATTAAAAATGAATTAATCGAAATTAATCTAAAGCAACCCTGTGATTAATCGGATTAAATGGTAATCATTTGACAGCCCTAGTTTTTACAGAAGACATTCAAAGCCATCACTGATGATAACGTTTGGTACTTTATACTGTCGTATTGGATAGTTATGATATGTAATCTGTTTTTCTAATCTGTTTTACTGTGTGTTATTTATATTGTTTGGGTTCAAACCGATGTTACTTTATCTTGAAAGAAGCAAAAGTCATGTGTTATGTTGTATAATGTGAGAAATGGGTGGGATTGAATACATTTTCTTCTTTTCATTCCTTTTTGAGCAGTTCTGAATTAGTTATTCTTATTGTACATGGCAGTTGCTATAGCATCTTGATTATTTTTATTTGTTGGTGTATTTGCTCCGCCATTTTTGTCTTTCCTCCTTAAAATAAATAAATAAATAAATTAATTAATTAATTAATTAATTGAATTCAATAAAATTATAAACTCTTTGCATTAGAAGCTATTACATGTAATCACTAAACATATTTACATTTTTAAAAACAATATCCATTTTTCAGTAGATCCTGAGTGTGATGCTACCTTGTGCTGTTCAGAAGCCACAGTCTATTTTTCTGCCGCAGACTTCTTTAATTTTCAAAACAGAAAAAAACATGGGTGCTTCAAAAATTCTGCCAGAATCCACAACCCAATACTTCCTCCCAAGAGTATAAGCTTGTTATTCTGCTGAAAATATATTATTTTGAATATCCACACTCCCTGTGAGTTGAGGATCTAATGAAAAGTGATTTAATTTAACTTTAATTTTTTATTTTTTTACTCTTGTTGTGTGCCTCAGGGAGAAATGGGTTCTCTGTTTTTGACCCATCTGCATTTGTTTTGCATTTTTCCCGTCGAAAATCTTTTCCTGTATTTAATTTACTGATCATGTAGACATTCGTAAAAGCTTAGATTAAAGCTGATGGGTATTATATCAGAAACAGAGCCTCCATTGTTAACTGAACATAAAACAAATGTCTCCGTCTTCTGTCATTGTTCCAACTCCATGGGTTTTACTGGTGAATCCATGTTGGAGAAGATGGTGGTGTTTCCACGTTCACTACGAAGCCTCTGAACATGTTTGATGACCATTAAAATATGACAAACTGCATTTTACACTAATTATTTACACGTATTGTCAGGATTAGTGGATCAACTGCACTGAAAAAAATGATTATGACCCCTAGTAAATATTACATTATTTAATCAAGTTCAATTAATAAAATATAATGTGTTATTAAAATCTTCTAATAATATTTAATTAAATCCAGAGTATACTGTCCGTGATTTAAACAGGCCAATTTTATTTAATTAAAAGCAACAAGAAAAAAATATGCTTGACTAAACTGATAGCCTGGCCGCGAGCAAATTCAATTTGCGGCCACTAGGGGCGTCCTGTTTGCGCATGCTCAGAACCACAGCCGCCATTTTGCATTTGTGCGCGCCAAGCGGGTACTTTACTCCTGGGACTTGGACTTGCAGCATTTGGAATGCTCTCTGGATTCCGGTAAGGAAAAAAATGCTAATCTTTGTTTGTCGTAGTTTTACATCAGTACTGTCATATATACCCTTTCAAACACGTTTATAAGCTTACTTTTCAATTAAATTGGGAGTTACGGTTATTTGCTGTATGCTCTAATACTAGCTAACTTAGTTTAAATTCGTATACTGTGGGTGACTTCGAAATTCATCATGGCTACAAGACATAAAACGAATTATCAGCCGCAAATCTTGCACTGGTACCTTCAAAAACACGTTATGTGAAACCTCTACTGAGTCAGTACACCGGCAGGGCCGGGGAAAACTGCTTTGAACCAGCGTGAACCACGTAGGTTCACGCTGCTTCACCGCAAGAGTAGGGGGGGGTTATTTAATTGAATAGGATATTCACGTCCGTAGTCACATTAAAAGTGACGACTAGTCCGAACTTGCGGAAGCAGCCAGCCACGTGCTGCCTGTTGCATCTAGACGGGTAGTGAGAATTTCTGGGAGGTGCACCTCATGTCCGCATGTATGGGCATGTCGAAATCAGGGATACGTACGGGCCAAGCGTTGACTTGACGGATAAGTATAACAATCAGGCTTCGGTTTAGCATGGGCACTCCAGCAGTGACATGCTGAACATCTAATGCAACTTTACTTCATTAGAGCTACCTCAGAGACATGTCCTTAACTTAACTCCATACTGAAATAACCAAAGAAGCTCATTGCAGAAGACACGTTTGATATATTGGATGCTGAAGCAGCTAGTGTCCACTTTGATTCAGATTACTTATTAAAGTTATTTAAAAAACATTTTCCTCTGGTGATGGTGTTGATGTCATTAATCATTATTACTACTATGCGTGTTATTAATGTTATAATGATAAATGATATTTAAAAATGTTTATACATTTGATGTTAATACATTAAAATTATTTGTTTTTTTTTTATTTTTCTTACAGTTTATCTGAACTTCATGTGACGAAGAGGAACCTACTATTTTGGTAAGTATGCAAATTTTATGTAACGATATTTTAAATAATTTTCTGGTCATTTGCTGGCATAGTTATTAGCATGAAGCATGTTATACTAATGTTTTATCAAATACCAATGTAAATTAGCCTTAATAGACATTTGTCATAACATGAAGGGAGACTAAATGGAAAAAATGGACAGTGTTGTATCCCAGGTAATTCTAAAAACACCCTCTCTAAAATCCAATGTTTTCTTCTTTCTTTCTTTGTTGTTTGTCAAGTTCATGTGGCAGTGTAAAGACTGTGGTGCTGAAGTGTTGAGGCGATCAGAAATTCTTAAACATTACAGACTAAAACGTAGTCATTTGGGGCATGGCCATCATATCAAGTGCATACATTCAGATTGTCCATGCACATTTAAGACTTGGAATGCACTTCTAATTCACTTGTCAAGGAATCATAGGAAAACTGATCAACACTCTGACATATTTGCTACTTTTATCTGTCATCTGTGTGGGTGTGGTGAACTTGGTACGGAACATGATTATTTTGTGCACATATTCCATCATTTGAAAAACAAAGAGACGGTAACCTGTATGTTTAAGGGCTGTGAATTCACAACCAATATATACAGCACTTTCAAGTCGCACAAAAGTCGGAAGCATAGTTGTTATTCCTTGGTCGATTTTAAGGATGATGTTGTTCAAGGAAATGTTTCTGCTGGAACTGATGATCTAGGTGTGTCAAACAGTGTGGAAATTTGTGAGAACAGCCAGACAGGCCACCCTGATTTCTCACAGGATGAGCCAGATGTAATAGAAAAAAAACTTGCAGCTGTGTTATTAAAGCTTGAAAATATTTGTCATGTTCCAAGTGCTGCAATTAATGAATTTTTAGAAGAACTTCAGTACTTGTTGAGCACAGCATCTTTGTTTAGTACAACAAATGTTATACGTGAGACACTGAGTAGCTACAACCTAGAAGTAGACCAGACAATAATTGATGAGCTTGCATCCACTGTATGTATATCTAATCCAGTGTGTAAGTTAATTGGTAAAGGCTGTTGTTTGGCGACGTCTTTCAAGCGCAGGAAATTCTACAAAGAAAATTTCAAATTTGTGGAGCCCGTGGAATACATATTGGATGAAAAAAACAAAAAGACACTGCAATATGTTCCAATATTAAAGTTTCTGCAACAGCTTTTCACTAATCACAATATTCTAACAAAGCTTTAGATAGTCATTTTAAATCTGAGGGTAGTGGAGAAGATGTAGTGTACAAGTCTTACAGAGATGACTCTTTTTTTAAAGAAAACAGTTTTTTGTCAGGGGGTGAGCTGCGAGTGTTGTTGAATTTGTATATTGATGACTTCGAGATTTGCAATCCCCTTGGCACATCTCGTAAAAAGCACAAGATCTGTGCGGTTTATTGGAATCTCTGCAATTTACCACCAGGTTGTCATTCTACATTGTCTTCTATTTACTTGGCTGTGCTCTGCAGATCTGAAGATGTGAAGAGGTATGGATATGAAAAGGTCTTGGAGCCTTTGTTGAAGGATCTTGTGGCTTTGGAAAATCAAGGTGTTTTTGTTGCACAGCTTGGGGATTTTGTCAAGGGCACAATACAGTGTGTAATAGCTGACAATCTTGGAGCACATGGGATTGCAGGATTTATTGAGAGTTTTGCAAGTGAATATATTTGCCGGTTTTGTGTGGCTCAAAAGTCTGAAATTCAACAGATGGATGTAACTTCAGGTGCATTTCCTCTAAGATGCAAAGAAATGCATGACATGCATGTAAGGTCAGCACAGAGCAATGGAAAACCTTGTTATGGTGTTAAAAGGCCATGTGTTTTCTCTGCTTATCTTTCACATTTCAATGTTTGCACTGGCTATCCCCCAGACATTGCACACGATATCCTAGAAGGAATATTACCAGTTGAGATGGCACAGTGCCTAAACGTGTTGATTTCAAAAAAGTATTTCACTCTTGAATTTGTCAATGAGTCCATTCAGAAATTTCCCTACAAATGGTCAGACAAGCGTAACTCTCCTCATGCTATTCCCAAGACATTCATGCAGAGGAAAAGCATTGGAGGAAATGCTCATGAAAATTGGAGTCTGTTGCGATTTCTTCCATTTTTGGTAGGACATTTGGTGCCTTCAGATGAACCAGCCTGGCAGGTCATTTTAGACCTCAGAGATATTGTTGAACTGGTGGTTGCACCAGTGCACACAGCACAATCAATTGCTTTTCTTCAAGCAAAAATTTGTGACCACAGATGTAGGTTGCGCGAGGTCTTTCCAGGTATACAGTTTTTGCCAAAACACCATTTTGTGGAACATTATCCACAGATGATCACCTTTTTTGGTCCTCTGGTTGGAATGTGGACATTGAGGTTTGAAGCAAAGCACAGTTTTTTTAAGCAGGTAGTTCGTCACACACGCTGCTTTAAAAACATCCTCTTGTCCTTGGCAGTGAAGCATCAGTTTATGATGGCATATCACTTGGAGTCAGACACAACTGAAAGCTCAAGCTTGGAGATCTCAGCTGTGTCAACAGTATCTGTTGATGTTTTGCATCAGAATGTACAGAAGGCTCTGAAGCTGAAATATTCTGATATTACTCATGTTCAGCTCACTAAGAATGCATCTGTCAGTGGCGTGAACTATAGAGAAGGTATGATTGTCATTCGTGGGTCTGCATGTGGCTTGCCAGAATTTGGTGAAGTTATCCAAATCGTTGTGGTGGAGAAGAGCATGAGTTTCATTATTAAGGAGTTGAATGGTTGGTACAGGGAGCATTTTAGGGCTTTTGAGTTATGTCACACATCACAAGTGTCCCTCATTCAACTTGGTGCCTTAGTCGACCCATACCCTTTGGCAGATTACAGGATCGGAGGCCGGCGAATGGTGGCACTTAAAAGATTCATAAATTTGCAAGGTTAGATCATGGTCATTTTCTTGAGTTCAAACAGTAATACATTAAATATGGCAACAGGAGGGCTGCCTAAAATGTTAGCATAAAGAAAGATTTTTAGCAAAGAGAATTCGATTTGAGATTTTTTTTGGTGGAAGGTACAGTCTTCCCACATCTCAGGAGTGCTGGTTTGTACAAAATTACCCTCTTGTTGCCATTTATTACAGAAATGTGCATGTTCTCAAATATTTACAACTGTAAAACATCTTAACATTCAAACTGTAATTTTATAGATAAACCTGTGTAATATATAAAAAAAAACTACATTCTCAAGTACAAAAAAACTATTCTGTTCCAGTGTTCTTGCTTAATACCCTAAAGAAAGTAACTGTGGTTTAATTGTTCAGCAGTGTGTTCCAGCTTTTCTTAAAAAAATATATATTAAAACACTAATACCACTGTTATATTTTGTCTGTTTCAACAATCAGATTAAAGAATGGCACTGCATCCAAGGGTGAGAGTCATCGTTGAAGAGGATGACTTCCGAAGACTGGTTTTCCCATCCGGATTGCCAGCAACTTTGACAGAGTTGCACAATACAATTCGTGAAACATTTGGGATTGAAAGACAGTTTCGTGTTCAGTTTAAGGATCCTGACTTTAATGATGACTTCATGAACATTACTTCAGTTCAAGATATCCAAGACAGAGGTACTTTAAAATTGGTGTACACTCTGAATGAAATTGATTCATCTCCATCTTCTGCAAAACCAGCAAGCAGCCAAGGACTTTCCAGTGTGTCTCCAGTCTCCTCATCAGACTCAGAAAGCACTATCATTCTGCAACATTCAGACAGTGAATTGAGAACACGTGCATGGCCACGGGAATTCCCTATTCCACGTTTCCCATACAATGTGGAGGTGCAGCTTCAATGAGGAAATGAAACCTTCAGAGAAAGTGGCACAAAGCTGAATATCACACCAGGCTTAAAGTCTGAGATCCTCGAGAAGCTAGCTGAGGAGATTTTCCAGTATACAGCGTATCCTCAAAATTGTCAAATAGATGATGTAGCAGCAGCACTCATTAAAAAATTCCCATGTTTGAAAGAACTCTCTGCTTCTGGTTACTATGGCTGGATGATTAGCCTGAAATATAAAATGGCAAATTATAGGACCAAAATGCGAAGTATTGGCTGTCCAGAAGTGACAGTAAATGCTTTAAAAAATAAGTCAAGAGATGAATGTCTTCCAGCCAAAAATGTGAAGAAAGCCAGAAAGGCTGAAGTCAACTATTGTCCATCAAACCCTGTTGGAGAAACAGATGAAAGCCTAGAAAATGTGAGAGTTGAACTTTTGAATGATGTCCAGCAACGGAATAGTGCATCACGTGTACGAGAGAAAATGTCGAGGACATTTTCTTACAGAAGAAAAGAGGTGGTGCAGGGAAATCCAGCCGTTGAAGAGTTTAAAGCCAGGTGGCCTGCACTTTTCCACATTGATGGGGTGAGTACATAATGGTGTACCTCTTCACATTATGTTGAGTGTTTTTTGTGTTCAGGAGAACTAATACTGTGCACAATATTTGCAGAATAGCAGCTAAAAATTATTATTCTTTTTACTTTGTCTTCTATGTGTTCCAGATAAATGCTGAATTTCAGCGCATAACAACGATCCCACTCGAGACAACCTTCATGGCATGGCTGGATAGTTGCACACCTCTGCTGACATCTGTGTTTGCGAAGAAGGGTGGTGTTACTGGACAGAACCTAGCCAAACATCTGGAGATCTTGCAAAAGGTATGTAAATATAGCAATATCCTTTTTCACCGTTACGTTAAAATATTAATGACACATTCATTAATATCATGACTGTATCAGAATTTTTGATTACTTCTTACTTCACAACCACTCCTGTCCTTCCTCTGACCAGGATCTCCGCGGATCCTTAAAAAGTATTAAAATGTCTGAAATAAAATTAACTTTTTTTAAGGTCTTATAATGTATTATATTTCGCTAATTTTCGAAATGTGGCATTAAATTTCATCAGGACGGTATTAAATTTAATTTACGCCGAATGAAAGAATATGGAGAGATATTTTCCCATGCTCGTCCCTGTCTAACAAGACGGTAAAAAGTAGCGTGTGCAGACAAGTTTACGGGACAAACCCTGGGCGCCGCCATTACCCTCCACATATGCATTTCATTTCTGCCGCCTCTTTTCGTATATTTCACAATTCCAAAAATGTAAAAGCTGGGACGAAACCCAGGCTGTTTTCAACACACATACCAAGGTCCTTAAAACAAGTGTTGGCTGACTGGACAACGACAGCTGTAGTTACATCTGACATAAAAGAAATGGAAACATGACCAATGACAACTCAGTCTGTCCATAAAGTATCTGCAGGACCCACCTGGCACTACACTTTCCTTTCAGCTTTAATTCATTGAACTCGTCATTGGATGTCTGCTTTCTTATTTTGTAGAAAAATAATCACTTAAAAAAAAAAAAGTCTACACTGATACATTGATGCCGTTTCCGAACAAATGGTTATTTTTCTGATAGCAATTATACAGTTTAATTAAAAATACATGACATGAAGGCACAGTGACATACTGTAAGTTGACCATGTCCACCAAAGTGAATCACATGTACACGTTTAAGGAAACAAAGTCATTTAAAGGGAACAAATACAGAGATTAAGATTAAACTTTATTCAGAGCACAAACAATATTAATAATCACTTAACAGAAGTGAAACAGCTGCTCACCCCCCCCTCCCAAAAAAAACAAAAAACACATTCTGTGCGTGAGTGGTCCAGGGCCAGTCTGTCACTCAAAACCCCCATCATGTTCACTCTGTAAAGGCTTTGCTGCTCCTTCTCTTGACAACCTGTCAGCCTCTTCATTTCCTTGGTAACCCGCATGGCCTGGAATATGCATCTGCAGGAAGAACAACAGACTCAGGATGAAACCCCACCCCCAACACACCCCCTGGTTACAGTTACGGTAGATGCAATCCCACCCTCAAAATACCCCTAGGGCTCACCTGGTCCCTCATGCTACTGTACACTCTGTGCCCATTGAAGATGGGGACAGTGAGGACAAATAGGACTCAGTGGACACATGCCACCCTATGTTGTCTGTCTTATTACTATTGGTTGACTTATTTAGACTTAACCTCTGATGGCTCCACCCTTGACTCCACCCACAAACATTGAAACCCATTATTGGTAAAACTTTGTCTAAAGTGTAGATTTGACTTAACCATTTCTGTTCTTGTGTTTAGAGTTAAAAGACTGCCAACATCACAGTATATGACAAAACTGTGTGGTTTTCCTCTGGTTCACCCACACTAACGCACAGAAACACACATTTTCTCTCTCTAACTGCTAACTCTTAACTCTCTCGCCCTCGAACCTGTTTTGATTTGTTTATTCTAAGACAGACCACATGATAGCACCATTGGCAGGTTTATGAGGGTGAGTGTTGATGAAATGGTGCAAACAAGGGGTCACCAATCTTAGTCCTTGAGGGCCGGTATCCTGCTTGTTTTAGATGCATTCCTCCTCCAACACACCTGATTCTAATGATAAACCTATCATCAAGCTCTGCAGAAGACTAATAATGACCATCAGTACTGCGTTCAAAGTAAGTGTTACAGGCGAACTGATTTTGGCGAACAAATCAGGTTAGTCTGAACGACTCGCTCGCGTGTGACAGGGTAGCAGTCTGTGCATGCGCTAGCCTCGTTGAAACCAGACCACAATACTCATGTCTCTCGAATTCCTGGGTCTGGACACTCTCCACGGAGAGGCGGCTGTTCGGTAAAGATGCTGTATCTTCCAATCAGG
>JAPTYR010000026.1:26941464-26951495 GCA_029814505.1 Siphamia roseigaster | reverse complement strand
GAAAGGGACGGGACAGGTGTGGGGCCGGCGGTCAGTGAGTTGTATATTTATTAAAACAACAATCATCAGTATTGTTTAGAATAGGAGAGCTAGGCTGTATGGGAAGGCTACATGGACGCTCCATCAGTTTGTCATTTCATTTCTGCATTTTCCATCAGGTTAACCCCTTAACGCCTGAAATTAAATGTAAATTTTTTTTTTAAGTGGATAAATTAAAAAAAGGAAATGCGAAGTAGAGATAACTAATTTGACTATATCATATATATTAGATAGATTTTTTTTAAATTTTTTTTGGTATGTTGCATATTTGCGACAGTAGGCGTTAAAGGGTTAAGCATGGGTCATGGGACGAGGATGAAATTAACGCTAAATTTCCTCCAAATAAAATAATATCAAAGAAAATATACTGTACATCTTTGTGTGGGTCTTAGACTCAATGTTTAACTTAATATCATTGGGTGTTGTTCCATTCAGTTATGTGAAAGTATTTGTACACAAAGTCAACATTCAACTACGCACTTTGTACTATATTCTCCCCACATTTAGGGTGGGTTTGGTAGACACCAGAGCATAACATAGAGTTGCAGAGTTGCCTTGCTACGTGCATTGTTTACTTGTATTTGATCTGGATTAGCTGTAAATGGAAGAGCACTCATTGGATTCAAATCAGTTCTTCAACACTTACTTGTATGTATTTGTAGAGTAATGTTACCCAGCACCAGGACTAATAGTCCTTATTTTAATAAACCTGGAAGTGTAGAATTGATTTTGATTAATTATTTTGGTATTTATGATTTTAAAAATTTATAATAATAATAATAATGTTTGCACTAATTACATTTAACACCCAATTGAAACCTAGTTTAGCTTAGCCCTTTAACTCCTGAGACTTTAGTAAAAACAGTAAAAAGTAAAAAGAGAAAAAAAAAGAAAAAGAAATAAAATACGCAACAAAATGAACAAAAAAAGCCAAAATGACCAATAAACTGAACAAAAATGAAAAATAAACCAACAAAATAATAAGTAACATGAACAAAGTAAGACAGGAATGGAACAAAGTTACATTAAAAGAAAAAAAAATAATGAAATAACAAAGTAAATGTTGAAAAGGAAACAAAATAAGGAATAAAAATAACAACAACGAATAAATATTTACAAAATAATAAATAAAATGGAAACATTTGCAAAAAATTCACAAAAAAAAGTTTTAAAAACACAAATGAAAAATAAACCAACAAAATAATAAGTAACATGAACAAAGTAAGAGAGGAATGGAACAAAGTTACATTAAAAGGAAAAAATAATGAAATAACAAACTAAATGTTGAAAAGGAAACAAAATAAGGAACAAAAATAACAACAACGAATAAATATTTACAAAATAATAAATAAAATGGAAACATTTGTAAAAAATTCACAAAAAAAAGTTTTAAAAAGAAAGAAATAACTGGTATCGTATTTTGTTTCTAGTTGTTTTAATTTAATTTAGGTGTTTTTCCAAACCTGTTCCATGAACAAAATTCAGTAAAAACACAGTATAAAATAAAATAAAATAAAATAAAAGCATTTTTTTTTCTGAATATTTAAACCAAATCATTTGTTCAGAATGCGTCAGCGATGACACATCAGGGGTTAAAGGGTTAAATTATCTTGCACTAATATAAATAAATACAAACTCAATGTAAATTTCAGTCAAGTTGTGGTTTTGTTGCACTACACCGTTAAACTGTCCGAACATGGCAGTGAAAAAAGTCTTCAGTAATCCATCAGCTAGCACACAAATGTATTTTTGACTTATTTATTCAATTCCAGCTGTTGTACTATTAATATTTATCTTACTTTTCCACAGTTTAAACCTAGCTTGCTGAACTTTGATTACAACTAATATTGGATCAAATTAATATTTGTTGGCGCAACCTCGTTTTCGAGACAGTTCTTCCCAGACATCTAGTCCATTTCAAATTCATCTCAGTCATTTTATTTTTCCGAGCGTATTTTGAAGTGTCCCAGACAATATAAAGCACATACAGGAAGTGCATTTTGATTTCCACTCCAGTACACCTGAAGAGTTTCGGAACATGGCAGAGGATTCAGCGCTAGTCTTAAACTCCTTCCTCTGTGAAGGTTATGTGTTTTTCTATTCCACTGGAACGCTCCATTGTCAGTGTGTGAGCAGCGGTCCCTTCTGCTGTGGCGTGGAACTACTTCAGTTGGTTTATTGTATGTGCACTGAAGCATTTTAGCGTGAAGTATTTCTTTGTTGCTGTTTTTGAAATGTCTCAATGCCATCGGCAGTGCTTGCTTTGTTTTGTTTTGTCTGTCTGGAGTTTGTCCTGGAGAGTTTCATTTATTGCAACCAATGATCACTTTGCTGTTTTTGTTATCGTGTTGTAGTTGGTTATTTAACCCCTTAATGCCTGAATTGAAATATAAGTACATTAAAAAAACAAAAAAAAAAGTTAGTTCGCAATTAAGTGGAGGTAATACTGGTCTAGAATTTTCTTTTAGAACATTAATCAGGTGGCGTTCACCGGGTTGAACCAAACCCTGGAGCTTTGACCTCCTTTTGGGTTGGTGTGAAGGAATGCTGACCTCGGACTCGGGTGCAGACCAAAGAACCGAACTCTGGTCCACCTGTAGAGGTGGTCTGGGGACGCTAAAATTATGTCTTTGAATTTGGAACAGCATTTATTGAACATCTTTAAAAATAAAACTCTCCTGTCAAATATAACTATAGATATAAAACACATGTAAATATAATATAAAGGTAAAAACAGAAGCAGTGGTTAAAAGTTAACTTAAATATTAAAAGAGACAGGAATTAAAAACATAAATAAAAAAGAAATATTCGTTAAAAACAAGCTTAAAAAGGCAGGTCTTGAGCCTGGTTTTAAAACCATTCTGTGACCCTCAGGTTTACTGGTAGGATGTTCCAAAGGTGAGCGGCATAAAACTGAAAAGCTGCCTCACCGTGAGTCTTAGTGTTCACTTTAGGACCAGTTAAAAGGCCGGTACCTGAGGAACCGTGAGGGTTCATAAGGTAAGAGCAAATCTAAAAGATCAGAAGGAGCAAGACCGTTAAGACGTTTAAAAACCATTAAAAGAACCTTAAAATCAATCCTTAAAGACACAGGGAGCCAATGCAGTGGTTTTAAAACCGGTGTGCGCTGATCCTACCTTCTGGTCTTCGTCAGCACATGAGCAGCTGAGTTCTGAAGAAGCTGAAGTTGTAAAATTCTATCTTTGGGAAGACTGAAAGCAGGGTGTTCCAGTAGTCCGTCCTCCTGCAGATAAAAGCATCTCCATGTTGGCTGGAGAGAGAACTGGACAGACTCTGGCTATGTTTTTGAAATGGTAATGGTGGATCTAATATGTGGAATAAAAGTGAACTCAGTCAAAGATACTGCCCAGGTTTGGAACCTGTTGTGATGGGTTTAAAGAACATGCTTGTCGTTTTCACAGGTGTTTCTGTCTCGTAGCCTCAGGACCGATGACTGAAACTACGGTATAACCCTAGTGAAGCTGTAGTGAAGTTTTCTACCATCCAGGTTTTAATATCTGAAATACAGTTTAAAAAAGTGTCTTCAGGAGACACAACGTACAGCAGAGTGTCATCAGCATATCTATGAAAGATGATGTCATGACTCCTGTCCTTCCGACATAGGACTCATTTGAATTTAAATGACATTAAAACCTTTTTCAGGCAAGTGACTATTTTTTTTGTAATTTCCATTCATTTTAAATAATCCTGTAAACAATCAAGTTTTTTTTTTTTTTTATAAAACTATACAATGATTCAGAGATTTATAGAAATTTTTAAGCTGTAAATAATTGTGTTTTTTGTCAGTTTATGAACTCATAACAGTTGTTTCATTGCATGTGTTTACTTTTTAGCAAGTGCTGTTCAGATGTTTTATGGAGGGTGACAGTTGTCATGCCAACCGATGACGATTTCCAATCACACATGAAGAGTTTAAAAAAGTAATATTACTTTAACTTATTTTTAATGATATATATATGAATCACTATAATTAAAATAATAATTACTATTATATTATAATTAAAACACTACATACTACTTTTCCTCATAAAAATCAAGTTCAAATAAAATGCAGGATATGTGAGCGGTTCGGTGTTCATTGACCTGATCATGTGACCACATGCGTTGCGACTCCTGCCTGGACATAAACACAGTCAGAAAACCAGACTGAACAGAGAATGGAAAGATTTCTTTGCCCACCTGGACATCTCCAAGAAAAAAAAAAACTGAGAAGCAGATACCAAAAAGGTGCATTAAATAACCCATATGTCATCTAAAATTAATGTTCATTTGCAACTTTATTCCATAATCAAACTTTGCAATTACATTTTCAAAAACAAATTAATTTTAGCAAAAAAAAAAAAAGTTGCAATTTTGAATTTCCGGGGTCACCAGAAATTTGTGATATTAAAATAGGGTCATGGGCCAAAAAATATGTGGAACCAATGGATTAAAATGAGTAAATTAAATACTTATTTTTGGACGAATATATTTGGTGATTGACAAGATACATTGTTTTAAGATGGTCGTTAAAATATTTTTGCAGTGTATTTTCCATCATACTCATAGTGTGTGTGTGTGTGTGTGTGTGTGTGTAAAAAGAAACTCTCAATAGTTTTCCATCCATCTTGCAAATATTGCAGGAATAACCAAAAATCTGATATTTGTCCAATAATGCATCGTACAAACACCACTGCCTGTAAGTTCCTGGACTTTGACTGGTGACAAAGATGTTTTATTATATCTTGTTGTATTATTGAGGAATGCATGGTGGTATATCAGAAACATGTTCTTCTCCAACCTTTCCAAAACATTGTTAAAATTCTTGATGATTCTTTCCTTTTTGAATAATTAAAATAAACAGACATTTACGCCTTTTTAACTGACAGTTGGTGTTACTCTTGAACTCACTGACCTGAATCTTTCGCCGTTTCAGTCACTAAATACCACTCTGGGCTCAGCTTCCTCTGTCGCCGGGTGAAAGAACCGCTGAACATGCATTGTTCCGTCGTCGTGGGAGCCTCGACACTCTGCTCTCATATGGGTCAACCATATATTTCAAGTTTGTGTGTATCATGTTTGTATTAATGTTCCTCAGTGAGTGCAACATAAATATAAATGAGTCTTTTGTGTGTAAACAGGGTTTGCGTTCCTTTGCAGATGCACTTGACTTTTTATCTGCTTCGAACTTGCACAGACTGACTTTCATCGACGCTGCACTCACATGAACTCAGTGATGAAATATGAACAATTTATGGGAAACTGCTGCAAAAGTATCAGTCTCATCATGTTCGTACCGATCCGATACCAATACTCACAATATCGATACTATCAGTATTTAGCTCAACATGCCCCGCCCCCCTCCCATCAATCAACACCAAAATGTCATCATTTGTTGCTTGTACTAGTATTAATATTTCCTGATAATTTCATCTAAATCCATCCATAACTTTTTAAGTTATCCTAATAGACAAACGAACCTGGCAGACACCATGACTACATTTGGTTAATTTCTCCTAATATCTTACACATCTCATGCGGTTCGATACATCTGTTACGTAAACTGTATCTTTAACATCTGGTTTGACTAAAAAAGGACATTGACTTTCCCAGGTCTAATAGTAGTAATTTATTTATCCATTTAACAAACCATAATACATACATATAATTGAGATCTCCATAAAGACATGGGTGAAAAGGCGTAGGCTGAAGAAACGGCTCATTTATGCCGATCGTATTTACACGAAAGAAACAAAATGGCACAGTTTGAAACAACAATATAAGACAAATGATTTACTCGAAGCAAAATCTTCGCTTCATCCTGATAATTATCTTACTTTATTCTAATATTTATTGATTTAAAACGTCCTTTTAAATGTGCTAACTAAAGTGCATGTTTGTAACACTTTTTATCCAGGTTATTCTATAACTCTGGAGAACAATTTGAAAAAAAATAAATAAATCTGAGTTAGAATTTTCTGCTGATTAGAATTAAAATTGTCATGCTTCCAGCTGAGTTTATTGTCTAGAATATTTCGCAAGATTTTCTATCCATGAACTTATTTAATTTCAACACAATGTATCTATAATTTGACTGGTCTATTAATTTTTCTATTGTCAATTATAATGTATTTTGTTTTACCTATCATTAGGTCCTGTGACCTAAACATATTAAAGTCATGGGACATATAAGATAATTCAGATCCTTTGGTTTGAATACAGAAAAATCTCCCCCTTCGAGGGAGATAAAAAAAAAATCATAACATCTCAAGATGATCAACAGATAATGTGTGGGATGTCGATGTACTGACACGTAACAGGTGTCTAGTACAGACCTTCTCAGATATATTCGAACATAAACACAGAATGCTCAAGAGCCACTGATTTATGGAAATGTACATGAAATGCAGTACGAGTATTAACTGCAGATTCACATTAACAGCCAACAGTATTTAGACCGAATCGTTTAAAATGATATGTGTCATGCTCATGTTAAAACATGAAGTCAAAGAGATCCCTAACCAACCAATTAGTATCCATTTCTATGCTCATCAAGGCCAATTAATTACGGAGGCTGGAATGAAAACAACGATACACAGTGGGCCTGCTGGAATACCATGTAATGCAGACGATGCACTTCGCACCCTAATGAAAAGCAGCCATGATGGGGTGAAGGCAGGGTCAGTCAAGGTGAAGGATGGTTAAGCTCAGGGTTTGGATTGAACGACAATCCGCTGATTCAGAGGCTCCCCAAGATAATCAGCAGCGTCCAGCTCTATCCTTGGAAGGCTAGAAGGGCTTCACAAACAGGAAGAAAAGAAATCAATACGAACGCCCCATGGGCACCACGTACTATATGTTAATTATTTTTTACAACTACTGCTATACGTGGGTCAGAACTACTGGAATTTCATTCTTCCATGACTGTAAAGCTCTCTGAGGACGTGAAATATAAAAGCACACAGACTTACCTTCATTTGAACGTTGTACATTTCAAGTCTGTTCACAGCCAGAGGTGCTAATTAGATTGATTTCAAAGATTTGGGTCATGCAACATTGGCTAAAGATGTAGAACACTGTAAGACGGTACACCGAGTGCAAATAGAGAGAAATAATCTACTGATGACACCCTTATCGTATGGGTAATTATTTTGTTTCCTGGATTTGATCAAAAGTTTTCTGTCTAAAGAGTAAGGAGGAAAAAAAAAAACATTTGTATTTTAGGACATTATTGGAAAACAAAGTGGGTCAACCAGTGGTGGCTTGTCAACAGAGGGCGCTATGGCAACATCCCAACGGTCTCACACGAAAAAGATAAAATAATTTTACAAATCCATGAATATTCAAATAAGCTATATGACATAGATGTCATGTAGCTCATAGATTAGCAGATGACGGTCGTATGTTTCAGGGTGAAAGTGAGTGATCAGTTGTTCGTCTGTACTGGCCGTTTACCACTGTCTGTTTTCAGACCAGTTCGGCACAATGTGACAGCAAATGGTAAATGGACTGGAGTTAAATAACACTTTTCCGTCTTCAAAGCTCTTTAAGTAATGCCGCCACAAAAAGGGTGGAGTTACTACGCCCATCCTTAGGCAGCCCCACAGTCCTGGTATTATTACAGCGCGATCCATTTATTTTCTAACTTGGTCATTTCAGTCGAGGGTAGCAGTTTTATCTTAGATTACAACAATGTGGTCAGTGCAGGTTGATAAACTTAGCTCCATCTCCTCCACTGTACCTTTGAACTTTCCCAGTTCTGTATCAGTTGCTGCTCTGTTCGAAGTTAACCGTCTTTTACTGCCTGGAGCTCAGATTTGATTGTAGGTAAATCGTCATGTAGTTCGAGTTTGAAGATATCCGCTGTTTGCTTACGAATTTCGGCAAAGAGCAAGTTTTAGGGCTGAGGTGTCGGCAGGTGCATGAGGCCGGGTGGAGGTGCACTCTGAGGGAGGGGGGGAACCACACATGGGCGGGGCTGTGGGCTGGACACAAGGACCGAATAATGTCTGAGTCGACTGACATCCACCTCTGCTTCTGTTTGTCATTCCTAAATTTAACCAGGTGATAAACATGGAACTTAATTTCTAACCAAAAACCACAGTTTAGAAAATAAATGAGTATTTAATCTGAAGTCTGTGGGAGCCTCCTCAGCCACGTCTTCCTCCATGCTGAGCTCATCCAGAATTCTCAAAGCTCTTTACATAACTACGCACACTCACACGTTCACTGCTGTCATAGAAGGTGCTGCTGGACCTACTGGGGGAAATGTAGCGCTCAGTGTCTCGCCCAAGGACACTTCGACATGTGAACAGCTGGAGCCAGGATTTGAGCGGCCAAGTCATCAATCATTGGGCGACCTGTTCTACCAACGACAAGCAGGCCTTGAAAATGACGTGGACCCAGAAACTGGCTGGACTTTGGACCGGAGGAAAGTCACCTGGTCCCGGGCTGTGGGTCCAGGGACTTGGCCTTGCTCAGTAACGTGGACCAGCCACCAAGAGTGTGTAGCAATGACAAAGTCCAGCTTGGGTGTAGGCTACCTCAGCACCAGACCGGTTAAAAGGATGAAGTTCAGCTGGAGTCTGGGTTCACGAGCACTGGTTCGGTTAAAAGGACGAAGTTCAGCTGGTTTCCGGTTGCACATCATTTTCAAGGCCTGTTAGTCGTAGTTTCTGGACCTGTCTGTTCCTCTGCTCACCCTGCAGGTGTCCTACATCACCTGACAGTGTCAATGACAGCGTTTTGTTCACATCCATCGCACTTTAAGGCTAAAAACCTACTTTAAACTTTCTCTCTTATCACTGTTAACTACTTTTGTGTATCGCATTCATGCCCAATATGGCGGACGATTTCTGGGTCAGCTACAAAAATGTAACGTCACGTGGCGTGATGGGATAGATCAATACGGGACAGGGTGAAAAGCTAGAAAGCTAGCTTACCATTACATGTTTTCACATCCACCCACTTTAGTGATCTCCACATAGTACAATTTCTAATGGAAATGCAAACCAAACTGCCTCAGCAGCAGCACTCAGCTCGACACCACATGGTCGGGTTTTGCAAATGAAAAGGGCCAAAAAGTCAGCCCTGCAATGAACCGGCAACATATTCAGCAGGTACCCACAGGTAGATGATACATTTTATCACCCCTGCAATGATGACAAAGCAGTTCAGAAGATGCATAAATGGGTTTAAAATAGTGATGACTCGTGCATGTGCTTTATCCTCGTGGTGATATGTGGTAATAGTGCTGGTTGTCGTACTATGGCCCAACAACAAAATTCAATCACCATCCACCGCTGGGATCAGCCTCAATGTTACAGGGGTTTTGTCTTGAATGCATCTTCTGTGGTGTTTTGTGGGATTCTTACGGCTCTATGAATTCATCAAATGCTCCTTTGGTCCAATCCAACGGTACAGGAAACACATCTGTATGCAGATTTAGGTTGGGAGAAATTTTTTTTAAATATATAAAATCTCAAATTATAATTGTTTTCCGTATTCAACAAGTGCATTTAAAATATATAAACAGCTTTATTTTTCCACACAGCTGCTTCATGCATTTAGTAAAATAGCTCCAAATGCTTTCACTCATCAAGTTAAGGGCTCAGCCTGTAAGATTTCAGGTATGAAACTGTAGAAATGGAATATTAAATTCACATATTCAGTTTCCATTAGTGTAGAATCACTTCCAAATAAGAACCAGTTGCATTTTCAATGCCTTAGAATGAGCCAACTGACTCTTTCCAAGACTGTTTTTTGCTTCTTCTTTTTTTTAAATGGCAGATGGCATCCAATGTTAAAATAAATCACCATCTCCTATATCTATATATAAAGCCTTCATCAAACTCAGAGTTTCATTTACTTGTTTTAGGCTCTTGAGCTACATTATACCATTTTATACCAATTGACCGACTCCACCCATGAATGGCAACTGACCAATCATAGCTTAGCAACTGTTGCTACTCCACCAAGCTCACCATGTTAGT
>JAPTYR010000026.1:26630551-26641506 GCA_029814505.1 Siphamia roseigaster | reverse complement strand
TACTTTTACTTTAATACTTTAAGTAGTTTTGAAACCAGTACTTTTATACTTTTACTTGAGTAAAAGCTGGAGTTGATGCTTCAACTTTTGCAGACGTTTTTTTAAAACCTAGTATCTATACTTCTACTTGAGTAATGAACATGAATAATTTTGACACCTCTGGCACCATCCCATGCACTGCAATTCAAGTACTGTAACTTTGCTATTCTGGATTAAACCTGTTCTGAATGTAAATCAATTTCTCGTTATCAGACTGCAATCAACAGTTTTCTTAAAGGGGTCATATTTTACTAATAGTTGTCTCGATTATTTGTGTATTTGGACCCTAATCATTCATAAAGTTTGAATTTGAATCCTCCAGGTGCTTCAAAACTATATTTATTTCTTCTATTTCTTTTTTTGTTTTTTTTTTTGCAAAAAACAAGTGGCCATTTTAATTCCTTCTTAATTGTTTGTTATCTATAACTAGTTATGTCACAACATTTGTACGAATAAGGTCAAGACTTATGATGAACATTTGTCTGAGTTCATCATAACTGTTTGTCAGCAGCAGAGTTTGGAGACTTTCCGATTTCCTAAAATGTTCAGTTGTTGGTTAAACAGGACTGAGCAGAACAGGTAACGACCTGGAGGGGGCGGGGCATGAAGTGACTCATTTGCATTTAAAGGGCCAATGCTAAAAACAGTCATCGCTCAGAAACAGGGGTGAAGTTTGGCCTGTGGAGTTGAATTAATAAAGAATTCAGACCCAAGCAGAGCATTTACAGTTTAAGCAGACCACAGGGAAATATTTTAAAATGCATAATTCCATTTAAAAAAGCAAAATATCACTCCTTTAGACAAAAATTAACATTGTTAAAACATTGTTTTATTGTGCTATTTTCATTTATTTATGTTTGCATTTCTCTCATGGCTTATTTACTTTTTTTTAACTATATTATTATTATTATTATTATTATTATTTTCCTATTTTATTATGTTTTGTTTTTAACTGTACCTTCAATTGTGGGATAATCTTCTGTTGTAAAGTACTTTGTGCTATATTCAACATGTATGAAAAGTGCTATATAAATAAAGTTTGATTTGATTGATTCATTCATTCATTGATATACACAAAGGCTGGCTTCTGAACTTATTTTATCTTCACACCATGACAGCCAGGGGGTAGACAAAGCCAGTTTATTGTATGTGTAGGAGCTCACTGGAAAGCCATGGGCCAATGCATGAGGTAGAGGTCCAGATAGGAGAGGCCCAGGTCAGACAGGCTGGTCCTACAGGCTTCCTCCACATCCTCTGGGTGGTGCTTGGTGTTCCACAGTTTGGATGTCACAAACACCTCTTCACGATGCAGAGCCTGAAGGAAAAATAACAATAGAAGGCATCAGGCTTTTGGTCTTTTGATTTCATTCTATTTTTATTTAAAACTGTTTAAATAAAAATAGAAATTCAAACATAAGATTATGTTTATGCCTAATATACGAAGCAAGTGGGACTGCAGGTTGCGCTTTTAAGAAACAATGCCAATAACACCACGACGAAACATTAAAATCAGGACTAAACATTTGACAATATACATACAGTACATGTTGACACAGACCAAGAAACAGTCAAGCAATAATAAAAATCTTCCATAATTTTAATGGTACATAGCTTTGCGTAATGTGAGATCCAACAATAAACTAACAATAATAATAGACGATTCTAGATAATTTATCATAAAGGGCATAAACAGTGCACCATAAAAAGAATCATACTTCGCTTATGTTCAGTTTATTATTATAAAAAATGATATTCTGTATTCTATGTCCTGCTACATCTGTGGCATCATTTATTTTGAAAATATCTTAATTCCAACGTGAATTTTCGTGAGTCCACAGAATGACAAGACCAAAACTACTGACAAGCTCCCTTTCTACCTCCATTGTTTAGGGTCATCTATCAAACACAAAAACAACCTTATCTGGAAATAAAGAATGATAATCTTTTGTAATCAGTGGTCATAGTAGCAAGCAAGCAAACAAAGTTTATTTGTATAGCACAATTCCTACACAGGGCAATTCAGTGCTTTACAAAAATCGAGAAGTTAAAAACACACAATTGCACAATCAATAAAACATAAATATCTGTCAATTAAAATAAAGTAAAAGAGAAGAGTGCAGATGGAACCCTTTCAGTTATATGCACAGTTGTAGCAGTAGTCATAGTAAAACCATTATTTCAGCTGAATATTGGTTAGAGTCAATGGAAATGTCTTGATCCAAAGATATAATTAGGATGTGAATAATATAGGCAAAGCAAATTTATTTGTATAGCACATTTCATGTGCAAGACAATTTAAAGTGCTTTACATAAGACATACAGGAAAGACACAATGATTAAAATGCATTAAAAGACAGTCAAGATAAGAGACATTAAAACATTTTAAAAACAATTAAGAATTCAAGTAAAAATATAGTTGAATCCTGAGGCCACAGTCATATTTACACCTCTACTATCACTGTTTAGTGTTTAGATACTACAGTAGAGCACACATATTGAAAATATGTTCATTTTTTAAAGATTTAATGATTAAAAGTGAGTTTAGAATCACCCCAGTGCATGTAATAATTGATGAAACTGTAACTTTGTGCAGTATTATACAACATTTAAATCCTGACAATCATTCCCTGGCTGGTGAAGATTCACTAATCTAATACAAATATTGATATCAGCCCCAATCTAAATAAAGTTAACCATATTTTCTCACCTTCCCGAGCCTCAGAGCCAGAGCCTGTCCCACTTCCTGCTCATTATTGTATGCAGCTGCACAGTCAATGTGTCTGTACCCACAGTCTAAAGCTGCCAGCACTGCCTGCTTCACCTGAACACAAACACAGGCAGAAATCCTCCGATCACTGCAAAGAAATCCCAGAAGCATTGTTGTGTTTGCAGATTAGTCTTATTTCTACCTGTCCTGGAGCACTTTTCCATGTGCCCAGTCCCACCAGGGGCATCCTCTGCCCTGTAGATAAAGTGACAAAGCTACTCATGGTCCAACCCTGAAGACCTGGCAGTTGAGAGACAGTAAAAGTGAAGTGTTTGGTGTGTTCATATGTACACCCCGATGAAGTGAACTATTCACCATGACTGTCGTAATACTCTGTTACTGATTATTATTCACATCAGAATTCATTAACTGTGGCACAACCTCACTATTTATTCTTAGGACATTCAGGGCATGTAAATAAATATATAAAAGTGAATCACAGGATGACAAAATGAACAATCGGTGACCTGGTTTTTGTCGTTATTTCAGAGCTCAGAGCTGAAAAGTGTCTTTCAGTGGAAATATAAACCCTGTGCGAACCAAGCCTTATTGCCAGAAATAGCTGATACAGTTATATGGCATTAGTCACAGCATGGTGTTACTGCAGCATCTCAGAGAGCCTTCCTATGCCTCACTAATTGTCTGTTAGATCCACACCATGTGACACCCACAGTTTATTGACGACAGCAGTGGTTTCACATGATCAGTTTCTTAACACAGATCAGCTGTTTAGACTGACCCCTGGTCTGACTCCAGATTAGTGAGTAACTCATCAAATGATTTAATGATTTTTAATGTTTCAGACATGCTTTGGCTAAGATTCAGTTCCTACCTGGGACTCCTCTGGTAGATGGACGTGTGGACAGATGAGGACATCTGTCAGGGTTTGAACAGTCTGAGGTCAAAGTCTGATTGCATTTGTTTATGTGTAACTAAAACTCACAGAAATGTCCAAATATTTCTGTGCTCATGGAAGTTATACACAGTTTCTAATGCATAAAAGATTTATACATGTTTATCAGGGTCTGTTTTTGCAGAATTCTACTAAGTTTTTTTTTAATTCTTCTCTGGAGTCAAGTAGTTTGTTTTTCACATTCATGGTAAAATCCCATTTTTAACGTAGATTTTTTTCTAACCATTACTAGGGGTAAAACCTGATCTACATCCATTACATGCATTTCATTGTTGTGCTACTAACACAATGATATTCTATTCTATTCTATTCTGTTCTTTTCTTGCATTAAAACAAACCCTGTTCATCTCAATCTTTGTGAACATTTGGTTTTCTATCTTCTTTACTGAAAACACCTGATCAATAAGCACTACTGGTTATTACAATGTACTTTTTGTTGTGTTGTGTTCCAAAACAGAAATTTAATATGACTGTTAAAAAGAAAAAAAAGAGCAAAAAGTGCAACACAAATGATATTGCACTGAGAATAAATACTAAACATATCTGGGCTGTTTCCATCCAAGACAAATATTTCATGCAAAAAAACTTTTACTTTCCTGGGTCTCAAGATGACAAATGAAACATGAAACACTGTATCTCTGATTAAATGACCAAAAGAGATACAGTATATATGTGCAAAAGTAATGACACAAACTGTTAAGTTCACACATTTGGTTTATTTGTTGGCATTTTGAAAAGATCAATAAATATGGTCAAATGCACATTAGCAGTGGCAGTCAGTCTTTCAGCAGCAGCCGCACATGTGCATTCTGGTTGCAGCCAAAGTCCAGCAACTCTGGAGGTTCTAAGAGGCAGGACGCTCACACACTCCGACACATTCAAGTCTCTAATCATTTCATAGTGTTCTCACCGTCTGTGACATAAAAGTGCATTTATCAACATGTTGCATTCAAACATTTTCCCATACATGATATATTTATATATATATATATATGAACTATTAGGACTTTCTGTTGAAACCATACATACATTTTATCTTTGCTGTAAACTACAAATGGAAGAGCTGAAGAGAGCTTTCAGAGCCTCCTGCAGCTGCTGCAATTTTTTTACAAAACCTGTTTCCTAAACTTACTTGAAAAACAGATGCAAAGTTTGATATACAGATGTTAAGAGGACAGAAGCAGTTATCAAAACACTAAGTGAGTACTCCATGAAACCAAAAGTAGACACTAAATTGGTCTATTTTTGGCACTGCTCACAGTAGCACCAAGACATGGCCTTCAAGTGGCACGAAGGAAAGCAGAATATACACAACAAAGATGGCTTTCCCAGAGGAATCAACAATTATTTGCTGTGGATTTCAGCTACACTGAATGATATTTAACATGCAGGCATCCCTCTGGGAAATCCAACCTGTACTGTACGGCACTTTACAGGGATGCATTGGCAAAAGTCGTCAATCTGCTAGCAAATGTCTTCTTAAAAACTGTCCATTGTCTACATACAGTAAAAAATTGTGATAAATTTCACATTGCTTTCTTACAGTTTCTCATTATTACCAGCTCCCAATAGAACTGTTTTACACAGCATAGGGCATTGTCTATTGTGCATGTCACACGGCTGGTTATATATATATTACAGTGTGATCTGTGTGTGTTTTCACATGTGGCATGACACAGGGCTAAGGCACCTAAATGTCCCTCAGATACAGAGCCTGGCTCGTCATTTCAGAGTAACCATCGACTCAGAAGGGAAAGCACCCATGTTATGTGCAGATTGTATTATCCAAGCTTACACTGCTGTTTCAATATGTGATTGTCATTCCCAGATTTTCCAACGCAGCTGAGATATGTGAACACTATTTGGAGTAATACGGGATTTTAAGTGCATTGTGGCATCAGAAAGCAACTTGAATTTTGGGGAGACAGATCATAGTAAACAGTTAACAGCCTACAGACCTCTAGCATGACGCTTTTATTCAGTCGAAAGCAAGTGGTGTTATGCACTAAACACACTGAAGCTGCTGGTACACTCAAGGTGAAAATAAATTATCCTATTTCGAACCTCCTTTGGAAATCAAAATCCTGGAAAGAAACACCATTTTATAAAATATCTTACCCTTCATCCCATCACAAAAAGACAAGGATCGGAGAGCCATATAAAACCACTGATAAGTCCGTAATAAAAAAAAAAACAGAGTTAAGAAAAGAAGTTCCAGGTAGAAGCCACAAGTGTGCTGACCCATCCTCAGCACTGCTTCCCTGCTCAGGTGTTTGTGTGCCAGGACCAAAAGACAAAACAAGCACAGATAATTACATCCTGATACTGCCCTTCCTCTTGGCGATCTTCCTTCATCCTCTATGGAACACCTAAAAATAATGGCTGTTTAATGCTGTGTGCATTAATACAGGACAAGGAGACTGCAGGAGGTAACTACCTGTGTGACAAACTTCTAAAACAAAACAAAAGGGTAATAAAGGCATGTAATAAACAGATTTTCTGAGTTTGGGACATTTAGTCTGGGGTATGTGGTGGTAGATGGGAAGAGGATAAGTCTTCTTATGACTGTGGGAGGTGTTGTCTGATTATCTCTCTGGACTGAGGGGGGATCCTGTCAGGAAAACGGACTGAAAACTCCACAATGAGATCACCGCGCTGAGACGGGTTCTTGGGAAAAGGCAGACCTTCCCCTCTGAGCCGTTTCACCGTCCCTGGTTTGATGATGTCGTGACATGGGAGCGAGATGACCCGGTTTTCCAGCGTGGGAATGCTAACTGTGCAGCCACATAACGCCTGGAAAAGAAAAGGAGAGGAGAGGGTTAATATCTTTAATAGGAATGAAATGCCAAAGCCATGAATATAACAATGACCTAATGTTTCCATGAGCCAAAAACTTTCGTTTATCTTCCCTAAGTAAATCATCCTAATAAGTCAAACTTCTATGTGCCTTCTGTGTGTGTTTATTATTAGAGACAGAAAAGTAGGCCTTGCTGACAAATCGTTTCAGTATTGACCAAAGCACTGTGGGGTCTAGAGAACAGCATTTGGAACAGGGATGTGTGGAAAACATGACTTGGCAGTGGAAAAGTTTTCCGGTCTTTGTGTTTTGTGTGTATTTTTTTTTTGTGTGTGTGTGTGTAGGAGGTGTCTGTAAGTATGTCAGAGTTGGAGGGTCTACACATTGCACAGGGGACTAATTTTAGCAGTGGTCTCATAGCTGGGGCTAATGAAGTGAGGCAGGAATCGGCTGAGCTCGTAAATAGTTGGAGGGCTTGTCAGATTGGAGAGAGCACACACACACACACACACATGCACGTATGCACGCACGCACATCCACGCACACACACTAAGCCTCGCCTTCTTATCACAGTGCCTGATGAAGCCAGTCAGAGTGTAACGAAAGCTAAACTAAACACAGAGACCTGGCGTTATCACGACTTCACAGGCTTTCCAGTGAGCATCATTCACCAGATTTGTTCTGAATAAACTCAGCTATCTGAACCCACAACTCTGTGCACGAACATCCCAATGAATAAAAACTTTTCTTACATGATGCTATTCCTTGGAACTGTAACAAAATAAATAACAAAACAACAAAAAAAAATTGCAGGGAACAGAGGAACTGAGACAGAATAATGGAAAACCTCTCCAAACACACATAATTCATTAGAGTAAAAGGCAAAAAAAAAAAGCAAGACAGCACAAAAGCACACAAATAACAAAGAGATGCATAAAATTCCCAAAAGACATTAAAAGGAACATGATAAATGGTCTTTTGGAGGCAATCTACATATAAAAATGAAGCTTTAAATCAAGAGTTTTCCCAAAGCTTTTCTCTCTAATAACGGACTTAAATGTCCCCAGAATATATTGAAATTGGAATTCTCTTAAGGGATTCACATTGAGAATCTGTGCTCTGTATTAGAAGATGAGGTTTGTGTCTGAGGTTTTTCCAAAATACACTCCCTATTAAAAGCATTGGTAACAAGCCTCTTGTAATGTAAGAGTGATTTATCTTGTACTTGCACATGCTTAACTTTTGATCCCCAGTCGGTGTCATTATATGGCCAACATTCATTAATTCTGTTCAGGAATTTTCCTTCAGCTTTGTTAACGAACATGGACAGTTAAAGTTCAGTTCAACAGAGCAGCTGCTTCAGTGGACACACAGGTTTTCAACAAAATAACTCTAAACAACTGTTCCATTGAAGTGAGTTAAAAATATTCACCAGATTAATCATGATGATGGATTAATCTGTGCTAATGTGTTAATTTTGACAGTCCTAGTAAAATCATTAAAAACAACTTTTCTGTGCTTATCTGTTTTCTATCAAATTGTGTATTTAGTTTACATATATTACACATTAAGGCTCTTAATTGGGGGAAATAATCCCAGATGATTTGGTAAATCAAGACTTTGTCAGCAGAATTAACCAAGAATACATTTCGCCGAAGCATAATTATAGCAGTTGAATGTTTTTTTTCACTGCTCACAGGCTTAATCCTTTGGGAAAAGAAATCTAGTATTTTACACTTATAACAGTATTGAAAAACAAACTGTTAAACATTCATGTAGTAAATCTAAATGAAATGTGTTTTCCCCTTTGATAACATTTTTAAAGGTCTAATAACCCTGGTCTTCAAGTAAAACTCTTCCAGAATAAAAATAGTCAAACTTGACCAAATATAAGTCACAGAAAAAGAAAAAAAAATCTGCCAAAAGTATGAGTTGGTTGTAGTTTCTAAAAGACAGTATTGAGCCAAAATGTGAAATTCTGAGAATTAATAAAAGAATGGAAATTCTTAGAAAAGGAATGTTTGTTTCAGAGCTAAAGATCCACCTCAAAACAACATCTGCACATGACGATACATTCACTCGACAGGTTCTATCTGTAAAATATTTATAAATGTATGAATGTTTATAAATAAACATGTACAGAACCGAAGAACAACTGTGGATTTACGTACTGTATCATTTTATAGTTGTTTTCTTCTGACAACAAATTAATCCCTTAATGCCTACTGGCGCAAATATGCAACATACAAATAAATAAATAAATCTATGGTATATGCTGTAGTCAAATTAATTATCTCCACTTAATTCAGTATTTCCATTTTTTTATGACTCGTATTTAAATTCAGGAGTTAAGGGGTTAATTTATCGCATTATTTCAGAATAGAGAACCATATATAACAGGCACCATAGTGTCCACGTTGCAGCCTTTAACAGCTGCCTTTGACATGTGATGTGCAGAACAGAACACACATTCTGCAACAACTGACCAGTAACTGACAGTAACTACGAGAAAATGAACTTTATTATCATGAGCTAAAGAACCAAACATCCACCATCGACCAAAACCATCCACTGATCTAAACTGTTTGTCTGTTCAAAATAACTGGTAGAAAGTACAGTTATTTTTTTTTTTTTCATGGTCATCAGATATGACCCATTTGGACGTTCAGAGGCTCTGTAGTTACCGTGGAAACACAATCATCTTCTGCAACATTGATTCATCAGTAAATCAGATGGTGATGGATGTCACCTTTTCTTGTTTTCTCTGTATAATACCCTTCCACTTTATTCTGATTTTATGACGATCTACATGATTGGTTAATTAAATGTTGGAAAAACACACTGGGGAAAAAAAAAGCAAAACAAAGAGGATGATATTACAATACATTTTTAAATATAGAGAAAAATCCATTTGGGAACTAACACAAATGTCACACTGGGTTATTATGGGTGAGTTCATTTGTTTTCTTGAGATAACAAATTCATTTATTTCATTATCTCGAGAAAATTAATGTTGTTCTCTCAAGATTGTAAAATAAATCAATTTAAGAAACGGATCTTTGGTATCCCGAGATAACAAATGAACTTCTGTTTATTTAGAAAAAACAATCCAAAAATAATCTGTTCTGGGCTTCCGTTTATGTATATAATAATACACCGTCATATATATATATAATGTGTGTGCGTTTTCTGATTCATCAGATTAAGTACATTTAATGTCTGAAGCAGATATTTTCCAAGGAACTGTAAAGCAGTGTAATTAAACTCTAAATTGGACTGAAATTCACATTTTTTGGATAAACAGAAAGTTCTATGGGTAAATCATACCTTTATTTAGAGCAATAGAAAGCATAGTCTATAATTGCATGTAGCAATTACTAACAAGTGAAGTGAAATTGAAACTCTTATGTATTTACCTCAACATGAATGAAATACATTTGCAGCAAAGTGCGCTGTTGGAGTTCCCGCTTAATTATACTGTACCATTTGGCCCAGTGCAGATGTTATTACAGTAGTCTCTAACTAATAGTCCTGAACATTTACTATAATTATATGCAAAAAAAAATAAATAAAAAAATCCACCAATTGAACGATGACTTTTTTTGATGTGAAAATGAGACCGTACCTCTCCCAAAACTGAAGCAGTCATTTCTATGCAGACTCCCTGGAACTCTCTTGTTGTTTCTTTTATTAATACAAAACACTCTGAAGTTTAATTTGTTTTTGTTTTGTGTTTTTAATATGAGGGATAATCCTGCATTTTAACCCCCTATTCAACTCAGCACCAGGCTAATGATGGAGAACCGAGGATTCTCATGGTTGAGAAAACGTCAGTTAACGAACATTGAAAGGATCTAAACCTCAGCCAATCAATAGACACCGTGGGCAGTGATTCCACATCAACCTTGGACATTCAGCTCCGACAGTAGACTCTCATATGAAACTAACTTCCCTGAGCAGGATCTGATTCCTGTAAAGAACATTTTCCAACATCCCAGATTCTACTCTCCCCTTATTGGAATTCATCGAAGAGGCTGAAATGTGACCTTTTGACCCCTTCCTACTTTAGCGACACATTAAAGAGACTACAGGATTGATGTTTACGAAAGGGGGTGATGCTTATCGGCGCGGCACACCTACGAGAGTGACAGGCTTTTAGGATAGTATGCAAAACAAGTGCATAAACTGAAATGAGAACAGTGGTTTTGACAAGATAAGAGTTTGTGTCTATGAAATATTTATCCTTAAAGGCCTTTGCGATCGGAGTGATTTTTTTTTTGTTTTGTTTTTTCTTTTTTGCTGAGACCCCTTTTAAAAATCACAGGAGATAAGACAATGGATCAGATATGTATTAGTGAATATACTCCAGGGCCCACCTTCTGGAAGAGGCAGTGTGAGTGTCTGAGTCTGCAGTAGATGAAGCCCACAGTGCCATCAGG
>JAPTYR010000026.1:26410809-26422800 GCA_029814505.1 Siphamia roseigaster | reverse complement strand
TGGTTAGCTAAAGTGGTTAGCTTCCTGCAAGGCCTCCCCTGCTTTCTGTGGACCAAATAAATTCCCGTGGTTGGTGTAACCGAACTTGACCCATCTCCAGTGTCTGTGTTTGGTGGAATTTATTTCACAAATATGTCTTGCTCTGCTGTTGACTGCACCAATAGACCAAAAAAGAAGTCGGACCTCCAGTATTTTCGGTAAGTGATATTTATATAGTAATTAGCAGAAGAGTTTTAAGCATTAGCTTCTGACGTTAAATTGCTAACTAGCTATGTCAAATAGTAGCATATTGAGAAGGTATCATTGTAGTGTTAGAATTTGGGTCTAAAATGTTAAAAGTGTTCATTTGAATTTAAATGGGATTAATCAGGACATCTATCTACAGCATATATGATAGAATTAATAAAATTAGTACCTTTTTTAAATCGGCTCTAAAAATGATTAGATAATTATAATTACCTTAGTTTAGCGACTAAAACCTTACAAAACGTTTATATTTTAATACATGTTAATAAAATAAGATACAGGTAGTGATCTCAAGCTGAGCAATTAAGTAAAATACATAAAATCAACAGTAGAATAAATGTAAAAGTAAAGGTGAATTATTATAAATAATCTACAGTGAGGAATACCTAAGATTTAAGTTATCTTCAATATAAATTAGACTAAACACAGTGTTACAAATATGTGACCACATTTTCCAATGTTAAGTTTTCCACTAGGTGATCCAGATAGGCTTGACAAGTGGATGGTCAACATCAGACGACAAAACTGGACTCCCAACAAGTCTTCTCGTCTGTGCAGTGAACACTTTGAGAGTCACCACTTCACCACTGACACCAGGGTAATTTTTTCCACTTTTGATTTAAAGTGATACATATATAGGTATATTATATACAAACATATACATATATACAAGTATCAGCGTACAACAAGAATTAAATTAAGCATCCATATTGTGCCTCAATCATTTATTATTTTTTATATGCAATCTACGTCAATAAAGGGTGTGTTTTTTTTAATACATACACCTTATCCTAAAGACTCTAATGTGCAAATATCTTTATGAATAATGGCCACATCACATTCAAAGTAACATCATGATTTTTTGTTCAATGATGTGTTGGTAGGGATGGACTTGCCTCAAGGACACGGCTGTACCTACTATTTTCTTTTCCTCTGAGGGCAAAGAACTGCAGAGAGAGAAAATACAGGTAAGTGAACGTGATGAGGTAAGTCACAATCCTATTTTTGATAGTACTGAGAAGGTTGCAAATGTAGACAAAAGAAGCAGTCCCGCCAGCTTTGCTGCCGATCAGAGTAATATCATGTTAACGGAAGGCATGCCTGAGCAGGCCTTTGTTGCTCAAGATGTCTTCCATGATGACATTACTCTGACAGCAAATGTGTGTGACAGTTTTGGTTTGGATCAGTGCATCAGTGTGCAACAAAAACTAAATTTGGCATCTGGTCACTCTTATACTGTGCCTCCACAGCATAACATTCAGGGTGATCACTCTTACATAGTTACAGAGTCTCCAAGAACACTTAAAAGAAAAGCTACTGCAGCAGAGTTAAAGCTTTGTGAAGCTCGCAAAAAGCTTAAGTTAAAAACCCAGGCTACTAGAAGATTGAAAAAAAAAGTTTCTTCTTTGAAAAGTTTAACAGCATTGCTTCAGAAGAAACTGCTCATATCAACAGAGTGTGCTTCTCTTCTTGAGACCCTGGATGATGTTCCCAGGGAGATGTTTCAGAAAATTCAACGGAAGAAAAGGTCAGTGTTTTCTGAAAATGTGAAGCAATTTGCTGCTACACTGCATTTTTACTCTGCTAAGGCCTATGATTATGTTAGAGAAACATTTCAATTGGCCCTACCTCATCCTCAGACCATTCGTAAGTGGTACAGTAGTGTCTCTGCAGATCCTGGTTTTACCTCAGCATCATTTACAGCTTTAAAAAGTCATGTTGCTGAGAAGAAGAAGGAGGGGAAAGCAACTGTTTGCTCTTTGATGTTGGATGAAATGTACATTCATAAGCAAACAGAGTTTGATGGGGACCAGATTCATGGCTATGTGGACATTGGTGCTGGTGAGATGGAAAATGTTGTGGCAACACAAGCACTGGTCTTCATGGTTGTTGCTGTTAATGAGTCTTGGAAGATCCCCATTGCTTACTTTCTCATCAGCAGCATGAATGCAGAAGAGAGAGCAAACCTTGTTCGAGAAAGTCTTATCAGACTTCATGAAGTTGGAGTTAGGGTTGTTTCCTTGACATGTGATGGTCCCTCCCAAAACTTTTCAATGATCAGGGAGCTTGGTGCCAAATTGGATATCATGGACATGAGATCTTACTTTTTCCATCCAGTAGATCACACACAAAAAGTCCATGTTCTCTTGGATCCATGTCATATGCTCAAACTTCTCCGCAATGTTTTCTCCACAGTTGAAGTTCTTGTAAGAGAAGATGGCCAGCAAATAAGATGGCAGTACATTGAGGAACTGCACAAGCTTCAGGAGAAAGAAGGCTTGCGTCTTGGCAACAAATTAAAAATGGCACACATTCAGTGGCGAAATCAAAAAATGAAAGTCCATCTTGCAGCCCAGCTCTTCAGCAGCAGCATAGCTGCTGCTCTGGAGTATTGTGAGCAGCATCTTAAATATCCACAGTTCAGTGGATGTGCAGCCACAGCTCACTTTTTGCGCACAGTTGATTCTGCTTTTGATGTTCTGAACAGTCGCAATCCGCTTGGAAAAGGACACAAAGCACCAATCAAACCAGGCAACAAAGAGTGTGCCAAGATTATTTTAAAAGAAACCGAGTCTCTTCTCCGTGGGCTGAAAATAAAAGGAAAAGACGATAGATTTGTACATGTGCATGCCACACAAAAAAAGACACCAATCTATGGTTTCATTGCTTGCTGCAGAAGTGTCATGGCCATCTATGAAGACCTGGTAGAACAGCCAACTGCTCCATGTCGGTACCTTCTGACTTACAAACTCAGTCAAGATCACTTGGAGCTGTTCTTCTCTGCAATCAGAGCTCGTGGTGGTTACAACAACAACCCCAATGTAAGGCAGTTCCGAGGGGCATACAAACGCCTCCTTGTAAGGCACCAGGTGAAAAAGGGCACAGGTAACGGTCTCCTTCGTGACAGCACAGCCATCCTTGACTCAACACCTGCATGTGTGAACATTGCACATAGGGTGGATGTGGAGTCTGTGGAAGTTCTTGTCCCTGAGGATGACACCTTCTCTGACCTTCCAGATGTGAACTACTTGTCTGAGTACAAGGAAGCAGCAATCTCTTACATCACTGGCTTCATTGTAAAAAAGATGAAACTGAAGATTACTTGCTTGCCTTGCTCACAGGCCTTGACATCTGATGAATCAGTGCATCCATTCTTGGCATTGAAGGACAGAGGTGGCTTACAGAAACCATCATTGGGCATCACTGCAGTTTGTCATGCAACAGAGAGATGGTTTCAGCATCTTCTTAAAGCCAGTGAGGGAAAGGCTCCACATCGAAGAGGAACAACACAAACTGTTGTCACTCAGGTTCTTTCTGATTGTGCAGAGAAAAACCTCTTCCCTCAGTTGCACAGCCACATGTTTGACATGTGTGTTGAAGCAAACCATGTCCATGTTCTTGTGAAGATGGCTTCTGCGTGGTACTGTAAGGTGAGATTAAATCATATAGCACGGCAGGAGACAGATAAGATAAAAGAGGGCAAGATTGTACGCAAGAAGCTCTCAAAATTGATTCATTTTTATGGAGATTAGAGAAAGAGGTTTTGATGTCTTTGCGTGTTAGTGAGTTTTGTATGTTTTGTTGCAATATATGTGTGTGTGTGTGTGTGTGTGTGTGTGTATGTGAGAGTGTGTATGAGTGTATTTATTTTATTTATTGAGTGTGTGGGATTTGTGTACTTTATATGTGTATGTCAACGTGCAGCCAATAAACCTCTTTCTTTATTTTACAGAAGTAGAACATGGAAAAAAGCATGTGAAGAGCCTTACTTTCTTTGGACATCATTGCAATGTTACTTAGAGCCTGCATGAACGGGGCCTGAGTAAAATTCAATGTTTGTTGTACGGCATGCAAATCTGTTGTCCATCAGTCCATATATTCACTTACATTAAATGTAATCAACTGTTAACTGTAACTTAGAGCCTGCATGAACGGGGCCTAAGTATACTTTGAGGAAGAACACTGGGGTGATTTTCAGTTGGAGTCTGCATGAATGGGGCCCAGCTATTCAAATCTATATAGCACAGGATGAAGGATGCATAGGTTGAGCACTGACCTTTAGTCACACATACAGGGCTGCTTAATGTCATACTGCTCAGTATCTCTAAGAGTCTGCATGAACGGGGCCTTAGATGATGTTTTAGCAGGGGAAATACATATGCAACCTTCTCAGATTATGTCTGTAAATAATTCCAAAAATGGCTTCTCTTAGTTAATATAAAATACAAAAAAAGTGTTCTTTATGGTTCTCTACTTTGCAGTGGTTGCAAAAATGTTTTTGAATTATTAAACTGTTTATAGGTACAAGTAAGTGTTTGAGCTTAATTTTCAAGCATTATTCATCTCATGTTCATTGAGATTAAGGAATAGTTTTGTTTTGATTACATACTTTATTGCTTGCAATTGTTCATGATTCACAATGTATTTTGTACTGTATACTATATGTATTATGTCGTCCTACATTCTATTTATTTCTTCCTTAGTGTCTTTGTTATGTGCATTGTCTGCGTCTTTTTTAGTTTTTTGCATGTTTGTCTCGTGTTCCCACTCCTGGCCTGCACCTTGTCGTGGTGAGTGGGCTTTCCACCAAGACAGGCTACATCAGTGTTTTCTACTGTTTTTTTAACCTGTTCTCTTCCTTGTTTAGGTCACTTACCCATCAAGTCAGATTTCACTTTTCTGGAAGATAAATGCCTCAACTTTCTTGTGCTGTCTGGTAAATGTGCATGTCTTGACAGTGTTCATAAAGCATTTGCATAATTGTAGCTATTACATGAATTTAATAGTATTAAATCCTGTATAACTTAAGCATGCTTAACATCACTCAAAGCCAAAATTTGTAACTTTCCCTTTTGGAATTATATTCTTCAATTAAACTTTAAAATAATAGCAGTATAGTAAGTGTTTTGTTTACATTCAATTTCAGTCAGCAATGAAGACACAGTAAGCACTAGATGACAAGATAATATGTATTTTTATAACACATATAAATATTAAACATATATAATATAAACATGTAAACAGGTAACATGTAGCAACATGTAAACAAGTAAATGTACTAAAAAAAACAGAGTTGAGGAGCTGCAGAGACGATGGGTTGAAGTAAGCTGGGGATGTCAACAGTGTAATGGCCACAGATAAAATGAGAAAACAATATTACTAACAATAATTAACAAATGTGTTATTCAAAACTTAAAACTTATTCCAACATTAGCCATAACAGTCCATGCCATGCCAACAAAATATTATAAAGGCCAACTCCAAAAGCAGTAATTCTTACAGCTGTAAGTTTTTCACTGCTTTTGGAGATGGTCTTTAAGGCAATTAATTATATTATTTAAAAACATGTCATTTCCCTTATTTGAGAAATGAACTCCATCTGATAAAAAAAGCTCTGGACTGTTATGTCTAATGTGAGGATGCTCAATGTAGGAGCCATTGTTGCTCACAATAAATGTAGCCATCACACTGTTGACAAACCTCCTAGCCTTGTCAATTTTGGCTGGCTTGGCCGTTGCCCTCCATCGACAGCGTTCAGGGATGGAGGAAAAGACAATGAAGATGGATGGGTGCTGAAGCTGAAGCTGGTGTATATCCTCCTTCATGCTGTTCACCAGCTCCACACTCCTGATGTTCCCCATGTCGTTGCCGCCACAATGGATGACGAGGACATCTGGCACCTGTCTTCCTCTCATGGAGTGACTGAAGAAGGGCAGAAGTCCTCGCCATCGCAGTCCACCCCAGCCAAACCAGCACACCCGCACACCTGGAAGGTTTAAGTGGGCTCCCATCGTCTCTGCAGCTCTTTCAGCACCCCGGCGGACATGGCTGTCTCCAATGATCCACACTGTGTCTGTGGGGGAGAAAAGGGGAGAATAATGAATAAAAAGTAGTGACAGTTGGATGGTTTTCAACCAGTGTGGCTTGGTTTCACTTAACAGCACTCTTAATATTTAAGTCTGTGGAACAAAGGGCAATCAAGGGGAGACAGCTAACAAAACGTGAGGATTTATAAACATGTAAGCAGATTTATAGGCATATCAGTGTGATATCTGCTATCTAAAGTCACCAAGACTGATACTTACAGTTTCTGGTGTGTGTGTCAGGCATGGTGGAGGAACTTGCAGTTGCCATCTCAACTTTGTAGAATTTCTGAAAGAAATTATGGCTTTGTGAGTTCACAGCACACACACATTACAGCATTGATGTGACGAATTTATTCATCTTAACTGTTCACCATATAAGCTATGAATTAGCATTGGAAATTGCATTTTTTTAACTTAACTATTAGAAATAAGTATAATAAACTAAAACAATATACAGGCTTATTAATAACTAAATGTGCTTTGCAGAGGCTCTGCAGAGACTTTGTGTATCAATATGATTATTGATAATTAAGATCCATTTAAATAAACTTTAAATATATGTAATATGTAGTTAATTGTATGTTGAATACCATTAATACCACTTGTACAATAACTTATCTTACCGTCCAAAAGTAACCGCCAACAAGTCAAGTCGTTCGCTCACAAGTTCACCAATTAGCCGGCTAGCAACTTCTGCCGCTCTCGATTAGCATGCTAACGGTAGATCCTCCGAGGCCGAGGCTAACTGGGTGTGTTTTTTTACTTCCCGCCCCCGGGCTCAGCTCCGCCTCTTTGTCCATTTTAGGATCAGTAGACCGTTACGGGAAGTGACGCAATGTCAAGATGGCGACGGGTAGACACGCCTACCGGGCTTCAAAACAGCTCTATGGGTGGAGATACGGAGGGTTTGTCCATTATTTTTACAGTCAATGGATGCTACCGACTGGGCTCTGACTCTACAGAGGTGATGTGACGTAGGGTGGCCCAGCATGTGTTGGTTTATCTGCCGGAAATTGTGATTCATATTTGAGTGGGTGTGAAACTAAGTGAAATTCATTTCCCTTTGTTCATGGGCGGGTGCTGTGAGCGTTTGTATGTAGATCAGTCAGATGTACGGCAGCTCCCCTTTATCCGGCACATGAAACGAAACTATAGGTGGCATTAATTCCAAGTGGAGTTCTGATAATGAGTAATTATCACCTCAGTCTTTGTTCTTTATTCAACAGCTGAGCTTTATTTAATACAGAACAAAGTTTTTAGGGAGTTTTATTTGATCACTTCAGGTCAAAATCCCAAATGAACCGCAAACATAACTGGAAATTCGATCTTCATTTGGATCATCGTAACACCCCACTGATTTACAATGAGCAACTCATTCTCATAAAACATAATGTGATATAATACGAAACAGTGCACTACCGTCCTGAACTATATTATTAAGGAAGAAGATGAAAGAAATCCATACAAATATATTTACAAACCAGTGAAGGAAAAGTCTTCTACACTACACGATACTATAAGAATACAAAAACAAAATAATACTAAAAAAACACATATACAGATATTTACAAATCAGCAAAGAATGTTTGCTATAATATAGTATAGTGTACCAAATGAAAAAAAAAAACATTAAAAAAAGAAATCCACACATATTTAATCACAAATGAATGAAGAAATTGGTTAGTGTACTATGTTATATTATTATTATTACACTATACTATACTATAAGAATAAAAAATGTATACAAATCAACACATACAGATAAGTACTCTAAGAAAAAACAAACAAAAAATAAATCTACTATACAGCAATTTACAAACCAGTCTACGATACTATGCTATATAATACTATACTAAATAATACTATACTCTACTATATAATACTATACTATGCTATACTATATAATACTATACTCTACTATACTATATAATACTATACTATACTATTTCAGTTTTGCAGCCCTGTATTTTGGTCCCTAACTCCACGCGTCACTTTCCATCTTACTTACATACTATGGGGTGATGGGGCAGTGCAGCCCCCCCCCACCCCCCCAGAAGTGCGGCACTGCCACAGCAACACCTGGTTGCTAAGGAACATCAGCTGTTCTGTGACACTGCATTGTGCATTCTTTTGCTCCACATCATCTTTGTGGAACCCAAAATACTTCCAAACCACAGATGACAAACTTCTTTTAGGGACCGATACAACAGGCTTCCACTGACGTTACTATGGTAACGATTTGATGACGGCTTCAGTAATACCGTTCCAGCGTTTGCTTTTTTCACATGGAGTAAAACTGACTAAAGAGTGGGCGATGCCAGAGTGAACTTACTTTGTTACTTTCACACATTCCTCCTCTTGGTGCTGATGTTTTAGATGGTGAAGTCATTTGGATGCACTTCCTCCTTTCGTTGCTACAGACTTCCTGCACTCCTTCATACGGTAGTTTGTGATGTGTCTGCTCGTTTGGGTCCAAAAAACGTCCAAAGCTGAAGTGGTTCCTTTTTTTGAACCACTTCGATCCCACATACACCTTGTGCTTTGACCTTGGTCATGATTCTTTTCAGCTGGAGTTGTTTATGGAAAGGAACTGACGACAGCAACAACGCTGGTTCCATAGTCTGGAGGTCTATGGCACCGGCATAGTATAGTATGTTTAGGGGTTAGGGTCTAAAATAACGTTCCTGGTTTTGCCGTGGATGCCATGTCAAGAAAACAGTTGAGAGAACTGTAATACAACCTTGGAATTTGAACAGTGAGATTTGAACAGTGCACTCAACCATTCACTAACACGACGCCAGAACCAAAGAGGTGCTCAGGTTGAAGGAAGGAGGTGCACCGCCTCGACGATATCGTCTGTGGAGAGCCCTAACCGCACTACTGCTTTCATCCACTTTAACGCTGACGCACTGAGTCATGCACGTGAACGCTTGTCCACTGTGTGGTGACATTATGTCATTAGTTTTGTATATTGTGATATTAATTTTTTTCCCGGGCCATATTTTTTTTCCCAGGAATATCATGAACGATACAATGTCTTACCCCTACTATATACTCTATGACACTGTATGAAAAAAAAGTTAAAAAAGAAAAAGAAATGCACACATATCGTGTATATACTGTACGATATTCTATTATACTATCAGTTCTAGCCTAGATTTCTTTTTATGTCGGTTTCTCCTTTTTCTCTATTGTGAATCAGGAGTGATAAAAAGCACAGCCTTTTTTCTGGATTGCCAAGGTTTCCTCTAAATTATTTTACTGCCTGAATGACTGACTGAAACATCCAATTTGCATAGGCGAAATCAAATTACTTGCATCCCCTGGTAATACTAATGCAGCCCAGAGAGCGCTTTAGTATGCACAAGATTTGTTTCCTATTCATAGGAAGCATGGCATGGATAACAGCAAAGGTGAGAGGTGCTGTAATGTGCTGGTGTGATTAAAAAAAAAAGGAAAAAAAAGTGCAGATATCTAAGTCAGTGCTCAGTGAAAAGAGGTAAAATATGAGAAGATGTTTGTGGGTGTGTTTTACTAGTTAAAAATGGTGATACATTAAGGATTTGCATCGTAAAAATGGAAACTGGTGCACAGGTGGTTTATTCTCTGTGTTCGTTGTATTCTTCTGCCTTCACACCATCCACCCCTCATCAGAAATTAAAATGGTTCACAGAGGATGTGAAATAAAGATGATGGCCTTGAAAGCCCTGAGCAGCTGGTCCTCCCAGAACCAGCCATATGGACCACTGGGGTTGGTGTTATTTTTGCACTCAGTTGTGTCGTACACGCGAGGGGAAATTAGAGTTCAACCTGTCTGTCTGTCTGTCTGTCTGTCTGTCTGTCTGTCTGTGGATGAGTCCACCCAGCTCTGATCTACGACAGGAATCCATCCTGGCTGTCGTCATAGCAACAAGCTAGGTCTAATGTGCTTGGCTTGAAATGACCGGGAGGGACTTTTGTTAAAGGCCATTTACTCACACCTTCGTCTCGCTAGGACTTATTGATGTAAGAAAACATCGATATTGGCACGAACGCAAATGCTCTCATGTCTGCTTGGTACACTTTGACAGAGAGTATTCTACCTTATGTTTAATACTGCGCTGTGTTATATCCCGGGAAAGAAATGTTATTGCGAACAGCTTTGATGCATCTTTCTTTCGTGATGTTTTCTTCTAAAAGTTAACGACCCCTGGGTAAGACGGAGGGCGGCTGTCAACGTGCTGTCAATCCCCTGAACGCAGCGACACACATATAATGAACACTTGATATATAAGTACATTACATTCTCCTTTCTTTTGATTCCTCCTGTGTAGGCGCCTTTGAGCAAAAGGCGACAAGTAGTTCAAATCTTTGTGATCAGACCTCAGCTTGACCTCAGAATGAAAATGAGCAGAGTTTTTGAAAAATGCCTACTTGGTTTACTTTTCCTAGTCAAATAAAGGGGGGGGGGAATTAAGCTGCAGCTTCAAAGGGGGACCTGAATCAGCTTCGTTGACGTGAAAAAAGCGATCCTTTTCCTTGCAGAGCTCACCCACCCGCTGTGTTTTTTAATCCCGAGAATCCTACTATCCCTTGTGTATGAGGCATAAAGAGGGGATGGGGAACATAAAGAGCAAAAGGGGTGGGTAGCTAGCACAGGGTTATGCGGAAAAATGTGGGGGAGAAAAGAAACTAATGTGAAGTTTGACAAAATTCAACTCTAAAACATTACAATTTCACAGAAATACAGGAATAAAGTAATGAAAGCTTCCAAACCAGCCATAAACCAGACTTTTTCTTCCAAGCCGTCACCTGCAGCGTCGATAGAGGAGCTAAACAGCTATATTTTCCTCTTTAGAGAATTCCCTGCAGGAAGTCAAGGCTACAGCGTCTCTCATAAATATTTAGTACTTCAAAAAGTAAAACATATCTCTAAACATTTGTTTGATAAAATGTTTTCTAAAGAGTAATTACCAAACCCTCAGTGAGGACTCCTGAGGAAGCGGTTTCTACTATCCTGCCATGTCAGCAGTGGTTCGGTTCTCATGTTACATCTTAAAGCTTTCATACGTCACATGCAATTTTAAGTGTGAAAGTTTTGGACAGAACAAATAACACAAGACTGTCAGAGGAGCTGAAGTTAACCCTGGAGGAATTATGTATGTTCAATAATAATCATCCTTTTTCTTTGTGATGTCGAAAAGATGAGTTGAAAAGAAGAAATTCACTCCTTTGAAAAGAATAAACATTTCAGACATCAAATGTAACTCTCCATTTTGATGTTCAGATGCAAATGTGGGGCTGTAATAGCACTGTGGGGAAGATATAATGATTAAATATTAGGAAACCCATAAACAACATCACAACAAGAAGGTTTTGAAGTGAAAGGCCAGCAACATGCATGACCGATCAAAAATGAATGAAAGTTATACTTGAAAATAAACATTGTACAGACGCGACGAAAAGTTTTGGCAGTGAAACAAAATAAGTGCTTTGAAAAAATCTGATTCATTTGCTAAAAACGTTCTTGTAAACATGGAAAATGGTTGTAATTGTGGTACAATGTACATCTGAGACAGAGATAAAAAAAAAATAACGAAGGGAAATAGGAAAGATTATGAAAACAACATTTTTGTCACTTCCATAACATTTGGCCTCGACTGTCATTCCAACCAGGGACCTTTCATTCTGGAGTTCAAACAAACAAACAAACAAACGAATAAACAAACAAACAAATAAAGATCGCTCGTAGAGTGAGTGGTTGTCGAAATCGAATCCATATAAAAGATGGTTACTAATGACAATGACGATTTATCAACTTTCGGTCATGACGGGTGTAGCCTATTCCATGTAGAAATCTCTCAGCTACATTTTGCACTAAACCGCGAGTTTCTACGAC
>JAPTYR010000026.1:26116425-26128438 GCA_029814505.1 Siphamia roseigaster | reverse complement strand
GCTGTCATCAATACATCTGATCAGTCCATAGTTTACCATACCGCTGTCATCAATACATCTGATCAGTCCATAGTTTAGAATGAAGTTTGGTTCCAAGTTGCTTTAATTTCACAGTAAATTATATTAAACGACATCATTGTTAAAATAAAAATGTGTCTGTTTAAAAACGTTTGACCGTCAGTGTATTGATCTTTTTCTATTGTATTGATAATTATTTCCTGGTACATTTTATTATCATTGATTAGAGTGACTGTAACACCCAATAATCCTCCCCTGGATTAATTAAATTATTCTGAAAATATAAAGCTATAAACTCCACATAGAACTAAACAGTGTTTCTACTTCCTGTTTTGGTCCAAAGTAGCTCCGCCTCCGCTCTGTCCCCGTCTGTGACATGTCATTATCACATCGTTTCTCCACTTCCTCTTTTGTCTGTTTTGTCTTTTACATTACCACATTGGTCATGTCAGATAAACACTAAACACACCAAGAGGTCATCTGTTATGGACCTTATTCTGAAAGAGCCTCTCCCCATTCCCTGCAGTTCATTTATTTCAAAATAATTGATAATCATTCTTGAACACATTCAAAGGAATTCAAATAAATGTTCAGTTTAAGTCCAGTAAATGTAGTCACAGCTTTTATTTTCTAGTATATGTTTGTCCCTTTTCCTGGAGTTGTTTTAACTGTTGCTGTTTTTCTTCCAGTTCCTCCTCACCTCTTGGTCACTTTTATTTTTGTAGTTTGAATGTTTGGCTGTTTCTTCTTCTGCGTGGACTAGGAACCATGACAGCAGCTGTTTTCACACATGGTTTATGTTTTTTCTGGGGATGTGGAGTTGTGTCCTGTGGGTCAGTAGAACTTTGACACCAGGTCCACATATGTGTAAAGTAGAAAATGGGCTTAAATCACTGAAGTTACAAGTATTTGAAAAATGAGCGGAGATAAACCGTGTCCTTCGCCTTCACTCGTCTATTTTCCGTGTCTGCTTCTATTGGTGGTCTGCAAGTCATCAACGCACTAACTTGTTTGGATTGTGGGAATTCTGTTGTTGATTACACACATACCATATCACTCATTTCTACTCGTACTGTTAACCCTGTTCTAACAGCTTTGTTTTATTTAGCTGGGCTTGTTTTCCTCGATGCTTATTTTCTCTTTATTATGGTTCACCTCTCAGATTAAAACCAAATTACTGAACACTAAACAAATCAGTCTTCAGGTAATAAATAATAATTCTGTGCATAATGCAAAGAGCAGGTTATGACCCTTGTATCTATTTAATGGAGTTTCCCACTAACTGTGAGAAATGGTCCCACTGGTATTAGATGGTTTAATCCATTCATGGGAATGGGACCAGTATGAGAGAACCAGAGTGTAAGTACTGACTCTAGTCTGGAGTCCCTTCATTTACTATGAACAGCAGGATAATAATACGGCACTTTGAAACTAATGTGGTCCACTATACAGAGGGGATCAGAAAAAAAGGACAAAATCTGTCTAATCTAATCTGTCTAATGGGTCTTACTGTATTTTGGGTGTTACTTTTTTTTGGGTGTTACTATTTTTTTGGGTGTTACTTTTTTGGGTGTTACTATTTTTGGGATATTACTGTTTTTTTGGGTGTTACTGTTTTTTTGGGTGTTACTTTTTTTGGGTGTTACTATTTTTGGGGTATTACTATTTTTGGGTGTTACTGTTTTTTGGGTATTACTATTTTTTGGGTATTACTGTTTTTGGGTGTTACTGTTTTTTTGGGTGTTACTTTTCTTAGGTGTTACTATTTTTTGGGTGTTACTATTTTTTTGGGTGTTACTGTTTTTTGGGTGTTACTGTTTTTGGGTGTTACTGTTTTTTTGGGTGTTACTGTTTTTTGGATACAAGTAAAAGACGGATATAACCTGTCATCCATGGCAACCGATGTCATTAACCCTTTCTCTTCCATGCGTGAAAACCTTTTATTTTGCACAATTCAAATGAGCTTTTTTCACTGAACCATGAAAACTAACCCAGGACACTGGTTTCAATCAAGGGACAATTACGTGGTTTATAAACACACTTGACCAGAGGTTCAAAATATCCTCGATTTTGGTTTTATGTTGTTTTTTTTTAACACAGACTCTACTTTTTTCTGATATACCCTGTATATTACATTACTATTAACTTTTAAAGCTTGTATCCAAAGAGATGCAAGATAGTTAGAAGTTTCTGTCTTGGTTCGTGTCCATTACAGCCTTGGGATTCATGTGACACTTTGCCGTATTAAAAGGCCTATATGTAGAATTTCTACTTTAAATGGTTTTATCAGTGGTGTAAAGGTATCATTATATCATCAAAATATTACAGCGTGGCAGAGACCTGAAGTTCTGGAAAAGGCACCCATGAATTTAATGAGCAAAGTTAAAGGTTACTAGATTAGGTAGAGGTTTTTTCTTTTTGCCTCAACTGCAAAATAAATCTATCTCACATACAGATACAAACACGACACCAGGTGAACCAACATGAGCTGTCTAAACATAATTAAAATAAAATAAAATACAATACAATACCATTGGTTCCACAAATGAGGACATGAAAAAATACTAAAAATTATTAAATAGAGTAAGAACAATAATTCTATGAACCTCTGGGCTAAATAAAAACAGGGCTAAAAAATAAAGACCCTTTCTCGGTTTGTAAATGATGTGACGTATTTTAGTGGGCGGGGCTTCACCGGAGGCAGAACATCTGGAACTCCCTAGTTTGTCAATGTGGATTAGCATGTTTTAGCGAAGTGTTTTTGCTGAGATGGACGAGGAAAACGAACATTGTAGTGGATATGTGAGTCCACTCAGTTTCAGACCATAATTGTTATTTTAAAAAGTTATCTCTGGCTGATGGGACAACATTCTTTGACTCGTACTCGATCCCTCCCTGGATGGAGGATGTGACGCAGTGACTCGGTATTTTTACTGACCTCTTAGAGAGACCCAGTGTCAATACAAAAGAAAAACTGAAGGCATATAAATTGTTAGATGTATGAAGGTTTAAAGTTATTATGGGATATTTGAGTTGGGAGATATTGGAAAAAACCACTATACACTAAAAGTTTGTTTCATATCAGACAACATCAATATGTATCATGATATTTTCCATATTTTTCATAACTTATAAGTCAGTTGTGAAGACATCACAAGGTTATTTTTGATTTCAATGTGATTTATTTTTTGCTGAATATTATACAGCTGTTTCAGATAAATAAAATGGGTACATACATTTAAAACTAAACTAGAAGTCTGACCTGCAGCAAAAAGCTTTCAAGTTTTAAAAGAGAACACAAACAAAACAGACTATCTTTATGAAACAATGTTGGGGTGTGTTCTGTAATTGTCAAAACTGAAAATTCCATTTAACATCCTTAGAATGTTTGACACCCGTCCTACCTGTCAGTAACCCAGTCACCAGTTCTCCTTGAAATGTTTGGCTACTTATTTTTTGCTACTCATTATCCTGCGCTGCAGCCCCAACATTAGTGTGTGTATACTGTGTGTCTCAACCTAACATGATGTGGCTCCAGCATGATTGGTTCAGTGCACTGTTACTTATTTATGATTGGCTGTTCTTGTGTCTGTTAAAACATAGATGATTGAATTCTGTCGAAATTGTATTGAGCATATGTCATAGTTCTATCGAGGAAAAGTTATTTTGCAATAGATATCATTATCATTTTATCGTCCATCCCTGTGTGATGTTATCATTACTAAGTTTGTTGACCCATGGTTCAAACTAAACGATGGCAGTTCTGACCGTTTTTGGACGATTCCAAACAGATTTTTAGGGGTTAGGGTTAGATGTAACCCTAACCCTGACAACACAAACCAAAGAGAAAACAGGTGATTTGAAGTTTTATGTGAATGTTTTCTATCTTAAAAACAGCTAAGCTAACAGCACTACCATGTAAACTATCAGCTAATGCAGCACATGAAGATTAAGACGCTCATTTATGAGTTTTAGGCAATTGGGACATAAATAAAAAGATGGACATAAGATAAAGATTACGGAAAAGATGCGACAAGAATGCAGTAATATAGAGAGCACCATTTACTAGCTATTTACTACAACTAATATTAACATTTTTTTCAGAGGTTGTGTTTTAATAGTGGAAGAGTTTTTGTGCTGTCAGTCTAACTTTGTAAGATTGGATGAGAAGAATATAAGTTTTCTTGGGGGTCTGGAAAGAGTCTGAAGAATGACTGAATAAATGAATAGCTACGTTTTAGTTATAGGGTTCATACATTTTTGTCGGCCTGTCAGCTTTCACACAGTCGGTTTCAATAAATAAAGTTAATACGCCGGATACATTTTCACTTTCACTCTAAGGAAAGTGTTTTTCAGTCCACTGAACCTGTACTCTGCTCACAAATGAGAGCACACATTTCACGTTGGCTGAATATTTGATTTCACTCCAAGCACTACTTCAATTGAGCAGCTAATGAGTGTCATACTTACAGGAAAGCTCCTTGGAACCGAAGTGACATGGAGTGGGATCATTTTGGCAGAATGTCTCTGTGGACACGAGCTGAAATTTGGTAAAAACTGGGGATTATGTGTAACAAGTCATCCATGACTCAGAAGGAGTTTTAAGCTCAAACTGAAAGCTGATGTGTGTTTGGACTTGTCTGTAGGAAGACACACTTCCACACACATGAAGATGAAGATGTTTCCACTCATTGGGAGACAGATGGGGTCATCTGATATTTGGTGTCCTCATATGTCTGGATTTGGACAGTTAATGCTTCAAGGAACTTTTTAGACTCAATCTGCACTCGTGTACTTGTTGTACTTTGGGAAGGTACTGGCATGAATGAGTGCTTTGAAGGTCATCACTTTAAATCCATGGATGAGCTGAGAAAATCTGAGGAAATGAAGCGCTCGTCAATATATTTACTGCTGTCAGAGTGCCCTTCACCAAAGGGCCATCAGAGTCTGCACTAAAGGATACCCTGGATGACAGCATCATCTTCACAGTAAAGCTGGGCTGCTTTTATGTATTTATCCACATATACAGAGAGAAAACCATAGTTATCTGTCTTCTAATATATCATGGATGTCAAATTCATTTAAGTTCAGGGGCCACATGCAACCCAATTTGGTCTAAATAGGGCCGGACCAGTAAAATAATAATATAATAACATATAAATAATGACAACTACAGATGTTTCCCTTTCTTTTAGTGCAAAGAAAGTAAACCTACTGTATGAAAATCTTTGCATTGACAAACTATTCCATTATAAAAATCATGAATAACTGGAGCAATTATGAACAACCAGAAGTTTCATATAAATACATTTGATGTAAATATATAATATGTAAACAATATGTAACAACAACAACAACAATATTATCCCTTAGTTTATCATTTTAAGTCGAGGGCGATTTAAGAGGTCCACTTCAATTTTAAAACAAGTAAAATAAGAACCAACGTCAAACAAACATATGTTTCATTTGTTGGGGTAAAACTATGGAATGATCTCAGTGATCAATTCAAGTTAATTAGTTCTCTGTCAATGTTTTAAAAATCTTTAAAATGTGAAATTATTATTACTTACCAATTGTGTGACTAATTGAATGATTTATTCGCCTTATTAATAAGTAAGGAATTTGTTTGAGTGAGTAAAGAATGTAATTTACGTATTGTTAAGAATGAATGTGAGCATAATGGGGGAAAAAATGAGAGTTTGCTGAGTGGTTGGATGTGATTGTACAGGGTGGGCTGAAAAGCATCACTTCTGCACAGCCCGTTTTTGGTTATAAAAATTTGAATCTTGTTAAATATCCAGCTTTTTTTGTTGTAGTGGTTTTTTTATGTGAACAATGAAAATAAAGTTCATTCATTCGTGTGGATTAAAACTTACAGAGGACAGTGGACCCTTCCACAGTAAATCTACAAAGACAAAACATTTAGTAACAGGCAACAGTAGTATTTAAACTTATTATGAATACAACTTGTTAATCCTCAGTTACTTCCTTGTCTTCTGTGTAACTTATTCACTTTGGAAATGTATCCCATTGAACCATATGTTTGACACAGTTCTGATATATTTTGCATTGTTTATGTCACTATAGTTTTCTTTTGTCTCTTTGTTTAATGTTGTGTACCTTGTGAGTTAGAATACTTCTAAAAGTGTCAAAACTGTGTTGTTTAACTGCATTTTACTTGTGTGTTTTGATGCTTTGGTTTTCAGATAACCGAGGTGCTGTTTGGGTTCAATAAATTATTTGCTGCTGATGCTCTTTGGATTAGAATATTTACGTCTTAAACTTATAAAAAGTCCTTTGAACTAGTCTCAGCTGGAGGGTTGTAGAGTTTCAATGTCATTCCATGAGAAAATTGTGAGTTTTTTGTATTAAAAAAATAAATTTTACATGAGTTGATGAGTCATTTTGGGTGCTGACTATAAAACTGACAAACTGACTATAATATTAACCCTCATGGAACCTTTATGATGAAAACCCTGTGATGTTTTGTCATCGTAATTATTTTATTTTTATGTTTCTGAAATGGTCTGCTGCTTGTCATGCAACTTACCCTAAAATAATTTCAGATAAAAAAAAAGGATTCTTTAACATTCAGTCAGAATAATGGATTGGGGTGATGCCTAGTTTCTACCAGCTGTTTTGATATTTTAAATGGAGACAACAGTAAAGAAGATGCCAATTAAAATTATTTTTTAAATGAGTTCAGGCCCTAAAATGATTACTCAGTTTGACAGCTGTGTCATTTTATTAATAACTAAAGACAGCATTTAAAACAGACATTTCTGAACTCTGCAGGATGATGTTTTATTTTAAAAAAAAAAGTATATATCACATGAGCTCCCCATCACTAACCACAGCTCCTTTCATGGTTGGCTGCTGGTGTTCCGTGGGTTCTTCTAAATAACTGTATCCTTAATAAACAGCAGAGTACACAGCTCTGTCCAAATGCAGCAGCACTTCCATTTCTATTCTGCACTTGTCTGTCCCACTGCCACGGCTGTCTTATCATTCAAGCCCTCTGCCATAAAGCAGCAGAAAATCCCATATCCCATCTCCTCATGGCTTCAGCTTTCAGCCTCAGTTATTCCACTATTATGTTCCAGGCTCAGCGCTCCCTCTTCCACGGCAGCCGTGCTCTGGCTGAGAAATGAGCCTCGGTTCTGACTTGTCTCAGGGGAAAAAGGTTGGAGAGGTGAGCGTGGCAGAGCCTGATCTGAAATTATTACCTCTCTGATTTGGAAGATGTAATGGTGTTTCACTGAGACAGCCGCTGTCTGTTTAGTTTTACCCTGAACAGCATCCTGATGTCATCATGTGGTTGAATACTCCCAGGAAGTACAGTATCAACACTGAAAATGCATCCTCATTAACCAGATGCAACAACAGAAACTAGGGCTGCAACTGACGCTCATTTTAATAATAGATTCATCTGTTTTAATTATTTTAATAACTAATCGATTCATCAATTAAACACAAAAGACTCAATTCTCAAAGATGAGTATTTAACCTATAGCAATATCAGCTGCAGATGAGTCGCTAATGATCATATCCCTGCAGTGGTTTTGGCTGTGGTTAGAAAGCACGAGCCCACGACTTAAAGACGGGCAAGCTATTGTCTTCAACCAGCTCTGGTTATAGGCTATCAAGCTAGCATTGTACGTATTAGTTCCAGTCAATGATGGGTAACATTAGTCTGGTGGACATGGATGAAAACATTAGAATTACGACGATGGTGTCTCAGTAACTAGCGAGTTAAAGTAGTCACAACACGTGGGCCTTCCTAAGCTAGGTTTGCATTATGTTCCCAGTCAGTTACATAAACAGAAGACTGTATTTGGTCCAAACCGGGCGCTGTGACCACTGGGAACATAATGTAAACCTAGCGTTAAAAATCTGTCCTGACATGTGAACCCTCAGCCATGCTCCTCTGTGTTTTCCTCTGTTACACTACACAGCATACAAGCATTTCTCAATACTAACATGCTCAAGACCCAGTGAACCGCTGCCAAATCCATTGCCAATTCCTTTAAGATTTGATTTGGATCAATTTAATCAATTCGTTGTTGCATCACTAACAGAATCCATTTTTCATTGTCACAAATCACACTTGTGACGGCAGTATTTTTCATCAGTTGGACAGAACTCTGCATGAAGGCAACACAAACATCTATGAAAGATTATTTGTATCTTTGATCAAGGTTTTTTTTGCTCAAAATGAGGTGGGATTGGTACCATCCTGGTAATGGAACAGTTAACCCACCCAGCAGTTGGTGTCGCTATGATGCAAGAAAGTGACAATTATCATGTTGAAGAAAATAAGAGAATATATGAAGTTACTGTGATGACAGATTTACTGATTATCTTGTTATCTTCACGTTCACAGACAGCAGCATTTGTTACGTCTCTATATGGGAAATAAATTCAATATCGTAAACCCTTTGACAAGCATCCTTTCTGCAGCAGCAAAGTAATAAATACAGAAAAGTACAATTTGGTTAAAATGACAGCACCAGAACCTTGGTCTGATGCAACACCCGTGGTTACTGGTGTATGCTATGCTTGGTAGAAAATAATGATGATGTGACGACCCATCAGCTGGAGGTTGCACAGAATTATAAGTGTTGGAGCGCCTCAAGAACTCTGTCAGTAGTAAAGCCCTACAAACTTTACTTCAGTATTTTGTGAAAGTGAAGTTAAAATTTACACCACAGTTGCTTATAATTCAAAATGTTGTAAATTAGGTTGTTTTACTGTTAGTTTATGTATTTATTTTACTGAATTTAGGGACAATTTGTTGCCCTGTGTTTGTATCACCTATGTTATAAAAGCCAAATGAGCTCTGTGTGTTTATGTATCTTGAGATTTACTCAGAATCCTGAAAGAGCTGACTGCTGCAGTCTTACTTGAGCATTTTTGTTCAAGGAACAGACTAGTGAAAATGCGAAGTTGATGGGACCAATATTTTGGGAGATATTAGTAATTTTGGAATTCAGTAGCCTTACAGTCACATTGCTGTTAGGGCTGGTAACATTCCCCAGAAATTGAATTTGAATATTAGTCTTAAAAAAATGGTCCGAATATCGAATATAATCGAATATTATTAATTAATTAACTATTTTCCCCCCGCGGAGAATAGGACTTGTAACAGTATTTACAACTTTACCTCCAACAGACCAGAATCCAAAAAAGCGCCAAACGGCACTTCTTAAATTATCTGGTTTAACAATCACTTTGTCCGTGGTGGACTTATCCCACCTGTCACTGTCCAGACCCATTAGTGATTAACACGCCATCATCCCAAGGGAGGCTAAAATTTACTAATCAGATGCTAATCAGATGAAACCAATTAGACACAGGTCGTATAATGAACTACAAACATCTGACAAACACTAGATTCTTCTGATAAAAAGGAACGTAAATATGTTAATTTACAAATATATTCATTATAACATATTTCTCCTCTATCCCACCCTAAACTGAAAAAAATATTCAGTTTTCTGATGTGCCCACCTCCATGCTTCTTTTAAAACTCTTCTTTGCTTGTAATGTCCGTCAACATCTTTTTTTTTTTTTTTAAATTCACGTGACCCTAGTTGTGGAAAAACATCTTTCCATTGCAGTTTTGCGTAATATACCAATTGTGCTATGCTCAAACAACCACCCCTTGCCAGTGCAAAAACATTTAAGCAAAACAAGAGTTTTAGCAAAATTGTCATTTTTCCATGCCTTAAATTTTTATGCGCAAGTTATATTTACACAATTTGATGGTCAATGGGAAAGGGATTAATGATGATTAATAATTATTTACAACAAACATGTTGCATTTTTAATTTTTGTTCAGCAGCAAAAGTCTCCAAAGAAACCACTAATCTTGATTTCTATGATTTAAATTAAAAAGTATATTAATCAAATGACTTCAATTTGGAGCACGGCAATCTCAAGATGTTATATAATGATTAGGGGTGTATTGGAAAGAATCTGGCAATTTGATAAATATCACAATACTAGGTTTATGATATGATACGATATATCGCAAGACCATGAACAAGGCAATATTTAGAGAATCTTTTTTTAAAAGATTTCTTATAAAAATTTAATTACACCAAAAATATGCCCAAATACTAAACACATTTTATTTTATCAGAACAGGATCTAATGCTATATCACAAAATGTTCCTCTATAAAAACTGTTTCACAGACAATAAGGTTTATGATCCTGCTCAAACTGTCATAGTCTGTTAGTTGTGAAGTGATCATTCCCTGAATCATCCAACATCTGACCACATCTGCCTCTTTTAGACAATGAAAAAGTGCTTTAGGATGCCTAAAATAACAATTATGTAACAAACCAATGTTAAATAATAATAATAATAATAATAATAATAATACACATTCATTCATTTATTTTAACAAGAAAAAAGCTAACATTTCAATAAAATATACCTAAAATATCCATATAGTGCTTTGTAATATTGATACAGGATCATGGAATTAAATACCACGATATATTGCAAAACCATATTTTCTTACATCCCTAGTAATGATAGATCTTATTTTGTCGTATGATCTCCTTTCCCGAGCAATTACCGTATTGACCCGAATATAAGATGACCCTGATGAGATGAACCCCCTTCTTTTCAAGACTAATCTACAGAAAAAGTTGAAAAAATATATTTTTATTTAAATTAAAAAAAAAAAAAAATTATTGAAATAATAATTACACACTGCTTTTCATTTTTGACTGTCAGAACTTTGCCCATGAGATGTGTTAACAAAAGTCTGCATCAGGCTTCTACTCACAAACGTCCTCCGCTCTCATGTTGCGTTCCCATCTCCTCCCACAGAACATCATCTTCGCCACCATCCAATGCATTGGATATAATGCAGCACTTTTTAAATAGCGGATGCTTTTGGATCCACGATAGGCTTTTCTCTTACTGTTCTCTCAAACTGTCTTTTTAAAGGCGGCATCTTCGAACGTTACATTCTATAACTCCATATTTCTTGGCCGCCTGACTTAAAGTTAGCATCATAGCTCTGCCTCAATTGTCCATTAACTTGCCCCACTTTGGATCCACTTTGTTCCTGACAATCACTAGCCTGGCATGGCCCGCCCCTTCGTACTTCTTTCAGTCGTACAAGGGTCTGGGCACACGGTAATGGCAGAGGTTTATTTCGGTTACCAGACAACCGTCCAATAAACAAGCGGGGCAGGTTGGGGGGGGCACTCATGACGGGAGGCTTCAGTTTGGTGTTTGGAAGCCCGGAGTCTTGGCTATTGAACCCCAAATGGCGACGAATGCTATCATCGACCGTTTATAAAGATAACGTCCTCCGTGTCGTCGTAGATTTAGTCCATCTTACGAATAAATGGTCAGTTAACAACCAATGTGAGCGAGCTCACTAGTGGGGGATGGATTGTTTACCTCGTAAAACAACTTCCTGTATGCTCATATGATTGATAGCTTCACGCACTTGGGCAGGTCCAATCGTTTCAAACCAGAGCTCAGTTCACTCCTCCCACCCAATAAACACTTCACATTAGAGAGTTCCCAGACCATTATGTGTGACTGAAAGAAGTATATAATGGGCGGGCCATGCCAGGCGAGACAATCACTGCCTCTCCACTTTATCTCCCGTCACTGCTTCCCCGCTGTGATTGACAGGTAACCCCAGCCACAGTGAAGTCACTGGCGCCCTCTGCTGTTGCGATCATGTAGTGACCCCAGACAACTATCAGCATTTTCAATGGTTAGATCCAAATTATAAGACGACCCCAATTTTTAACATTATTTTCAACAACAAAAAAACCCTAGCCTTATATTCGGGTCAATATGGTATACACATATTAGAGGTAAAACAATTCTTTGAGGAATTTGAATTATTTGAGCTAAAAAAAAAAAAAAAAGGAGCCAGATTCATTCCCTCAAAGATTCAGTCAACTGATGTCAAAGTTTATTTCGTTGCTATCATATTACTCTGGCACCTCCGCTAT
>JAPTYR010000026.1:26058482-26068560 GCA_029814505.1 Siphamia roseigaster | reverse complement strand
CCCCCGGGGCCCTGCCACCAAGGAGCTTGCGAACCACCCTGGTGACTTCAGCCTGGGAGATGAACGAGTCCACCACTGAGACCTCAGCCTCTGCTTCCTCCATGGAAGGTGTGACAGTGGGATTGAGGAGATCCTCGAAGTATTCCTTCCACCGCCCAACAACATCCCCAGTGGAGGTCAACAGTTCCCCACCTCCACTGTAAACAGTGTTGGTGTCAAACTGCTTCCCCCTCCTGAGGCGCCAGACGGTTCTCCAGAATTCCCTCGAGGTCGACCGGTAGTCCTATTTCACAAGTTATAATTGAATAGTTTATTTTATAATGTTTCAGAACTTTTGGACATTGACTGTTTATTGACTGTTTATGTAACTACAAAGGTTTTTTGTTCTATTTGTTTAAAAGTAGGTCAACGTCCTCCCACAGCCAATCAGAATAAAGGGGCGGGGCTACGTCAGCCAAAGTCCAGGAAGAGGACAGGAGATAATATCCACACCAACTCTTAGTATTAGTGTTATTTGTCCATTATTCTTGAAATCTTGCGGTCCGTCCGTTTGCAGCCGTGGAAATGGCCAACAGTAGAGACAAAGCTACCGACCAGATGAAACTTTGGAAGGAGGGTCGGGGACGTCAGGTCTGGAAATACTTAACTTTTACCGGATGAAATGGGTGAAAGGTCTTTTCAGGTCATAGCTAAGCTAGCTAACATGAACAACAACAGCTTTACTCTGCTTAAATGCTATAAAAATTAATCCCAGTATATACTAGTTTTTATTGTAATGTTTAGTTTTAGTGCGAAAACATTTTGGGTTTTTTTTGCAGCGGGTTCACTAACAAACAGAGCCGAACCGTACCAGGCTAAACTAGCAATGTTAGCATAACTAGCCTCTTTTTAAAGACGTTTTTGTTTTGAAGAAATGCCATTAAACAGTTAAGGGGTGGATTGGAGGCAGTGGAAACAGGTCATTGTTGGAAGGAGGGGGCTGATATGAACTTTAGCCCTGATGGTTATGTAAGCTGAGGACAAAGGACCAAAGCTGAGGACAGAGGACCAAACACAGGGTTAGAAACTGGAACAGTAGCAGGTATCATCAGACTGTTAGGTTTACACTGTTATATACTGTTGTATCCTGAGTTTATTTGACTTTGTGGAAGGAAATGCAAACCATCTACAACAGAATATGGAGAAGTTCACTTATTTCCTCAATTCCATTTAGAAAGTTAAACTTCTAAAGCAGTGGTGGCCAAATCCAGTCCTCCAGATCTACTATCCTACATGTTTTAGATGTTTCCCTCTTCCATCACCTGCTTCTGCAGAGTCTGATGATTGGCTGATCATTTGAATCAGGTGTTGGAAGAGGGATACATCTAAACCATGCAGGACAGGGGCTCTCCAGGACCAGGGTTGGACACCCCTGTTCTAAAGATTATAAATTCAGTGGGGGCCCAAGGACCAGATTTGAGAACCACTGGGTTAGCCACAGACGTTCATAGCTAAGGAGACTGGCTGTTCAGAGTCAAAGCTTTCAGAGCAAAACAATCCACTCTTTCCAACTCTTATAGTTTGAATGTCCATGTGGTTTATTTGTGTTCCATGTGCAACAGAGGTTGGATTATTTATGCAGATTGAGATTGTATGGTGTGGACAAAGGTATCATGTTTTTATTTTCTCATTATCTGAACCTGCTTCGTCCTCACACAATGTGCAATTTTTTATCGTTTTTATTATTCTATGATCTTATCTTCATGTGCAATTTCGTTTATGTTTTTATTTTATGATCTTCATGTGCTGTAATTGTAATTGCACCAGTAAAAGATGACCATGGGCTTCAGCCAATTATCAAATGGAAGATTTAAGAATCTGGCAAAGATCCAGAGGAATGAGGCGCCATCACAGCTTTAAACGCCACCGCACGGGAAATGGACGACAACTGTTGGGTTCTGAACCTGAGCCAATGTAGGAAACATCTCAACTTGACCGAGGACGAGGAGGATGGACTGTTGTCGAGGGGTCCGAGGTCGTCTGTTTCTCAACAAAGAAAAGTGTCGTACATTCAGGAACCAAAGTCCAAGGGTTTGGAGGAACAGAGTCCAAGCTGCTTGAGATCCAGTGTGAAATATCCAGTCACATGATCTGGGTTCAGTGTCAGTGAACGCTGTCACAGCGACAGTCGACCATAATGTCTGAGGAGACGTAAAGGTTCCTCCTGCTGAGGGTCTGCATGGACCTGGTCTCTGCCCGTCACTACGACAGAAGCACCAAAACCCATGCCATCATGGTACTGGACATAAACCTCACTGAAGCAAATGGGGTCTTAAGGTGACGGTAAGGGGCCTTAGGGTGACGGTAAGGGGCCTTAAGGTGACGGTAAGGGGCCTTAAGGCGACGGTAAGGGGCCTTAGGGCGACGGTAAGGGCCCTTAGGGCGACGGTAAGGGGCCTTAAGGCGACGGTAAGGGCCCTTAGGGCGACGGTAAGGGCCCTTAGGGCGACGGTAAGGGGTATCGGACCCATAAAACAAAGCTGTTGACATGCATCAAGGAAATCTGGACTCCTATAACTTCCATGTGGTGCTGTAGGTGGATTGCCTTAATGCCTTATTGTCTTATTGTCTTTATTGTCTTATTGCCCCGTACGTGTCTCAGCAGTGGTTCTCATAATCTGACGTCCTGTTTCCTATTTAGTTTTTTTCCAGTAGAAACAGAAGTCGTTGCTTTTCTCTCAGTATTAAAGTTAAAACACAGTATGGTTTTTTAATGGGTTTTTTGAGCTGGCTCCTCAAATTATGTAAAAATAAATAACTTTTAGATTTTGGACCCACAATTTAAATGACTTAACTTTTTGAAACATTGGAAAAGGTTGGAATGTGCATTTATGAAAACGGTACCAACCAGAGATGGAGATGGTGGCGTCATGTGTTTGTTAAACCAGCTGAGTCTAATCAGTTCAGGTCTACAGACAGGAAGGAGTTAATTAGTGAAAGCACCTGGTTCTGTGACTGAGCAGAACAAATACATGACATGGAGATGACTGGATGAATCCACAAACTAAATAAAGGCATCTGTGTCTTGACTCGTTGCTTCTTATTTTGCTCATTAATTCGTTGAAGGAAATAATTCTGCAGTAATTGTGACCATCAGAACTTCCTTTAACTTTAACTTCCTTTAAGTTCCTTTAAGTTCCTTTAACTGTTTAATGAAATGTTCCTGTTGAAGATCTCACCTTTGCTCTGACTTTTGGAAACAGAACCCAGATGTTCTGACCACGGGGGGTGGTCACCCCATTGGAGACAAGGTAAACATTGTGACTGCAGGACCCAGGGGTCCACTTCTGGTCCAGGATGTGGTCTTCACAGATGAGATGGCCCACTTTGACAGAGAACGGATCCCAGAGAGAGTGGTCCATGCTAAGGGTGCAGGTGAGTGTCCGTCAGTCATTACCGACGTCTGTCTGTAAAAGTTCATCAATAAGAAGATGATGTTTTTTTTTTTTGTTTTGTTTTTTTCCCCTCATACGTTCTTGATTTCAAAGTAAAAGTTGGATAATGTGTAATTGAGTCAAAAGGTGTTAATGTTGTTGGAGGTTTTTCAGTGTTGGTGCGGATGTTGGATCCACTTAGTTTGGGTTGAATGAACGAGCTCGTTCTAATTTATACGAAGTATATTAAAAATATGACCCTGGTTTGTCAGCTGATGTAACTTTACTTTGATAGGACTAAAATTCTAATGGGTTTATACTGGAAACTATTCAGTGGTTGCAGAAGGAAACTGAAGTCAATTTTAGGTGTGAAGTAACGACAGTCTTTAGTATAGATGGATTTATTTCCTTTATTTTAAAAGCTTCTATTATTCTTATTAAGTAACAGTTAAATGCTTCAGTTTGTTTATTGTTGGTGCTTTTATTTTTGATGTTTCTGTGACACATGATGGCAGTGACTGGGATCAGATCATTACAGTAAAGATGATAAACCTAGTAAAACAAACCTATTAAAACAAACCTATTAAAACAAACCTAGTAAAACAAACCTATTAAAACAAACCTAGTAAAACAAACCTAGTAAAACAAACCTATTAAAACAATGGCAGCTTTATGTTGAGTTTATTCCACAAAAGTAGAAGCAGTTTCACATCATGTTGAACTGACTTGTACGTTATAACAGGAAGTTCCATGTATCCAGGTTTGGGTCTTTAGTTCACATCAACAGCTGATTGTTATCCCAGACTTGGTTTATTTCTAGGAGTTAGTTTGTAGATGAACTAAACCGTTAATCCTTTGGTAAAAACATCACTGGTCACTGGTCCGTATCCAAACCTGACCCTGACCTTTGGGTTTGTTCTGTTTCTCGTTCCTGGATCGGCTTCTTTTTAACAGATTTTTCCTCTTTTTGTCCAAAAACGCAGGAGCCTTTGGTTACTTCGAAGTGACTCATGATATTTCTCGTTACTGCAAAGCAAAGCTGTTCGAACATGTTGGAAAGACGACGCCGATTGCCGTTCGCTTTTCCACTGTCGGTAAGAACAGCAGTTTATTGGTCATACAATCAGATTTATTTTTTATTTTTTTCCAGATTTGGTGTTGCTCATATTTAACCCCCTCATTGTCAAAAGTTTCTTCAGTTTAATGTTACAGTTGCAGAATTATTCACTCATACTTTGGGAATTTTGGCAAAAGTCAACATTTATTCTAGAATTCATCCATAACGGGAACTTTAACACAAAAACCAGGTTACAAAATTATTCAACCTCTTATACAATTAGTCGTGTTTATTATTAAAAATTACAACTAAAATACCAGATGCAGCAAAAGTGAGAATTCAACTGATGACACGTCATGTCCCATATTCAACTGGAGTTAATTAATTATATCAGGGGTTGAATAATTTTACATTTAAATATCAGATTAAACTTTTCACAGACATGAACCTTCTAAAAATGTGAAACTGGGATGAACTCACTAATAATAAATCATTTATTGAATGTTCCTGCAGCTGGGGAGTCTGGGTCTGCTGACACGGTGCGAGACCCCCGAGGCTTCGCCGTTAAGTTCTACACCGAGGAGGGGAACTGGGACCTGACTGGGAATAACACGCCCATTTTCTTCATCAGGGACGCTATTCTGGTGAGTCTGGGTTTTTAGATGAAGTTCTAATGTTTTTGACACCGTCATTGATTTTCTTTTCAGTCTGTTTCTCTTTTGACTTAATTTTATTTTTTTTGTGTTTGTAAGTCGTTTTGATTCTGATTAAAAATAGATGGTTTAAAGTTACTGACTGTAGTTTTTCAGATATTGAAGTATTTTTATAGAAACTAAATATTATGACACAACCTAAGACTGCACAGATAAGGAAGTTGTAATTGTCTGAATATTAACAATAATAGAATCACAAAAGTCTGAAAGTCAAAGGTGCAGATTTAGGATGATATTAAATATAATAAAACCACTTCGGGGGGGGGGTTACATCCTTGTTGTTTTTGTTTTTAACTTTACATTTCTAAAGGAATAATGTGACTTTTACATAGTAAAGTATTATTGTTTTGTTTTATTGGTTCTGCCCATATAAAAAAACCATAAACGGGTTATTAATAGTAACATAAAAAAGTGCACGGGGGAAAGAAGCCACAGTTAAGGTAGATGATAATAAGTGACTTTTCCATTAATTTCTGCCGCTATAATAGAAACAAACATATTATTTTTTTCACCAGTAAAGTCAGTGTAGCTCCTGTCTAGTTTTTGAAAGTCACTACTTTTTTATTTCTGTTATTATTGGATATTAGTTTATTATTTATAAAACTGTTACAGAATTTTAAGAAGAGGAAAAAAAAACCTGACTTTATTTCATAGGATGAAACATTTTCAATCAAGTTGGTCAAAAAAACCAATGATGATTTACTGTGCCCTTCTAGTTCCCATCCTTCATCCACTCCCAGAAGCGGAACCCCCAGACCCACATGAAGGACCCGGACATGGTGTGGGACTTCTGGAGCCTGAGGCCGGAGAGTCTGCATCAGGTAAATGTTTCGTACAAACGCTGAGTGTTTGTGATGTTTCTGCAGCAGAATAAAGGTTTTATTTTGGCGTCCTCTGTGCAGGTGTCCTTCCTGTTCAGTGATCGAGGTTTACCGGACGGGTTTCGTCACATGAACGGTTACGGTTCCCACACTTTCAAACTGGTCAATGCGGCTGGAGAACCAGTTTACTGCAAGTTTCACTACAAGGTTTAATACTTTTATCCTTCATTTAGCTTTTCTCCTTTGACTGTTTGGATGTTATCGTTAGGAATCTGTTCTTTCTTCTGACGTCAGAGGATGTCAGATCTGAACCTGAACTGGTTTGGAAACGGTAACAAGGGAGTTAAAATGGTTTTAGTTCAGCTTTGACATTCAAACCTCTAAGTGGATAATAATTATCTATAAATGACTGCAAAATATTCTGTTTGTGTGAAGTGAACTTGACATTTAGGAACTATTCTTTTACTCAAAATGTGAATAATCTGAACAAATCTGAAAAACCTGTTAAGTGTAATTGTTATTACATTAATATTCTGCCTGATATTAAATGTTTGGTCTATTTATACTGGGATCTTTAAATTGTAAATGATAAACTGAGGTAGAATATTGTTAAAATTGCATTTACTTTAAGATATTTCCGGTTCATGTTCACATATTTAAAGAATATTTGTCGACGTAAACACTTTCATTTTTCAGTTTAATGTTTTTCTACTGTTGGTTTTTCTGGTTCGTCCATTTGAGGCTGAATTTATAATATTTTAGCTGATGTTGGAATCCTTATGAAATAGAAAAAGTAATGTTAATTATTCAAATGAACTTTTCTACCAAACATGACTGGTCCCATCAACCACTGAGGGGGAGGAGATCACACCCCCAAACATTTGGAAATGTCCATGAGCAAGGCATTCATACGCTCTGTGCTGGCGTTGTGGTTGTTAGTCCAAACTTTACGGAGATGTGCATCTTTTTATTTGATTCTAGACTGATCAAGGAATAAAGAATCTGACTCCTGAGGAGGGGGAACGTTTGGCTTCCTCGAACCCAGATTACGCCATCGGAGACCTGTTCAACGCCATCGCCAATGGGAACTTCCCATCCTGGACTTTCTACATCCAGGTCATGACGTTTGAGCAGGCGGAGAATTTCCGCTTCAATCCCTTCGATCTCACCAAGGTACTGATCCTGACAGGTACTGACCCTGACAGGTACTGACCCTGACAGGTACTGACCCTGACAGGTACTGATCCTGACAGGTACTGATCCTGACAGGTACTGACCCTGACAGGTACTGATCCTGACAGGTACTGATCCTGACAGGGCTGTGGAAATGTTGAATGTGCTGGTTTTAAGCTTCATAAACACGTTTCTGTGTCACTGGGAAATCTACCATTAAACTGGAAGAAAACGCCACTTTTGTTAAATACGTGGAAGTGTTTGTTTTTAAAATCTTTATTTAATAAAAATCTGATCCTCTGTATTTTAATTTTGACGTTAGAATCAGGTATTTATTCACTGACTGTAGATGTTTATAAAGACTCAGATCAAAGTTGAGGGTTATTTAATCCAAAAGTCCCATCAGTGAAACTTGTCATTTCCTGAACATAAACGTGTCCGTCCACTGGTTTTATTAAACTATGGGTTTTCCTGGTGAATCTACGTTATAGAAAATGATAGTGTCTGTTGTTTCTGAAAGTGTATTTGACTCCAGTTATTTCCATGAATGGATGGAATCAGTGGATTAACTGGTGTTAAACGGTTTAGATCATCGATGCTTTGGGTCACCAGTGGATGTTTGGGTTTTTATGGGTTAATGAAACAATCCTTCATATATAAAAACAAAAACTAAAGGACTGTTCAGACCTGGAGGAACTTCTACTGTACATGTGTTTGGTTTTTAAGTGGTTAAAGTGTTTTACCTTCATCATTCATAAATGTTTTGCTTTGGTTGTTAGTGTAGTATTTTTCTGACCAAAATAAAAATGGTCCAGTTTGATGTGGACAGATGTCAGACCACATCTGCTGCGGTGCCGGGAAGTTTAGGATCAAAATGGGAAAAGAAAATCTGAAACCTAACGTGGACTTCCACCGCTGATGTCACTGTGGGTTTGATGGTGTTCAGGATCATCTGACCATCCAACAGTAACTTGGACCGTTTTCTTATTTTCTTCAGGTTTGGTCACATAAAGAATATCCTCTGATTCCTGTGGGGAAACTGGTTCTGAACCGGAACCCAGTTAACTACTTTGCAGAGGTGGAGCAGTTGGCCTTTGACCCCAGTAACATGCCACCGGGCATCGAACCCAGCCCTGACAAGATGCTCCAGGTAACATTTGTTTATCCAAAGTTAAGAACAAATGTCTTTGGCCCAGAACCGAACCCTGGTCAGAACCAAACCCTGGTCAGAACCGAACCCTGGTCAGAACCGAACCACTGAACTGAAGTAAAGAATAGATGTGAAAAACGAATCATTCTCTACTTGACACATAATTAGATACGAGAAAATAATAAATATCAACTTTCTTATCCCCAAGTACAGTTTCAGTGGATGTTGGTTCTGTTTACCGCCTGTGTGGTAACTTAAAAAACTGGGTCCAAAAATTCTGCATTTTTCAAATGGATGAATATCGTGGAGAACTGATTAATTTTGGGGGATTTAACTGTTTCTAGTTTGGCCACAAGGGGGCGCTCCGAACTTTAAAATCACTAAACATACTTCTGTTCATATCTGGGAATATTTTTCTGATTGACTTTGAATAAAGTGTAAATGAAAGGTCATGACCTGGGGATGCCTCACATTATGACATCATAGCGGTCTGGTTCAGGACCGGGGTGTTAGGGTTAGGGTGGAAAGACGAGTCTGTGTCCGTCTGTAAAACTATGACGAACACGTCTTCTCCTCCTCAGGGTCGTCTGTTCTCTTACCCTGATACACATCGGCACCGGCTCGGCGCCAACTACCTGCAGATTCCTGTCAACTGCCCCTACAAGGCCCGGGTGGGCAACTACCAGCGGGACGGCCCCATGTGCATGAACGACAACCAAGGTGAACTGACCCACAGCAGCGTCAAACTGTCAAAGGTTATTGTTGTAGAACTTTCCCCAAGGTGTGTTTGACATTTTCTAAAGCGGTGAGCGTCACCTGGCGGGTCACCTGGCGGGTCTCACCTGGCGGGTCTCACCTGGCGGGTCTCACCTGGCGGGTCTCACCTGGCGGGTCTCACCTGGCGGGTCACCTGACGGGTCACCTGGCGGGTCCAAACCAGTTTTCAGTGGGTGTGGGCCTTTGCCCAGAAGTGTCTGTTCACACCAGTAGGGGGCAGTAACGCACTTTGATAATGAACACATTTAAACATCTGTCAAAGCTCCGACCTGGAGCCAAAACCACATAAATACAAAAACTAAAGTAAAGATATTAACGGTCAAGGATTTCCGAATCCTTCGACCTCTGGGTCTGGGTTAGAGTTGGTACTGGGTTTATTGGTGTTTGAAATCCTTAAATGATTAAAATTATTCAGACCTTGAAATAACATTGAAATTCAAAGTGTTGATTTTACTTGTGATTCGAAGTCTGTGATTTATTATTGTCTGGAGTATTAACTCTCCTTGGTTAGATGTCGAAGTCACTCAGAGTTCGTACGTTTGGGTTCCAAAAGGAAATTATCTGCAGCTCTCAGGTCAATGTGGATACTTTATTTATTTATTTATTTGGATAAAACTTTGAATCTCCTTTAATTTCTAAACTTCTTACTATTGTGAAACATGATTTTAGATTATGGAATAATAAAATATACGTCATGATAATGTGAGTGTATATATTCTTATATATTAGTATTTTCCTTCAGTGAAGATGTGATAGAAACAGACGGAGGTGGATAAATCTATGGATGTAATTGTTACCCTGTCGTCAATACTTAGTGTTTAGTCAAATGTACCAACATGATCCTAAAACAGAAGGTCCAGACCAGTCAGTGCATGTTCAGGAAAATCCAAACCTTTTCATTAACCCTTTAACCCCTGATGCGTCAGCGCTGACACGTTCTGAATGGATGGTTTAGTTTAAATATTCAGAAAAAT
>JAPTYR010000026.1:24735411-24746059 GCA_029814505.1 Siphamia roseigaster | reverse complement strand
GAAAGACAGACAGACAGACAGGCAGAAAAACAGACAGACAGAGACAGGCAGACAGACAGACAGGCAGACAGACAGACAGGCATACAGACAGACAGACAGACAGGCAGGCATGCAGACAGACAGACAGACAGACAGGCATACAGACAGACAGAAAGACAGACACGCAGAAAGACAGACAGACACGCAGAAACAGACAGACAGAGACAGACAGACAGACAGGCAGGCAGACAGACAGACAGACAGAGACAGACAGGCATGCAGACAGACAGACAGACAGGCATGCAGACAGACAGAGACAGACAGGCAGACAGGCAGGCAGACAGACAGACAGACAGAGACAGACAGAGACAGACAGACAGAGACAGACAGGCAGGCAGACAGACAGAGACAGACAGAGACAGACAGAGACCGACAGACAGACAGACAGACAGACAGACAGACAGACAGACAGACAGACAGGCAGGCAGACAGACAGACAGAGACAGACAGGCAGGCAGACAGACAGAGACAGACAGACAGACAGACAGGCAGTAGCTGACGTCATGTGATCCAACATGGATCAGACTAAATCAAAAACACTAAAGTATCGACAGGATCCGTTCAAACGACTGAATGAAAACTTTAACATAAAAAAAGGTGACAAAGTTTTTCAACCATCGATATAAAAGTAAACATGTGTCACCGACTGGAGTTGAATTCCTAGTTTTGCTATGTGACATTTTAATTATAATTCTACATAATTAACATGAGTTCATTCATTGTATCAAAAGTTGAATCATTTTTTAACCAGTTGTTATTTTGGATGAACTATAAAATTCCTATAGATTTTTACTCTGCTCTTAAATTACAATAAACTAGTGTGGTCAGGCGATTAAAAACATTAATCTAATTAATTACAGGATTTGTAATCATGCACAGACTGGTCCTTTTCTCCTCTGGTAGAAAGTTGACACATCACCTGAACCAGAGTTTCTCCAAAAACAGCTGATTTGTTTTATGACATGTTTACGAGGGCTGTCAGAATGAACACAGATTAATTAATCCATCATCATGATTAATCTGATTACAATTTTTAACCTAATTAAATGGAACAGTTGTTTTGTTGAAAGTGCTGGTGTTAAATAAAAATGTTAATTTCATACACGTTCATATACTTGGACATATTTTTGGTATTTTATCACATTTTTTTGGTGATTTTCTTCTGTATTTTAGAAGATGTTTTGAATATGTTTTGGATTTTTCAGCACTTTTTTTTGTTACTTTAGTGGATTTTACCATGTTTTATATATTTTTCTCCAAATTGTTTATGTTTCTTAGCGCGTTTTGTGGGAAATTTGAGTAAAAAAACAACAACAATATAACAGACCAAACAGGAGACCAACATAAAGTGTTTTAATCCTTATTAATCAAAATTAATCCAAAACAACCCTGTGATTAATGGGATTAAAAAGTGTTTCCATATGTTCTCATCCATCAGCCTCCACATGTGGTGATAAATACAGTATTTCATAAACTCTACATGAGCATCACATTATTTATAAAATCACTGTAACATGGACCGACACAACCATCATAAATATTATTAATGTCAACAGCTGCGCCGTGTGTTTGGTCATACTGACATTTAAATCATCTGGAATGGTAGAAACTTTCTGGACACGCGGCCCCATCACTCATCGTACTTGGTTTGGTTTTGCTGCGTTTGCAGAAGCTGTGTTTATCCCGTAACCATGTTGACGTCAGAGGTATTTAAAGCATGAACGTCCACGTGGACAGAGGACACGGCGGCCAACAGGACAACAGGACGGGACCGGGCTGCTCAATAATCCCATTACAGACGGATCAGGAGTTTGGCTCCAGACGATAAAGACTTTCATATTAGATCTGACTTCTTCTTTATTTTGTAGAAAATAGGGCTGTTCCACCATGGAATAATAACATCCATTATTTTGGTCAATATTGAAATCACCATTATGTCTTTGAATCTGGATCAGCATTTATTGAACATATTTAAAAAAAACAACAACAAACAAACGCTCTCCTGTCAAATATATAAAACTAACTGTTCTACTGCACTCAACAACAAATAAAATATGATATAAATATACTGGAGTAAATTAGTCTAAAATAAATACATCCATAAATTGGTCCAAAATAACATTTCTCACGTTTGAATGAACTGCCACAACATTAAGATAAAGTGAGATGACATGTTCCTTCACTGATCACACTCAGGTTCACAGCAGATTAGAATCCTGGAACTGAATCACATCTATAAATAAATAAGTAATTCTATGCACAATGTTCAGGTTTGTTTGTTTTTTTACAAAGTAAAGTCGATGAACAGAAACAGCAAATAACTGTTTTTCTGCGATTAGATGAATTTTAACCAAAACAAAACAAATAAATGACAAAACCTCAAAAGTGACAAAATGGGTTAAAAATTAGAATAAAAGAAAAAAATACACACACACACACGCACACGCATAATACAAATACATTAAAATAAAGAATCAATGAAAAACGATTATTCAGTTTTTCCGTTCTGAGGAGCCACAGTCTTTCTAAGATGTAACTTTTTTTCCTTTATTTTGTTAAATGTTGTGGCCATTTCCTCAAATGTTAGAAATGTTACTTTTGGACATAATTATCAAATAAGTGAAGGAACGGATCAAACAGCAGAATAAGGTACAATCTGCATTTTCATCCAGCTGTCGTTTCACTGGTTCAAAATTGAAAGACTTTTGTTTTTCTGTGTCTGATGTGATGATCATTTACTGTCGATAATAATCATGTTGGTTTTCAGTTATTATCTGTTATTATCTGTTATTATCTGTTATTATCTGTTATTATCTGGACTTCTGTATTAGTGTTAACATTTCCAGACATCATTGCCTTCGTCTTATTTAAATATAATGATCATTTATCAGCATCCATCCATAATTTTACTTTAATTCCTTATTTACCATCATAATAACTTTATAATAATTACTAGTATCATAATAGTAGTTTTAGTGTTTTGGAAACATTAAATATATCACACTCACTTTAACTGTGTGTTGTATTTTATGATGATTCTTGACTCCCTTGGAAAAGAGGTTTTTAACCCTTTAACCCCTGACGCGTCCTGAATGGACACATGTTTTAGTTTAAATATTCAGAAAAATTCAACTGTTTTCCTTTATGTATTTATTTATGTTTACTGTGTTTTCTTCATGGAACAGTTGTCAAAAAGCAACTGATTTAGAAAAAAGGCGAAACTAAAACTACTGGGACCAAACTACAACAGGTGGTAGAGTTCTGTACAGGCCTGAACATGTCAGCCCGACCCGACCCGACCCATGGCTTTTAAAACCCGATGTTACCCGACACATCACTTGGAATTATCGAACCGAACCCGAAGTCGGGGGTGGAGTTTCCCCACCGTATCCTCTGAATGACGGGTGGTGGTGGGTCTTTAAGGACACTTAAGTGCAGTAAATATCATAACCCACTTAAAAACTGAGTGAAAACATATTTTCCACAATAGAAACATTATATGAAATGATGAAACTTACCTTCTTAATATTTAAGCAGAATCATCCACAGAATATCTACTTTTCATTTTGTAATAATTTCCACAGATGTGTCCATTCACATTCTTTTATAAAACATTAGTTAAATTGTAAAGATACTTGATGGACACTTATATAATAACCAAGTATTAGAATGAAATAAGGGGAATAATACCTGGAAATAGTCGGTGATGAAAGAGCCCATTTCCGTTTTCAGGAGCCACCTGTGAGGAAACAGCGGTCAGTCTGTGGTCGGTCTGTGGTCGGTCTGTGGTCGGTCTGTCCATCATCTTCCACATGACGCCGTTCTTACCTGATGCTTTCATTAAGCGTATACAGCTCATTAGACTGTAAAGCTCCGCCCTCAAACACCTTGATCACAGCTGATTGGACACTAAGGGACACAAAGACAGGAGAGGTCAGAGGTCAACAGTTGACCTGGTGGGTTAAATCATCTGTGTGTCGTCAACAGTTAACCTTTGACCTCCTGAGACTTTCAAAAAGAAGAATAAAATAAACAACAAAAAAAAAACAACCAAACTGATCAATAAAAATGAACAAAAATGAAGAATAACCTAAAAAATAATAAGTAACATGAACAAAATAGGGATGTAATTAGGGATTTAATTAAGGATGTTATTAAGGATGTAATTAGGGATTTAATTAAGGATGTTATTAAGGATGTAATTAAGGATGTAATTAGGGATGTAATTAAGGATGTAATTAGGGATGTTATTAAGGATGTAATTAAGGATGTAATTAAGGATGTAATTCGGGATGTAATTAGGGATGTAATTAAGGATGTAATTAAGGATGTAATTAGGGATGTAATTAAGGATGTAATTAAGGATGTTATTAGGGATGTAATTAGGGATGTTATTAGGGATGTTATTAAGGATGTCCTGATCAGGTTTTTTGGACCCAAGTCGTAGTCACTTCAGTTGGAACCGATACCGATACCAAATCGCGATCCGATACTTCTCATGTACATTTTTTTTAAATAATAAGGAACGAAGAAACGGAACCAATATGTCCCTTATTTTACATTTTATTCATATTATTTCAATATTTAATTCGTAAACAGAACACTTTAACATTCAAGTAATAAATAAAATCCTTTTTTCTCTTTGGACTGTGAGTGTCAACAGGAAATATTAAATAGAAATGTTTAAAATAACATCACCTTAACTTGACTCCACTTCTGCGTGTCCTCGCTGTTTGTTTTGTCGTATTAATGCGTCGTGTTAGGTGTCGTATTAAATGCTGTCTTTTTCTTACCACCTTTTGAAATTCCTAGTTCACATGTGTCACATTTGGAAATCACAGGGTTTTTATCGTCCACTTTAAAATTCCTCCACACAGTGACATACTTGTGCAACTATTAGCTATTTCCTTGTTTTGCCCCGCCCACTCAACCTTATTCAGCCAATGGTGTGTCTGTTGCAAAGTGACGTTATGTCGCACACATAGCTGTGTAGGGCAGAGAGGTCTCACTCTGTTCCACCGTGTGACTCTATATACGTAATAAAAAGCAACGAAAATAACTCCATATATTTATCCAAGTCCTGATCGGGAGACAACGTCCGATTCCGATTGAGTCGCCACCACGTGATCGGACCCAATTTCCGATCATGTGATCGGATCGGGACATCCCTAATTGTAATTTAGTTTAGTCATTTTAGTTTTGGCTTTTCCTTTTATTAAATCAGTTGCTTTTTGACACATTTATCTCCAGACATCAGGTCCATGAACAAAACTTAATAAAAACACAATAAAAAAAAGTTGAATTTTTCTGAATATTTAAACTAAACCATCCATTCAGGGGTTAAAGGGTTAAAGAGTTAAACTAACCTGTACCTGTAATACCTGATATACGTAGTCATGGAAAAGAAATATAATGTCAACAGTTTAATGGGAATGTTGTCTTTTTTTCTTATTATTAAAGGGATAAACAGGATTATTTTATAAATCAAAAGATGAATAAATATCTAAAACTTTTAATAAAGCTTTGAAGATATTTTAACATAAACTCATTTTCTAAGAAAACGGTCTAAATACACATTTTTGTCTCCCCAACCAGGAAAGATAATCGGTATTTTCTTCCTTTTTTCAGTTATTGTAAACGTGGTGTTGAAGGATGTTCTCCATGTGAGTCAGCTGGTTGACAGGAAGTGACTCCACTGCCACCTCCATTTCCTACCCAACATCCTGTGGGGGACAGGAAACAACCCCAGCAGCCGAAGCCCCAGAGAACATGGACGTTTTCATAAAGTCTAAACAATCTGGGCACAAGGATGTAATAAAACTTTTTAAAAAGTACCCAGACTCAACGAGACAGCTTGGACTGTGGCAAAACGAGCTTCTCTATTGTTATTCAGTAGGTGCTTTTCCATTGGATATATGCACAAAACTTTACCGATATTAACTAAATGTCGAAAAAGCAGAAGTGTGAAATGTCTGTGTTTCCATTAAATCACAATTGTTATAATTTGTTTCTTTATTTTCGCAAGATGACACGAAAAGTCATTCGATAAACATGGAGATGGACGTAAATATGTTGTCTCACAGATATATTCATTATTATTATTATTATATATTAACCCTCTATCTGGTACCAAATTAAAAATGATGTAGTTTCCTGCTAATTAGACAGGATATAACAGTGGATGCTTTTATTGTGAAGGCAGGAAGTGTGCTGTGTGTGTATTGTGCTGTTGACTGTGGGTACTGATGTGTTTTCAGACGGAGCTGTCAGTGCTCATCCTTCAGACGTTCAGTTAAACCATGTTTATGTTCAAATTCTTCTTCTTTACTTTTTATAACGTCTGTCAACATCATTCTTTAATTCACTGACTCTTATTGTGAAAAAAGGTCTTTCCATTGAAGTTTTGCACAACATATATTTGTGATACGGCTGAAAAACCACCTCTTGCCAGCACAAAAACATTTAATCAAAAAACAAGAGTTTTGTCGAAATTGTCGTTTTTCCATTAGGTACATTTTTATGGTTTAAGTTATATTTGCGATATTTGACGGTCAATGAAAAACACCAACTGTTTGGATCCATTGAACTCAGACAGGTACGAACTGACTTGAACTCCATTAAACCTCACACTCTGAATCTTCATTAAAAACAGTCAAACCTGATTAAACTCATCTGATGTGAAACAGTCGTCGACCTTCACGTCGTCCTGTTCTCAGGTTGTTATGATGTTTGGACTCAAAACATACCAACATGTTCCTCATACTGTATATCTGCTGAAGCCAGTGACCACAGTATACCATGATACTATCTGTACTTAGTCTGGTGGAATTATATACATGAAGCTGAGTGATAGCATCTGATATATACACTGTGAAAAGATGCACCTCCAAAAGGACGGAAACGAAGGAAAACGAAGGAAATAAACTGAAAACTTGACGTAAGTATTCACTAAAACTGTGACATAACGAAACATAAATGTACTGATATCTAAGTCAGTCAGTATTGTGTTATTTATAAAAGAATATTAACCATAAAGACCCAGAGTCACGTTTGTGTCACTTCTCTCCATTTAATATTTTTAATTGATTATCGATGTCATCGGGTTAGGGTTAGGGTTAATCCTTTTTTGAACCCATTCTGAACACAAACAAACAAACAAACAAACAAACAAACAAACAAACAAACAAACAAACAAACAAACACTGGAAAAACAATAACCTCTCTGGTGGAGGTAAGAATAATATCAACATGAATCTATTTGTTACAGGAACATTTTCATGTTATTTTAGGTAGAAATCCTAATATGGGGGAAACTGAGCTGCCTTGGCGGAGTCTGCGCTCTGAGTGCTTTTTTCCTCGTTACCTCCGCCAAGGAGGTTATGTTTTCATCGGCGTCTGTCTGTCTGTCTGTTACCAACATAACTCGAAAACTTATGGACGGATTTTCATGAACTTTTCAGGGAAGGTCGTAAATGGGGAGATCTGGAAAGGATTAGATTTTGGTGAAGATCTGGAAGAAATCCTGGATTCTGGATCACTTTGAAGTTTTCCTTAACATTGCGGTCAATGGGGAATAGGAATGTTTGGCGGAGGTCTGCGCTCTCCGAGTGCTTTTCTAGTTTTCTCTTAAAATATAAAATAACATGAAAATGTTTTCATTTTCAGACGATCCTTTCGAATCAGAGGAAAAAACACAACAAACACCTGAAATGTCTTCTGGGAATGAAGTGCAGTTTTAACAGGTGTCTGTCTGTTGAATGTTTTTCGTATTTGTAGATCCACGGGGATCTGTCAGTCGGAACGCACATGTGGAAACGATAAACCCAGACATTTTCCTCATGAGATTTCATATTTTATAAAGGAGAATTTTTAAGTGTAAATATTTGCAATAATGGAATTTTGTTTTTTGCTCCAAAAGAAAGAAATGTTTTACAGGTTATTATATTTAATATTTTATATGAATGTGGCCCCTGAACTAAAGGTGAACGTCCTTTATGTCCAGTTTCAGAGACAGTTTTATAGACAGTATGTGGGAATACCCAAATAAACACAATTAAATGGTTCCACAAAAATACATCTAAAATATTTATCATTATGTCATGTTCTGTATAACCCGACCAAAGTGTTGGTAATGCTGAACGGAAACATGACCAGTGTTCAAAACCCAACCCCCCTCATCCAAGTATTTACAGTCAGATAAAAATACAGCCGTGGGGTGTCGTCTGACAGAACCAGTCCGCTAACACGGAACGCTTTTCCATTCAACCTCAAATGTCGTAAATATAAATTGTGCATAAAAATTTAAATCATGGAAAAATGACAATTTTGACAAAACTCGTTTTTCAATTAAAAGTTTTTGCACTGGTAAGAGGAGGTTTCTCGGGTTTATCACATTTGGTATATTGTGCGAAACTGCAATGGAAAGAGCTTTTTTCACAACTACAGTCAGGTGAATAAAAAAACGGATGTTGACAAAATAAAAACCAAAGAAGAGTTTGAACATAAACGTGATTTAACTGAACGTCTGAAGGATGAACCCTGACAGCGTCATGTGGAAAGAGCAGAGTTTAACTTCACACACACTTTATTCCTCACAGCTCCGTCTGAAAACACATCAGTACCCAGAGTCAACAGCACAACACACACACACACACAGCATACTTCCTACCTTCACAATAAAAGCATTCCATGTTATATCCTGTCTAATCTGCAGGAAATCATCATTTTTAGTTTGGTACGAGATGAAGTATTAATTAGATTAATAATGAATACATCCGTAAAACAACATGATATTTACGTCCATCTCCATGTTTATGGAAAGAGTTCTTGAGTCATCTCACGATAATAAAGAAAATAATCACATTTGTGATTTAATGGAAAAACATTATGCACTTCTGCTTTTTCCTCATTCAGTAAATATGTGTAAAGTTTTGCGCATATATCCAATGGAAAAGCGCCTACTGTAACAACACTTTTTTTAGTTTTTACTAATATTAGGACCAGCACCTCCTTGGAGCCTCTGAAATGTCCTTATGGCGACCGCATGACTGTCCATGTACAGTGACGATAAATACTTTCTAGAATATTCTAAAGGCCTTTATTCTACTTGTTCATTTGTCACAGCTGGGTGAGTGGAACCAGCAGATGGAGGTTATGATCTGGTGCTTCATCTGGTATTAGTCTGATCCCACCTCTGTTCACAGGTATTTCCATTATCAGCTTTTTTCCCCCAATGACTCAGAATTCATAGTTTTACTTTTTTGGGGGGACTTTCCGAGATTTAAAGGGTCATTGTGGCATGTTAAATGTGCTTCTGGTAATTCTATTAAGTCCATTTCCGTGCAGAACGCTGGTGTTGACTGGTACTGCCCACAGTTTCATTAACACTTCATTTCTCTTCATTTACTCTGGGCTTTGTTGAAATGCACTAATTAAACCATGTCTGCTGTAGTTTAACACATGAGTCTGATTAAACAGAGGACAGAGAGAGAGAGTGTGTGTGTGTGTGTGTGACTTTTCAGTCAGATAGAAGAACTGATTTACAGACAATAGATTTGGAACTAATCTGATTAAATTAATCTGAAGGATTGTTTTATGGTCAGGGGTCCCTTTGAAAAAAATAAATATTTGTAGCTTATTTACTATCATTCTATTAACTGTGTTATGGTTGTGGTAAAAAAAAAAAAAAAAAGAAAACAGCCAAAGTGATCAATCTGTGAGATAAAGGGTTAATATATAATAATAATGAATATATGTGTGAGATAGAGGGTTAATCAGGGTTCCCGCGGGGTCTTAAAAAGCCTTAAAAGCATTGAATTGAAGAATTTGGAAATAATACCTTAAAAAGCCTTGAAAAAGCCTTGAATTGTAATGTGTAGGTCTTAAATCTGTGCACAGAATATAACTTGTCTGTTTAGCATCGTTCATTATTTTTAATACCTCAACAGTCCTTGTCTTTATAATCTTAATCGTCATTATTTTGGGAAATAATATACGAGTGGCCCAAATAAATAGTGGCGGAACTAGAGTTGGGGGCGGAACCATCGTGCGCACATCCCGAGGTCAAAATTCTACAAACACACATATGCCCTGAAGTAATCTGGTTTAACTGCGGTGAAAGGAAAGTCGGGAAGGTTAGGTAAAAGCAGTGCTTAAAGTGGGCCGGAACGCGCCGGAACGCCGTTCCGGAGCTTCTGAATCTGGCATTCTGGCAGATGCCAGAGGGACCGGGCTGCTCCGTTGGGCCCCCCCTATAACTACCGCGGCCCCGCGGTAAACGACACAAGGGGGGAGCGGAGAAAAAAGAGAAAAAGAAGCGAGCACTGCTGTCGGACGGCGAAAAATGTTCACAGCTGGATGGATTTTTTTTTTGTCGTCTACTGCATCAAAAAGTAAGAAACAATATTAGCTTACTAGCTGTGTTGGCTGTGTTACACTGTGTGGATTTAAGTGAATGTCCTGTGATCAAGACACTTCATTATAAGTTAAGACACTTTGGTTAATAATTTTTCCCGCCGTGGCATGTGTACTTCTATTTGTTTTTGGGTCTATTTGTTGTTTTTTGCCTGGTGCTATTGTAGCTACTAGCATCATGCTAAGTATGGCTAAG
>JAPTYR010000026.1:24021757-24037081 GCA_029814505.1 Siphamia roseigaster | reverse complement strand
AATTTCAGTTCGTCAAATTCAATTTCAAGTTAATGTGTGCCAAAGGTCACTTTAAGACAAGAGCAATCGAGCGCCGACACAAATCACTCGCATTGTGTAGTAAACGCCTGCGCCCCTCCCTCTGCCACTGTTCTACTTTGGCGGGAGCGACGCTGGCCGTTGATAGAATCATTTTGTGTAGGCTAGGCTGCAGAACCACATACGAAGATGGGTTGCAAGAAGAAGACTGATTAACATGGCATCACCCGAAACAAACGAGGTAATGAGAAATTATTAAACATTGTAACATTTCTAGCTGTCGCAAATGTCATGTAGAGATTGTTTGAAGTCTGCATTTGCTGCTCCTGGCCAATTGAAACGAAGCATGCGGCCCTCGCCCGACTAGAACTCGGTCGCTCCCCCATCTATTCATCTATTAATATCTCGATTAGGGGGAAATCATTTCCACCACTAAGACTACTGTCAAAGTTAGTCGTCTCTGCTACTGTGTTGTTGGCGTATGAGAAAAGGGGGCGGTGTTAACGGGTAGAGCGTTTGGATGATGCTGCAGAACGGTGGACGCACTTGCTAAGAACATGCAAAAGTGTGTTGGAAAGGTGCCACGCATGGCCCCTATTATTCACCCTGGACGATTAGTGTACAGTATGTGGGCCCATAACTATGTAAATATGTGGGTGGGCCCTCATGTAGCGTGTGCTGTTGAGTTGCAGAATTCCTCTGTGCTGTGTTCTCAATTGTCTAAAAGGAAGTAGTTAGTGCTGTTTTAATGTTAAGAAGACCTTATTGTTGCCTTGGCGTCTTCTGTAATGTTATTGGACAACGTGTCGGTGAGCCAGGGTTTCATAGTATAGTCAGTGTTGTTTTATTTCAAATGAGGTGAATAATTGGATGTTAATCAGATTTGTTTAATTCTTTCAACCCTTCTGTTGACAGGTAGACAACACAGAGGTCATTAATTCCGCAAGGCACCTCTTGAGTTTGTTAATTAATTCATCCAATGCTCATAACAGCACCAGTGGCCAACAGCGCGACACCACCATGGGGACTCCAAGGTAATGTCAGGTTTCTCAACAAATTCGGTAACACAGATCAACATATATACCAATTCAATTATTTGACCCCTGACACGGAGACATTTACTTCATTTAAAGGCCCTACTGCATACAGTTGTGTTCAAAATAATAGTAGTCTGTTGAAAAAAGTGAATGAAGCCCAACATCTGTATAGTAGTTTTTGTTTCCATACATTGGGAACACTTGACATTATATACTAAATCAAAACATGAAGGAAAAAGCAGAAGATTTTCTGAACACTGTATCCTTGTAACAGACCAGGACCAAGCCAGGAAGTCAGGAGAGATGCGAGGCCCTGTGTGAGGACAGAAATGTCAAGGTTCTCCTTTGTCTTTCATTTCTATGTCACACTGTTTTGTGCCTTATTTTACTTATTTAAATTGAAAAGCTACAGTCAGTGAGATGTGTTGTAATTTGTTTAAAACATTGTGCAGTATAAATAGTTTATTATTATTATTATTATCATGACCACTGCTACTTTCCCAAATTTTATAGCAATGTTTGTTGAAGCTAGGTGCACCAAATGAAGTATTGTCACATATATAAGTGTCTCTGTTGTTGTTGTATAACTCATTGAAAATTGCAGAATAGAACAATTTGATGTTAGTGTGATGGTATAACAGTCGTACCAACATATTAATACAATGTGGCGGTCATACCATGTACTGTTACTACGCTACATTTAGTCATTATTACACTGCTATTGATTCATTTTACAACATTCTTCCCACAGATCTTTTCCTTCCCTTTTTGGGCCAAAGGGGAAACGAAAGTGTGTCCGAGGGCCGTCCAGTCAATCGAAATAGATACAGGTGACCTTTTATCTCTTGCCTAAACTGGCTGATAAGACTCCTAAGGGTAACGAAGAGGCGGGTCATCTTCAAGCTGGTTTGGGTCGCCGGACAACAGTGATAATGGAGAGCTACACCCATGATGAGGTGAGTCAACTTACAAAAAGGCAATCAACTAAAAAGTTAATAGGGCCTGCTGATAATTTGTGAACTGTTTTCTTTTGTAAGCTGAGAAAAGAAGGTGGAAGTTTGGCTACTGTGCCTCATAAGTCAGAGGAATCACAAAAACACCATGCAGTACACCAGCCCCCCTCCAGCCTCATAAATGAGGTTTAGGGTTGCAATTAATGATTATTGAAGTAGTAGTTGATCAGTTAGTGATCAGTGTGTGAGTTTTATCTTCTTTCCTGGCCTCAGAAAACAAAACTAAGACTAAGATTTTTTTTATATGAATTTGACTACCTGGTCACACTATCTAGAATTATTTAAACTTCCACTAAATGTTCATTAATTTATTATATGGTGTGATTCTATATTCCTCCCAAAGGTGTGTTCAATTCTCAAAGACCTGTATCCAAAATTGGAAATGGTTTCTGGAGGCTGGTTGATTTACAAAGCAGCAGGTACTTGAAATTTAACCATGTACATGTTATCTCGTCGGACGTAGACATTTGGATAAGTGAGTGAGAATTGTCTAATTTAGTAGCTTTCAACTTTTCTTTTAAGGAGGATGGGGTTCTAGAAAGCTCTTCATGGTATCTCCAGAGGACTGTGGTTACACTGGACTAATGGTGAGGAATGCCAGTGGAGGTGGAAAGGCGGTCCTATATATCGCTCCAATCCAGGAGGAATTAGACACCCAGCCACTGCCACCTGACTCAAAGTCCTTCTCCAACATGCCAAAAGCAATGTGCCACTCCTGTCAGTCCAGCTTTCCTTTACAAATATTGGCCATACATGTTGAAACATGTAAGCCTTCAGATTTGCTGGAGGTATGTACAAGATGCCTGGGGAATGTAGCTTGCATTATAATTACTTTATGGAAATGGTTGACTGCATGGTATAAATGACAACATTCTACTCTTCTTCGATATCAGATCAGTGATGAGGACTCCGATATCAAATGTGTGACGGATGACGTTCAGGTAAGGTGTCAACACCTGACTGTCTATGATGAATGATATACACAGACAGACAGTGCAGGTGAAATGTCCATTTCCATGTGATGCAATGTGTATGTTTAATTGATGAATGCTGTTACACAAACACCTTTGAAGATGAACAACAAAAAGTAAAGGAATATTGGCATCATATCATTAGTACTTTTTTAATTTAGTTTTTCATTTTCCCTCAGTTTACTAAGGGAGATATGTATTTTGTGTCTTTAAACACTGAGGTGTGTGGCATTGACTGCTTAGTTTCTGCACATTTTCTCCACATTTCATGTTAAACATCATGATCATCGCATGATTCTATTTGCAGAATTTGTGTCCAATCTGTGGTGACAAATTCCCTGCCATGGATCTGGAGGTACATGCCAGTGAGTGTGGAGAGAGGTAATGTAATATTTGGACGCTATTTAGAAATTGTATCTGGTGTAGTCTTTTAGTGCCCTCCAAGTGTCTGTCTTCCCACCATAGATGTGTAAAGACCAGTTGGATTTTATTTCCTTTTTAAACTTCCTTTCACAGACTTCCATCTTGCCATTTCAGCACAAGTACACAACTACACAAGACTTCTAGGTTTGTACGGTCAAATCTCCCTCCACACTTAACTCAATGCTACCTTCAGTCAGAATAATACTTACTATTATACAACCATGTGTTTTTGGAGATCACTATCTAGGTCTCACTATCTTGTCTTCTGTGCTAGATGGTTAAGTACAAGCATGGACATGCATTAAATCACCAAATTTAAGATATTTGAACAACCTTAAAGGAAATGAACAGTATCATTCAATACACAGCTTCCATAATGTCACCTGTTGTCTAACTGACTTTCTCCTTCAGCCTTGATGATGTTCTGCAAGCTCTATCAGCAGCTGTAAATAAAGCAGAAGAATTCACACTCACTGTATCACGCAATAATTTGGTGGAACGAGGCCTCGCTCAGTGGAAGCGCCAAAAGAAGGCATTCCCTACAAGCCTTTTAAAAATACGGTTTATCGGGGAGGCGGGCGTTGACACCGGCGCACTCAGAAAGGAGTTCCTTACAGGTACACAGATTTGAATTAGAACCGTTCAGAGTCCTCATTTGCCTCATGACTGTTTGAGAGTTAAACAGTTGACGGGAAAAGTAGAACATGACTTACTTAGCGGACATACATGATTGAAAAGGTTGCAATAGAAGTGACAGTAGCTAAATGAATGGAGTGATTCTTTGTGTTTAAAGACATGGTTTCAGGAATAGAGAAGAAGCTCTTTGAAGGTGACCAGAGTGGGAAATGCCCCAAGTACTCAATGTTGGATTTGGACAATGCAAACTTCAGGTATACCATAGTCATTATTTTCTTCTGTCAAGTCTAAATGTGTTAATTTTAATAATGTAAATGTAATATCTTTTATTACATAGGATGATATTGTGCTACATAAATCCTTTGTGTCCTTGATAGTGTCTGCCAAAGGTATTATGCTACTCTGAGGATATGATTCTTATCGTATTTGTACAAATTTTCGCAGGACTGCTGCAATCTGGGCCGTGAGTATTGCCCAAAGCGGACCACCGCCATGTTGTTTGAAACTTTGGTGCTACAAATACTTATGTGATGGGGAGATTCAGACTAACAACCTTTTAAAAGAGGATGTCTCTGATGCACAATATACCTCACTCATCTCCCAGGTAAGAGGTCCTTTGGGTTTTACTTTCAAACACTGATCCCATCATGTAGTGTTCGGATGTCATTTGCCACTGCCTTGTTAACGTTGGTCGATATGTGCACTGGGTTTGTTGGAGCCATATCTAAGATTGATTGAAGTTTGATTTAACTGGTAATCTGAACATGAAAGATTTTTAGTTAATCATTGTAAATACTTATCTGCCACATTTGAATATTTACTTGTCATGTTCACAGTTCTATTCATTGTTATATACTAACCTTTAACCACACACTTACCCAATGTCCAAGCTTTGTGGGGGGGGGGACCGCATCACTTTGCATTGAATTGCATCACATGGTATACCTCTGTTACTGTACATCTTGGACATTTTATTGGGACTGAACTGAAGTGCAAAAATAGAACATCTCTTTGATTTTACTTTTCTGTGTGTCCTTACATTGATCGTGCATTAAAAGTACAATGTATTTTGCCTCGTGTGGGCTTTGAAAAGTCTGTGAGAAATGACCGCTACTGTGTTTAGTAAGTATTTTTCTGGATCTGTCTTTCAGGTTGAGTCCGCTTCAGAGGCTACATTGTCTGAACTTGTGGAGGAAATTTTAAGATGTGGTTATACTGGACCCATTCGATGTGAAAAGAAGGAAGACATTACTCGGTAAGGTGTTTTCATATTGCTGATCTTTCATTGTAACTTCCTTTTCGGGTGCAATAATGTATAACAGTGGACTAAAGACCATATAGTGTCATGACATACCCTAGTTACCACAGTTGAAGTACGGTAGCTTACTGATGTTTAATTTTGGTGGTTCTTACTCTTTGTTTTGATCTATTTATGTTTTGATCTATTTTATGTTTATATGCGAGTTCCTTTTCCTTTTTATATTCCAGTGCTATTGTTCTTCATGCCATACTCCGGCTGCTGCCACTTCTCGCCCAGCTCCGTGAAGGTCTGGCTCTTTATGGTCTTCATGATCTCATGAGACCACACCCGGACATCTGCCAAGCACTCTTTGTCCCTGGCATTGAGATTAAGGTGAATAAGGGTCACGCTGGTACCCTGCTTTAAACTACAATTTTCATTCCATTGACACATGTTTGCATCATTAAGCTTTTAAAATGTCACCAGTGCTTGAATTGAAAGCATTTGTCTATTACTGTTGATAATATTTTCATACTGATTTCTGCTTTTTTCCTCGCCAGGCTGATGCAGACTCTGTTTTCTCAGTGTGTCATCCCGTCCTAAGTGAGAAAGGTTCCAGCAAGGAGCAGATTGAGCTCAAACTTATGGAGCATCTACAGGACTTCGTTCAAGATTTGGAGACAAGTAAGTGCTCCATTACTACTCTTCCTGGGGGAAAAAATCTTCTTTACCCTACTTATCTGCCATTACTACTGCTAGCACCTGTAAGCACACACACACACACACACACACACAATCAATCAATAAGCCCATCACAGTATTTAACCAAGTTTGGTGAGCTATAAGCACTTTCTGTTATATACATCTATTTGCAAATTGTACCTCTGTTATTACGTGTACATGACTAATGTCCACAATGTGCTTTCACATGCCTGCTTCGTCTGTCTTTGGAAGGTGACCGTCCAGAGGGACCAAGTCTTCTAACCCCCAGTACACTCCTTCAGTGGGTTACGGGGCAAGCTCACATCCCTCTGCTACCAGAAGAGAAGCGGGACTTCCGGATATACGTGGAATTCAACCACAACTGTGAAACCCAATATGGCACACATGCTGTGTGCTATCCAACAGTTCGAGCTTGTGCTAACACGATTCAACTCCCTGTAAAGCACATGCAGACCTATACTGAATTTGCAAGTATAATGACTGAAGCCTTTCAATTGGGGCAGGCCTTTGATCAGGTGTAGTCGGCAGTACACACACACACACTGTACCAGATAAAGTTCTTTGGGGCCTCTGACATACTGTAAGCACAGTTGTTTAATGTTTAAGACATGTCATGCTTTTAGTTTTTCATTGTTAACTAAAAATAAACATGAACGTTTTTGAAAAAAATAAGTTGTCTTTTTTTTTAGAAACAGCGTCCACATTTAATATTCAATAGCTATTCGGTATTAGGCCAAGCTTTTACTTTCTATTCGGCTTCGGTACATCCCTAGCTTACAGCAGAAGCCACTCAATTATTCTAAACACTCAAGCACTGCACAGGTAGTTTATCATTTGTGTTGTCAGCTAAATTGCGTTCTCTTCCCCAAGTCGTTTCAGGTTTGTTAAATGTTGTAATGCTTACTTTAGATTTAGAAAAGGTGTAGTTAAAGAGTAATTTATTAAGACTTCTTGTTCATTCATTAATTAATCAGTTACGTTCCTCGTTACCAGCAAAAGTAATGAAGTTACAGTTCAAACAACTCGTTACCCCCAACACTGTTAATTTTACTGTTGAAAATATCTTGCGGGAGTAGAACACAAAACAAATCTACGGTGTGCATTTCAGGTCATAAAAGGTTTATTTTTGAGAGCGGGCTGGTCACCAGAGTCCATTGTGTGTGTGTGTGGTGGGTGGCGTGGGTCACCAGAGTGTCCAAAAGATTATCGTGTCCCTTCATATCAACAACCAAACACACCCATGGAAGTAAACCTGAACCGAAATGGTAAGTTTGCAATGTGCATGTAAAAAAAAAAACTGTCCTCCTCCTATGCAGTGACTGGACAATATGTGTACTGTCACATTTTCTGTCACCATATCTAAAATTTCTATTACAGTAGTAGTTCAGTAGTCAGTCAGGACACCTGGCACAATCTCATACAGTACAGATATGCTTCTGTCTTTAAGCCTTCTGTTTTTTAATCAACATAAGGTGTTGCATTCAATAGTTTATTTCAAGTCAGCTGTCCAAATACAAATCATCCAGTAAGTCAGCACTGGGCAAGTCAACAGCTTTTTTATAGTCCTTTCCATAACCAGACACCCTAATGTCTGGAGAGATTTTTGGAGGGTCACCAGAGTGTCCATCGTGGGGGTGGGGGGTTTGAGGGTCACCAGAGTGTCTATCGTGGGGGATCATTGTCATGTGAGTGACTGCGAAGAAGTTGCAAAGCGTGAGTGAGTGTTGTCAGGTAAATATCTCTTCCGAAACTATTTGAATGAGACAGGGGATCAATGGCAAGGCGTAGCATTGTAATATCCTGTCTTGTCAAAGGACATTCCATTTGTGGCACAATAACACCTGGATTGGCGGAGTTGGCAGACGGCCCAGCAGTTTCCCAGTCAATGTCTTCGATGAAGATTCCCTACAAAGAAGAAGAAAAAAAAAACGGAAAACTAATGTCAGTAAATTGATTATTAAGTGAAGTGGCAAAGCAATACTTTTTAGAGGCAAAACAAGACTCAACTGCCTCATTTTCCTCAGACATCTCTGGCTGTCTGACTGGGTGCTGCATCATTCCAAGTTCCCACAACTGGTTTGGGGAACGGAAGCACTCGGTCCTGATAGGATGATCGTTCCATGCGGCAGAGAACTTAGCCAAGTCAGCCTGGAGTCTGGGGAGGAAGGTGTGGTGAACGCAGAAGAGGTGAAGATGATTTGAGATGTCGAGGGTTCCATCTTCCTCCAGGCTATGTAAAACGTCGTAGTAGATGTGTGTAACTCCTGTCCAAACATCCCTCCATAGACGTTCGATTCTACAATTTGTATAAAATTATTGGTTTGTATGACTGCATAAAAGAATACCTGGGTGTGAGTAAAGGAATGAGGTGTGCTTCACCTCATTGTCAGACTTGGATATAAAGGTCGTTCCAGGTCAATTTGCACAATTCCCCAAGATATACCCTGGTGACCCTCTTCAATTTGCCTGATATTTGACAAACAGGTATCATTTGATGCCATTAGAATTTGATGCCATTAGTTCTTTATCCTACGTAGCGGTTTTTAAGATGGAGCCCTTCAAAGTTTGGGTGCCACATCCACTTTTCAAGCCTGTGAATTTGCACAGAGAATTTGCAAGCAGATTTGGACACTTGTAGTTTGTGATTGTGCACTTGCGAATAGCATAACTATTATATTAAGCCTTGAAAACAGAAAATGTCCCTACGCTATCTCCTACATAACGGCCCAAATTAAGCATGTGGGCACTTGATAAGTGGAATGCCCTTTAACCCTATGCACAGTAAACTGATCAAATATTCAAGCTTTGAAGAACTTTGATTTTCAGAGTGCTTCATTCTGGGAAATTTGTCAATGGGTATATCACAGAATCTGTCTGCCGCCATCTCCTGGTCAAAAAAGTAACTACAGCATAAATGAAAACAAGAGACTGTAAAAGTACCAACATTACATTACTTTTGGCTGACGCTTTTTAAAACCCAAAGCGACTTACACTATTGGTATCAAATGACCTAAAAATGTCTTCAGTGCTTCAAAGCTTGAATGTTTGATACAGTGTTACTGTGCATGGGGTTTAAGGGCATTCCACTCATCAAGTGCCCACATGGTTAATTTGGGCCCATTAGGTCATTAAAGGTCTGAGTGCAGACACAGTTTTTATGCAAAAATTTAAATTGTGCGGTATCTAAATATGATGGAATTATACTCGATTATCGATTATAACTCACAGCATAAACACTTTCCAAGATCGGTCACCCCAAACTGTGAAGACTCATTGCACCCTTCACACTTACTGCTTTCAAGGCTTAATATATCCAGAAATAACCGCACTATACTGTTCTGCTATAGAGAACAACTGCTGATGGGCAGGGTCCTACTGTGGAGACATAGCGATTTTTTTAAAGCCTGTACCGTACCTCAACCTAACACTAGAGGTGTCCAAATGTGCATGTCAATTCTGTATGCAATTCACAAGCTTGAAAAGTGGGCATGGCACCCAAACTTTGGAGGGTCTCATCTCCAAAACCATTAGATGTATGATGCTTAATCATCGGGCAAAATGAAGAGGGTCACCTGAGGAGGCTGTGTGAATGAACATGGAATTCCCCATATTTCAAAGACCAAACTTTTTCACAGAATTCCTCAAAAAACAGCATACAGCAATAACAGATCATAGATAGCACCTACTGTTACTTGATAAGGGCTAATTTGATGATTATGATAATGATTGTGATAATTTGATTGTTATTGAAATAAACTTGCCTCTGGTTGTGCACACTTTTACCACTTATGAAGCTGCCATGTCCTGTGCCTCTGACGGTAAACATCATCTCGGCAATAGCAACATTCTCCACACCCTGGTCACCTCTCACCCTGCAATACATCATATGTTGAAAATTAGTATATTAATAGAATATAAATTTCTAATACTTGAAAGGATATATATGTGCTCATGGTCACAGATTCTGTCAGTGTTTGCTCTAGGCTCAATCAGTTTCTCATCCTTTTTAATACTAACTGCATATGTTCATCTGTAAAATACTATAAGTAAAACTCAAATTAACTCAAATTAACTGCACTGCAAAATTACTCACTTGTAAGGCCATCCATGTCTCCTCACTCCATCCAGAAAATACTGAAGTGCAGTACTTGCTGTGTTATTAGAACCGGCATTGAGATACATGATCTTGAGGAGGGAAAACAAACATGAGTTCTACAAATCCTTCAGGGATGACTTGTCATGTAAGGACGCCCAACCTAAAGATCTCATCATGCTTACCTTCCTGGAGTAGCCGTCAATACCCCCAAATATCACGAGGTTGTATCTGGGAGGATACAGTTCATGTAAAAAGGTAAAAAGAAGGCAAGTACTACTCACAAATATTTAAATGTATCAAAATGTAATAAACTCACCTGATGAGTTTGTGATTGGTGTCTATGTGCTGCAGAAAGTGTGGGCCTTGCACACAGTATTTCCGACGAATAACACAACCCATTGTTGTCATTCTTGATAAGATGCCCTCTGAATCGACTCTATGCATAGCAGCCTTGAGTCTGGTCCATTGTACGTGGTGGCCCTCTGCTTCAAGACACCCCTTAACAATCTGGTATCCAGCATGAGGTAATCTGGATTTGATGGCTTGCACTTTGTTATCCAGATCATCATCGGTTATGGTGGAATACAGGCTCCTTTTTGACATGTTGTACTCCTGCATCATCCTGTACAAGGTCCTTCTTGAAACTCCAAGAAGGTCTGCTATGTATGTGGCAGACAGACCTAGACGTAGAAGACTCTGTAGATGTTCCCGCGACACACATAGCCTTGAACGTCCAAAAGGACCTATACGCCAAACCACAGATGTAACAGGGGGAGGTTCATTGCGGCGATCTAACAGAATACCTAGTTGTTGGAGGGCTTCCCATATTTCACTAGGCAGGACAACATCCATTGCGTTGAGGAGGGTCTTCTCTTGTGTCACTACATACTTCAAGTGGTCGAGATCAGGGGGGTTGCTGTTGAGGGCATACTGTCTCTCAGTCTGACCAAGACCTCGTGGACAATTAAGCTCTGCAAAAAGCAATGAAATGTTATCAATTAACGCAGGTCCAACTTATTAAGCTTAAATACAAAGTAGAAAGTGACTATCAACAGTATTCAGCCACTAACAAGCTAAGGAAATGGGTTCAGGTTAATTTCCGATCTGTTTAATCATCAACTGCAGACTAGAGAGATGACAAAAGCACTATTCGGACGGGATTAGTTTTACCGATGTACATAGGGTAATGTCATTTCACAACACACAACAGGACGTTTGTAATGTTAATGGCCAATTCGGAAAGGATCCATATATCTCCGTTAACCCCAGGTAAAGGCAGAGAAAGTGGGAGGGGAACAAAAAAATTGTGGCAGCAACCGTCGTGCGCACGGGATCACCAGAATCCATGTTTTTTGTTTGTAATAATTACCTTTGGAGACCCCATACAACTAATCCCGTCCCGAGTAGACCACAATAAGGTTCGCACACGGCTTCCCTTTTGGGAAAGTGTGCGCACAGCACAGAGGAATATAGCAAGACTATACACTCAACAGTGACGCTGCACCTCCTCCTGTAATCCTGTGTGGCTACCCTTTACAACGGTGAACGTGGAAAAATAGTTAAAATGTCACTTCTTTGGGGCATGCGGCGGCTTTCCAACACGCTTTGCATGTATGGCAAGCCGTTTTAACATTTAATAGCCAGAATGGATATGTGTTGCAGATATCTGTAACTCGGTTTCGCCTAGTCAAAATTAGCATTTCAGATATCCGCGACGACATTCCTCCTATCCGTAACTGTCATTTCGGATATCCGTAAAGAATTCTGTATAGGGCAAATGACGTCACGTTTGCCATTCATTTCAATGGGTGATGTAATTTTGGACATCCGCAATTCTATTTTGGATATCCACAACATAGATTGCAGATATCTGCAACTGAATTGCAGATATCTTTAATTGCAATTCGAGATATCTACAATTGAATTTCGCCTAGTCAAAATGTCAGTTCAAGATATCTTCAAATCCTCCTAATTCAAGATATCTATATCTTCCTTTTTGGATATCCTTAATTGAGTTTTGACTAGGCGAAATTCACTTGCAGATATCTGTAACTGGAATTACGACTAGTCAAAATGACGTTTTAGATATCTCATACTGGAGTTATGGATAGTCGAAATGTAATTGTAGAAATTGTAATTGTACAATGACAATTGTGGATATTCGAGCCGAGCTATTATATGTTAAATCCGCTTGCCATACTAGCGTGTAGGTTAGCGATCGCAGCCAGATGATGACTTTCAGGTCAGCTCTACCTCATCCCCGAAAACGATTTGGTCTTCATGTTCATACGTAAGAACATGGGGATCCGCCCACTTCAGGAAGTGTCTGCTGCTAGCACCACCCCTTTCAGGAAGTGTCTATGCTGCTAGCACCGCCCCGAGGCTAACACACACCCACTTTCTCCACGTAAACAGAGGAGCAGCAAACGGTAAAAACACTTTTACTTTAGCTTTGACATTAAGTGGCTTCTCTCACAGCTAATCTACAAAGTGACAATACCTTTGTTTTTTGCTCCATACAATGTCTTCTAAGTGGCGTAAATGTGTATTTGGCTGTGAGAGATTTAAGAGTTGGTTCAGCCTTCCTAAAGAAGAGCCTACTGGTCAGAAATGGTTGGAGTTTATTTTCACGACAAAGCAGCCAGTAGCTTTTTATCTGTCAGTAGAAAAAGATGGGGGAAGGAGAATATAAGTTCCAATTTATTCCCCTACTTTTCTCATCTTTTTTAATATTCCCCCCCTCCACATTTTTTTTCTTCAGCCGTGACAGGTGAACCAGTACCTTCTACTGGTAATAAATCATTAATACTATATTGTTACACCATACATTTATTTTAATTAATTCAATGAAGAACTTTGTATTTCATTTCTTGTCATAATTATTACCAACTTGTACAAGCTTCAATTCTTTCTTTATTAAGTCTATTTTTCTGAGAAATGCTAGCAAAATTATTATTCAGTATTATCACATTAAATATTTAACTGTTTTAATATAAATCACAGTCCTTCTCATCCAGTGGCCACAGCAGGGTTTTATTAAATGTACTTTGTTTTAGTAGTTTACAAAGCTAGCTCAAGAAATCACATAAATAAAGATGCATAGATCCAAGTTACATTTTTTTTCCAGCTGTAAGTCACCGTGCATCAATAACACATACCACTAAGAGGAGAAAAGTGGTGATGGTTTGGATATGGTCCTGTACCAATATAAGCTAAAATGTAAGCAGTGAAATGAAACATAACTTAATGTTAATATGGACAGGCAGTGATGAATAGTGTGTATTTTGGTCACTACATCTGACAGAACATTAACACATACTCATAGAACACTGTTTTCTCCTCATTTATTTTAGTACATTTATTTATTTATTTTATTATTTTTTTGTCATTTATTTGATAAATTGGAAATATTGAGATGTTGAACCCCTGGTATAAACATCACCATTTGCCATCTCTGAAAAACCAGAACAACAAAGTTCAGTGACAAACTGTTTTTATTTGGAGTCAGTGCTGACTATATTTAACATGTGGGGCTTGTTGTCACCTACAGTAATTTCTGCACAGAGTTGAGGAACTTTTATCCCCCCGAGAGAAAGCAACCGATATATTCCCTTTTCAAATTAAACACATCTACATGTTTCACATCGACACTCAGATTAATAAACACATCAGTGATCGCCACAAACATAAAGTGCTCGTTCTGAAGGGCGGGCCTGTGGAATAAGTCAGCCAATGAGAGGACAACGTGGTGAAAGGAGTCAGCGGAGGAGGTCGGATACATTGCGAGGATTCAGGCGAAGTTCTTTTTCAGGAAGTTGATGAGGCCGTTGGTCGAGGAATCATGGGAGCTGACCTCAGAATCGTCCTTGAGCTCAGGTTCGATCTTCTTGGCGAGCTGCTTCCCCAGTTCAACACTATTCCACAAAGGAAAGAAGTAGGAAATGATTTACTACAGATTACCTTAACAGACAGAAATAAGTAACTGTTGCAAATTAATTTGTTAAATTAAAGTAAACCTGAAATTTGATTCAGTATTTTATAATTGAATGTGTTGCATCCGATTGAAAGTTGTAGAGTTCAGTTCCAAACGGAGGCTGGGGAATATATGGAGGCATAAATTAATATTAGTGCTTTGTCTGGAGACCTCCTTTTCTCAACAAAAATCCAAAACACGTATCCAAGTTTTGCCTGCAGTATCGTATACAGGCCACTTGAGGGCAGGAAGAACCAGCTGTGAGCACCATCAATTGAACCATTTAGATCAAACAGTTCAGGGGCAACAGTAAGACAAACAGACACAACAGACAAATAATAACATAGTAATATAAAAATATTTTCAACTCCAAATTTTCTTACACATTTTAGACAGAAAAAGTCAAATTATGCGATTAAAAATATTTACATCCACCAACTATCCTTTAAAACGATCTGAAATTTCTTAAGAAAATGAAATGCAGTTTAAACCATGTCTCAATTTATCATTTACAAATGTAAATTACAACTTATAGATCACAGGGGATCAACAAATACACTAAACATTGAATAACAGGCAGAGTTTGGTAAACCTGCACTTCAGACATTTCAAAATGTTCATATTTGTTCAGGATGTTAACTTTTTATAGTGTAAATAACAGTAAAACAACATGAAAATGTATACATTTACAAAGAGGAAAAACTTGAAGTTGTGAGTATGTATTGTTATTATGACAGTATTTTACTGACTCGACCCACGAGAGACTAAATTGGTCTGTATGTGGATCCTGAACTAAAAACATTTCAAAACTTTCAACTCATCCCAAAGGCCAGACTGGACCCTTTGACGGACCGGATTTGGATCCGGGGCCGCACGATTGAGACGTCTGGTTGAGTTGAAAGGTTGTTTTAAAGGTAGGTTTTCTGTATTTAACTACAAACCCTGTTGGTGGAGTAGTAAAGCTGTACCATTGTTCACCATTGTCGCTGTCTTGTGACGAATGAATGCTACGGGTGAGAGGCTGCTGTTTATTCTGGTCATGTGATGATGACGTAGGTGTGAACACAGGTTTTATTTGCGTAGACTCGTCCAGATGGATACGGAAACGGCATCGCAGTGCTTAATTTGTAAAGTGGGAGGTCCCGGAGCACAGAGGATGAGTAGCTCCGGTGCAAAAAAAAAAAAAAAAAAAAA
>JAPTYR010000026.1:23756778-23770530 GCA_029814505.1 Siphamia roseigaster | reverse complement strand
TTCATGTTGATATCATTATTAGTTCAGTAGTTATTCACTAAATTCTCTTTTTCGATAATGGTGTTTTTTTCTTTCAGATTGTCACCAAAATGTAATCATTTGTTCCTTTGACCATCCTCAACATTCCCTGAAAATTTCAGCAAAATCCATCCATAACTTTTTGAGTTGTGTTGCAGACAGACAGACAGACGGACAGAGAAACAAACGTCGGCAAAAACATAACCTCCTTGGCTGAGGTAATCAGAGTTCTGTTATCCATAAGGTATAGAAAATTTTAAGCATTGAAAGTTTAGAAGGAATGGGTATTTCTGACTTTGCATCACTACCTGACACATTAGAGTGAGATCGTCGATTAACTGTTTACATCTCTAGTCAGAATGGTATGACTTAATTCACTCTCTCCATTTGCATAATTTCACTGATACTGTTCGACAACAAATTGCAACTTCCTTAAATTGTAAAATGGTGTAAATTGTAAACACTGGTGACATGTCCAGGGTGTTCCACACCTTCGCCCATAAGTAGCTGATAAAATGAATTAATGACTCTTTTAAAATGATGGCAAAATTCAATTTGGATTTTAAAAAAGTTGAAAAATAAAATGGCAAAAAATAATTTTTCATTTACTTAATATATTTACTTCACAAATTGAAAGGGCTACAACTCGAAGTAAGAGGATCTCACTTTCACAAAGTGTTAGTCATTAAAAACTGAGAGGATAATTATGCAATTTTTATTCACAAACATGCTCCTAAATGCATTTTACGGTATACACACAATTTTTGTCACGAATGCAAGTGAAACTCCCAACAATCATTAAGTGATACAGATTGAGGGTTTTCAAAAAGAAAACTAACAAGCCAAATCAGTTGCAGCCCAATAATGAATACCACTAATCCTTTTTACTCATAAGCAACAGATGAACTCTGAATCCTCAAATATTTGATGCTATTAATCAATAGACTTTTTGCATGACTCAAATACAAACCCACTGATGAGGCTTTGGTAACCGTCGACTGACCACTGGCAAAGTCTTCCAAACGAAAGAACACAAAGGCCCCATTCATTGCACTGTCTCCTTCCAACTGGGTTTTCAGAGGTCATTTAGAGAGTCAAATAACAATATTTAACACTGAGCCTGAGCCTGGATGAAAAGGGAGGAAAGAAGTGAAGCAAGCAGCACATCGCCTGCCTGCACACCGGCTTGTTTTAAAGCATCGGTGCTCTGTGTGGAAGCTTGGCATCCATTAGCATAACACTAAAAGATGCATGGTTGGTCCCTGGAGTCTTGTTTCTTTTGAGATGGGAGGAAGCCATTACAAACATCCATCTGTAACAGGGCTGCTCACATCATGCCAACCCGAGGGAGAGCTGAGCATGAAAAAGCAAAGCGACAGCAAAGGTCACTGAAAGACAGGCGCGATCTTAAGGCGAAAAGGTCGACAGTGCCAGAACACAGCTCCTTTTTCGGGAAGCCACGGTGTCTTTTTAATGTATTATTAATGCGTCCCGCCCCATAAATAACTGCCCTTTGTAGATAATTTGACATCACCGGTGCAAAATCCTAGAGTGTGGTTTTTCTCATTAGCGTGGGTGGATGGATAGTGTTTCCTCTGTCGGAGAGGGCGTATGTTGAGATTAAAGGTGCTTATGGTAATTGAATCCTAACACTGATTCAGTGAAGAGTGTAGTTCACAGAGTACAGCTGAAATGAGCTGTAGGTTCTGCTCACAAGGTTATTGTTTTAAGTGATATATATATACTGTTTATATTGTTTTAAACTGCCCTTATTAATCATAGGAGAAATTGACCATGACTACGTTTTTTTTAGAGGGTGAACAAGAGTGTCTCTGAGAAGAATGACCCCCCAAAGGAATTGCCCGACAATTTTCTTTCTAAACAGGAGTCATTCGGAGCCAACAAACAATTCAAAGTGCCTTCATTCCAGCACGTTCGTTAGTAGTAAATAAAGCTAATTAAATAGTCTGAATTTCTTCACACAAGGTGGTTATAGAACATAAAAATGAACTTATTAACCAAAAGCTGAAGTTGTCTGTAAACAAATTTTCATTAATAAAAGCCATGCACTGGCAGTGAAGAGACCTCGTACCAAATGTCAACACATTTTCAATCGTACCAAAGCAGTCTGTGCAGTGCTCATCTCCTTCCTGCCACCATCTGTACATTATTGCTGTAAAACACCCCCTTGGTAAAAAGAACAATAACCCCCAGGTGGCCACTACTTGCTGAAAATGGCATGTTTTGATCAAGACACACATCTTTTTATGTTCTATTTTGCTCTGTAGGGATTTAGTCATTTTAATACTATAAAGTGATCATCTGTACATGTTCGACCAAAACAAGTTCTTTCCTGACACTATTGCATAAAGGTACTGCCCCAGAATCCTGCACTTGGAACTAGCCAAACAGCCATATTTGAGAAGATTAATGAAGAATGCAAGGCCTATATAAAATATTGGTACAGCTCTAGCAAAGTGTGGAGGCACAGAGACAGATGTACTAATGTTCAGTGGCTGCAACAAAATATATTTTAGACATCTAAAATAATTATAATTTTTGTTTCCTTGCTTGGTAAGGTTGAAGAGGACTTTGCCAGATGGTCAACTTTAGCCCTGTCTCTTGCTGGCAGGGTGAACCTTATTAAAATGACTGTTTTACCAAAGTTCCTTTATCTTTTTCAGCATATCCCCAAAAAACTTCTTTGCTAAATTGGACAAATCAGTGTCGAAGTTTCTTTGGGCCAGTAGACCTGTGCGCACGCAGAAAAAGATATTGCTGCTTCCTAAATGAATAAGGGGTCTTATCCTTGTCATTTTTATTTATTTTTGCATTATTACTGGGCAGCTAACATTCACAAACTGTTATATTGGACTGACAAATCTGTGACCGATCAGCCTGACTGGGTCCAAATAGAAATCTCTTCATCTCAGACCTCATTGAGGGCATGGGTGTGCTCTCCACTTTCTGTATTAACCACTGATGTAAGCATTAATCCAGTCAAACAGTCCCTAAAAATTTGGTGGCAATTCAGGAAGCAATTTGGCCTACGAGACTGCTCTATTTATGCTCTTCCCAAAACAAACAAAATTAAAACTGCAAGCAGCAATATATCGGGACCAAAATCTATGGGAACAAGACCTAGGGCTAAATCCTGAAGACCAACAGAACAACATCCTTGGGTTAGTACATAATTCCTCTATTTGTGCCCAACATGGGTTAATCCACTGCAAGTTCATACACAGGATCTACTATACTAATCATAGATTGTTGAAATTCTATCCCAATGTTACCGAAACTTGTAATAGATGCAACCAATCCCCTGCTGATGTTATGCACATGTTTTGGACACGTCAAAAGCTGGTAGACTGGTAGGCATCCATCAGTACAATGGAGAAGACATCCATCCATCCATCCATCCATAAAGCCATCTATCCATCCATTTCATCCCCTTTTCTTTTCCCTTCTTTTCACTTGAATTTTTTAGTTTATTCCATGTGTGTGTGCGTGCGTGTGTGAGAGAGGGCAATGAGGGTGGTGGGTAGCTGGTTGGGGGGGATGTTCTGAAAATGGTAAAGCTAAAAATGTGAGCATTTTGTGTTTCATGGGGTTTTTTTTTCCCAGTCACAGTCTGAAAAGCTGTATTGGTGTTGCTCAATAAAGAAATTATACCCAAAAAAAACAAAAGAAAAAACAAAACTTCATAACAGGACACAGCCAAAGTGTTTTCCAATTACCAGGTGTCAATAAATCATGGTCCAAGTAAAAATTAAAAAGAAAAAAAATATATATATATACACATCCTACAACACAGTAGTCAAATTAATGCAAGCAAAACCTGAAAGAACAAGGTGTAGAAAGAAAAAAAAAAAAAAGATTTTGGTTACAACAAATGGTAAAAATGAATGGGGATTCAATATACTTTGTTAACAATGCCTTCATAAAGACTCCAAATGTTTAACAACTTTCCTGTCCAAAAATCACTTCAGAAGGTTCATCATAGCACTCATCCACTTGTGTTTTTATGCACTGAAAGCAGATCCAGAAGGCATGGTGAGTAGAGCTGCACGATATTGGAAAAAAACTGACATTGCAATTGTTTTTAACCCTGCGATATTGCAATATGAAATCGCACCAAGTCTTTGTTACTTCCGCCAGGAGGTTATATTTTTGCCGGCGTTTGTATGTCTGTCTGTGTGCAACATAACTCAAAAATTTATGGATGGAATTTGCTGTAATTTTCAGGGAACGTTGAGGATGGTCAAAGGAACACATTATTACATTTTGGTTAACAATCTGAAATAAAAATACCCCACCATTATCAAGAAATATATTATGGCGAATCACTACTGAAGTAACACTGCTATCAATGTGAATCCATTTGCTATGGGTATGTTTTCATGGTCAAGGAATCTAAAGATAGAGACAAAATTGTAATTTTAGGTGTAAATCCCAATATGGGGAGAACTGAGCTGCTTGGCGGAGGTCTGCAATCTCCGAGTGCTTTACTAGTTTTTGATTTATTCTTGTTTGTTACACATTTTTCAATATTGTTACCAGTAATTCACTCCATGTGCAGGGGCGTGGTCTGCTTCAGCACACTGATTAAGAATGATTGTGATTGGTGGATCGCAGTCAGTGTCAGGTACCCAGAAGGAAATTAGATGAGAAACTGCTAGATTCATTTGCCTCCGACATTGCTGGACCTGCAATATGACTATTGCACACACACATGGCAGTGTCAATGCTCCAGTGATATATTGTGCAGCTCTAATGGTGAGACAAAAAAAATTCAAATTTTCAACTTTTGCCCTTAAGAATTTTCATTTTCTCTACAGAAGCACTTTCCCGCAAAAATCACCCCAATCATTCCAAAATGGTTGTTTCTTTCCAAATAGAGCCATTTCACTCACTCATCTAGTAAAGGTTCCTGATTTTTGGTACGGCATCAAATCTTGAGGAAAAAATAAAGTTCTAATGTTAGTTTTGCCACCGTTGTTGAATATGACAGTACATGACATGTTACACCTCTGTTGGTTGCTGCTGCTGTTGATGTAGGGCAGATAAATATCATTATGAGTTTTGATTTTTGGGTAAAACTACAAAAGTATGGTACAGATCTGTGCATGGACAACATAAGATGAGGAATCCCCATGACATTATATTTGAATTGGGGGATTTGTGTGTTGATCCCAGCTTACATTAGTAACACTACTGTGGGCTCATCACAGATTTAAGGTCCATGGTCATTACACGAACTTCAGTGAAAGACCACTGTTACATTTAGGAGAAGGGGCCGAGGGTAGACCGGAGGCACAAGACAGATCAAATCAATTTGAAGACTTCCCTTTTCTAAAAAAAACATCCCAATTTTTAAAATCCGATTTTGATTTAAAAATCAATAAATCATGCAACCCTATCTCCATGATTCTCCAAAGTGAAAGATTGTCGATATCTGTGCGATACATTACCATTAACCTGACAACATGGTCAACCACGCACCTACAAATGATCAAAGACTAAGACGTGGAGTGATTCCAACCTTCTATTTTTATTTTATTTTATTTCATTGTATTTTATTTTGTGTTTTATTTATTTTTTTAACTGCACCTGTAACTGCGGGATAATGGGGGGTCTAATGTAAAGCACTTTGTGAAACATGCTCCATGTATGAAAAGTGCTATAAAAATAAAGTTTGATTGATTGATTGATTGATAATCAAAGCTGAGAGTGAATCCAGTCTAATCTACGATCTAATATCTGACATAACAAACATCTGGGACCCGAGACAATACAACCGTGCTTGAATAATAAATAACTTGGACTCAATTCAAGAGGAGTTGCAGTACATATCTTGGATACGGTGAACTTTTCCGTGCACTTCAGGGTTTTCCTTCCTAGAATAAGTGCAGAGAATTTTCTAGAGCTCTAAAAAGAAAAGCTGCAATATTAGAACAAATGGTGTTTTTAGGTGTATGTATTATATTTTTTTCCAAGCATTAAATGATTATTATTCAGTGGTGAAAGGTCAATGTCACAAAACAATTGTCTATACCTTGACTGAATAACAGAAAGAACTGCACTAACCCATCATGCAACACAATCTTAAAACCTTTGTTTGAAGAAAATACACTTTTTGATAGAGTTGTTTATTATTCATGTAATTTTAACTCCTTCCTTCATCCATAACTACACTTTTTTTTTTATTTTGGCTTTGTAAATAATTTAATAATCCACTGTGCATCAGAAGAACAGGGTTTAGAGTACATTAAAAATAAGTTTCCCCGCACAAACCTGAGAACAAGCCTTCATTTACAACTTGATTTTGCATGGATATTTTCTTCTACTTTTGCACAGGACCAGTATTAAGCCTTCAAACATGAATTAATAGTAATGTAACATTTATTGTGATGAGCAGTAACATCAAGAGGCCTTATAGTTCAGATTGCAGATCAGTGGTCAGGTTATTTTTTTTTTTACATTTCCCACTGGCCTGGCCATTTCACATGTCTTGTGTCATGAAATAATGATACATGTGTAAGTGAAGCAGAAATATTGGATCAATCAATCTGCAATCTGCATGATAGTCTCACATCACTTTTTCTCGGATTGAACCTCAGTATGGTGGTACTAAAAACAGGATCTGACAGCACCTATACAAACAGATATCTCAAAAGACCATTTGAGATCAAGTGACAGCATAAGTGGAAAATTAGCTGTGTTCTAGAAGGTTAGAGAAGCAGCTTTTGACCTGTTTGATTCCCCAGACCTGCAGAGCAACTGCTGGCTGATGTGCTTTGGAGTAGGGGGGGCTGATATGGCCAACAAAAAAAAGATTTTTTTTTTTTTTTAATTTTCCAATTATAATCTGAAAATATCCTTTAAAATGCGATTTTTTTTTTTTAAATAAATGCTGTAAAATTACTTGCTTACCAGGACATCTCTGGATAGACATAACATAACACAACAGCTCAGTTTGTTTTTACAGTGCTTCATACATGGGGGGTATGAGGGGGTATGTACAGTACTTGGGGTAGCGGCAGTAGTAATATATGAGTGTGTGGTCCATAACTAACATAACCAATACTGCCGTGAAACCTAACATGCTTTCAACATCCAACTCCCCTCTTCTGTTCCTCTATTATACAGTGGATCTTATAAGAAATGTTCACAACTTCTAACCTGTATCCAATGGACCCTTCCTCCACATGAATTTGTCACGTTTACCCTCCCTTTATGGTGCCCCAGCTTGCATATAGCGTTATTTTGATCAACAGTCTTGTCAAAACGGAACCATTTCCAGGCTAGTGATGTGGACCCACGTTTCACTATGAAATCATCCACTGAGTTGGGAGACTCCTACATATTTCCTCCATGTGACACAATGTTGTGCTTCAGGTCTGGCTGAGTCACCACCAGACTGAATCCTGGTCCGCTAATTGGCTTCTGAGGCATGATTTCAGCCAATGAGGACTTTCATACACTTCTCCTTTACCATCTGTCACTGGTTGTTTGCTTTTTGAGACAGTATGAATACTCGCCCACCTCTACATCTGAGAAAGGCACTTAATGAACCATTTCCTCCCTGGGTACCTGATACACCAGCTCACTGCTCCTAATACTGTAGTTTGTAGTGTGTTCCAGCATGTTCAGCTACTGATGGGTTAAAAGCAGAGGATTAATTTTGATGTCTGTTGCCTGTCAGAGTGTATTAAATATAATGACAAAAATAAAGATTCTTCTGCTTCTTAAATGACACAACCAATAACATAGATTGATCAAGAGTTGTGTTTGACACATATGCGTACACAACTATAAAGCATGAATATTATAATCCACATGAAAGTATCATTGATAGATTGAATAAACCAAAACTGAAGGTGCCTGAGACACAGGAATGTCCCCAAGTAAATATAACAGCTATATTTAACTAAAGTCAGGCTTTTTAAAGATGACTGACAGCATTTAACTGAACATTGGAAGGAATCCTATCCATTAAGTTTAAATTTCTCATAAAAATAGTCAAAGATAGTGTCAATGACACTGTGCTCATCCGGAACATGTCTTAATTGGCAACCTAATTATGCAGAATTTCACAAAACAAATGAATAAGTTGTGTGCCTATGGTTGAGATCTGCCTAACAAGCCAATCAGAATGGAAATCGGTTGAGAAATAAGAGAGGAGATACGATTTTAGTGATGACCCCATGTGGAGCTTCGTTAGCTTAATTAACTACTTATTTATGCAAATTTCACAAAACAAATGAATAAGTTTTGTGCCCATGGCTGAGATCTACCCAACAAGCCAATCAGAATGGAAATCGGTTGAGAAATGAGAGAGGAGTAGTGATTTTTGCGGATTGTGGACGACGACGACGACGGACGCATCACCACGGCATAAACTCATCCGGATGAGCTAAATATACAATAAATAATAATAATAATGGTTATTCAATCAAGTACTAACTTCTGTTTGTATTATGTGACTAAAACAGTGAAAAGAAAACATGGAATAAATATAAGGATCGCTTTTTTTCAGTACAATGACATAGATACTGATGTAAGAATGGAAGTGATTTTGGTTATTATCAAGAAAATCAACTGAAATTCAACTCTTATGAGCTATTTTTGTTGTTATCATTATACTTGTCCAAATAAATGTACCTTTAGTTGTAAAAGGCATTAAAATGAACAAGAAATTTAAGAAGAAAAAAAGGTGGTCTAATAATTTTTTCCACAACTGCAACTTAAAATAGAGAGAAAAGTGAAATATGACAGTGATACAGATGTTATGAATTGGACAGGAAGGAGTGATGAAGTTCGAAGGGATTTTGCAGGAGAAGAGAACGTTCAGGGGCCCAACGTAAAAACAGCATTTACGATAAAAGCTAAATAACTAATATGACTGAACATATTCACTGTAAACCTCTGGAGCAAACCAACCAAAGATTCAGCTCTTAAAAACAACAACTACAGGCAAGTCACAAAAAAAAACAAATCTTCTACTAACAAAGACAAGATGCTTCTTCAATCACCATGGTAACAGTAATAGCACTACCCAGACAGCATCAGTAATGAATGAAGAATCTGTTTGCCTGCACAAAGCCTTGAGATGAAAACCTGATTACAACATACATTAAATAATGAAAGCACATAAACACACACACTTCTACACTAGCAAGTATTAAACACCTTTTAATGATAGTGATGAAAAAAATAATATTTATGGCATGACTTCTGTCAACAATGGGTATTTTTCAGTGTCGTCATTAGTTTCAGATTGTTTGACATTTGAGGGTTTCTACACAAAGAGGTCACTGATGTATCTGACCAGCAGATTTCCTGGAATTACAAAAAAACTTTAAGAGGCAATCGCATTGTATTATTCAGTTTTTACAAATATGACAGAACCCTGAAACAAATAATATACAAAAATTGAAAGTGGACATTGAGAAAGGAAGGAAATGTCTAGTGTTAAACAAGTTTTGAGCAATTATAATAACTTTTTTTTCCAGGACGTAAACATAAAAAAACCCTTAGTTTATTAGCATGATACAATTATTATTATTTTTTTTTTTAGATTAAACCCCACCATGTGGGCACCAGAAGGGTTACATTTGGGCTGCATGATGTGGGTTTGTCTGCAGTTTTCATGATGGCCCCACATGTTTGCCCAAATCAGAATCAGAATCAATACCAAGTACAATGAAGTTGAGGTAGACCTCTCAGGTTCAGTGCAAGAATATAAAGACAGACAACAAATATCAGTAAAACAACAGCAAATATCAGTAAGCATTAAAAAATAAAAAGTATTTCAAACTAAGATATTTGTAATACATTGAATTTAAGTAGTGCAAATAATACGAGAAGTAGTGCAAGTGACATGAAAGGTAAATATTGCAGAATAAATAGTGTGTAAAAATAAATAATATGAGTTGTGATTCTGATATGGACAAACATATGTGGGGTCAACATAGAAACCCACATGGGACCCTTATGTGCAGCCCAAATGTAACCCTTCTGGGGCCAAAATGGACATGCTGGCTGGGAAACAGGAGTTGCTACAAGTGGGTAATTGCCTTCTGCACAATATTATAAAATGAAGCCTTTTTCAGGCAGCAGGATATGTGCATTAAACTAATATCATATCTAAACATTTTCAGGTCAAAACCCAAAAGAAAAATTTGGTGTGTTCTCTGGACTCATAAACTGCTTTTAATCTACAATTTTACTGGTTATTCCAATATCAAACCATTGCCTCTGAAGGCCACTTTTTGTTGAATTTTTTTTGTCTTGTCGTATGTTTTATGTCATATCTGTCTAGTTATGCCATTTTCATCTTGTTGCATCTTTTAAATCTTCTTACATCTCATATAACTGAGGCCTCTTCGCTAAATTTCTCACGTCTTTAAGGTCAGTATTCATTAACTCTTCCAGAGATGATTTCTGTTTTCATGCGATACATGAATCAACATATTATATACATTCTCCCAATGGAAAATGCCATAAAAACAGCTTGGTGACCCATTTTTGGCCCCCTTCCTGAGTTAAGGAAACACAGTCATAATCTAAGTGTTGACAATGAGCCAAAACAATGAAACCAAATCAGTCCAATGGAATTCAAACATCAATCTTCACTGTTTTCATTATTTTCCTACACTTTTCCAGATAAACATATAATAATGCAGATTCATGATCATGTCTGGTGAACTGTTTTTAGTCACTTTGTAATCTTTAACCCATTAACCCATAAATACTTTTGTGGTAGTTCCCAAATGAATTTTTCTCTCTGTTTATAATATTTCCTGAGTTAACACCATTTATGGTATTTTGTATTTTGGGAATTCCCACTGAAAATTAAGTATTTTTCTTATATTTAATTAACAGATCATGTAGATATTCATGAAAGCTCACATTAAAGTTGAGGGTTGTTACATCTAAAACAGACACAATTGAAGAAAAAAAATTATTTTTCAGCAGAGATATCACTAATTGAACATAAACCAAGTGTCTCCATCCACTGTCACTGATCAAATTGAATGGGTTTTAATGGTGAATCAATGTTGTAGAAGGTGATAGTGTTTCCATGTTGACTACAGAGCTTCTGAACGTCCAAATGGGTCGTATCTGATGACCATGATAAGATGACAAACTGCATTTTACGCCAATTATTTACATGTATTAATAAGACGAATGGATCAACAGGGATTAAACAGCTAATATCCAATCAAAATAAAAGTTTTTGGTTGAAAGTGGATGTTTGGGTCTTTATGGGTTAAACATACTAATACGATAAATGTCCCTCCTGTATTTTGTGCATTCAAGTTTTGACTATCTTACTATTCATGAGTGCCAAAAATTAGTAAAAAAAAAAAAAACATTCAACATAAACTCAAATTGCACTCCAGAACCTGTACCTGAAGCCTTTTATTTAACATCTGAAGCACATACACACTCATTCACACACCAAACACACATGGACATCAGTCACCCACCAGCTCCAGCGGTAGCGGCAGGGGCAGATGTGGCAGCGGCCCCGCCTTCAGCTGCTGCTGCAGAGGCTTCAGTTGCAGGAGCAGGTGTTGCAAAGGCATCTGAGGTTCATACAAACCCCAGCAGAGGACAGAGAAGTCCCGAGACAGAATCAGATGAAGAGGAAAGACACAGAAGAGGAAAAAGAAAGCAAGGCAAGACACTTGATGAGGAAAAGAGATATCCGAAAAGTTGAAGGCAAAAGTTTAGAGCAGAAATTAATCAGCACTCGAAATGAGCAGAACAGTAGCTGCAGCATTGATATGTGACATTAATGATCGACAGGTGAACGGACACATGAGAATACAGACAGGAGGCGCTACATCAACGTTTAATCTATTGCACAAGGAGCAGAATAAGCCTAAAATCTACGTTAAAAAAAGCAGTGATAAAAGTGTTACAGCTGCCATCGGTAGCTGTAGCCATGTGAGAGGGTTTGATAGATTTGCTTTTCACTGGGGTCTAAGAAAAGCATGGTGGCCTATCAAACAAGACGCATGTGGAGAATGGGTGTGGCAGTATGTTTTTGTGCAAGCCGAGGGTGAGCGTGTTGCGGCTTTACAGAATTACATAATGCAATAATGTCTGTAAGCAAGAGCATGTAGGATATTTGAGGAAAAAAATACAGTGCATGTAGTTTTTACAATGCGGTCCTGCAAGTTTTATTTCTATGTAACAATTGAGTTGAAAATGATGGAGTGCAATCGTGCATCAGTAAAACGTTTGGCGTGATGCAGCTTTGCTTGCAGGACACAGAAAAGCTACGTTCTGTCTACGTGTTTGAGCATGCAGTCGTCTACGTTATCATACTGTGTGATGAGCTTTAGGACGGAGCTTTCCAGATTCATTTCACTGTGAACCCTCTGGAAGCCCACTGACCTCCCAACAGATCCACATTGGCGGCGCCAGGGGAGGTGGCGGCAGCTGTGCTAGTGGGAGGAGCTAGAGAGACTCCGGGTTCTGCGGCTGGAGTGGGCGTTGCTGCTGCAGAGGAAGGGGCGGGCTCTGCCGTGAGGGTGGGTTCAGATAGCAAGGAATCGCCCATTTCTGCGAGTACCAACGGGGTGTTTGAAATCCGCAAATAAATGGAGCAAAAGAAACCCCCGAAAAAACAGCAACCAAAATAACGGGTAGGAGTCACCGTTACCATGACAATAAGCGAAAAAGAAAAAAAAAGAAGAAAAAAAAGAAGCCAATCCAAGTACAAATCAAACCCAATTAAGATCATTTGTTATTGACAGAGAAAAGTAAAAATCCAAATTAAAGTTTTAAAATTATCCAACGCCATTTGATCAGAACCAATAAAGAATAAAAAAAATTCAACACCAACCAAAATGGCCCCCGTTGTAAACCAAAAACAGACAATGAAGTATGTGAAGGGGAGGGGAGAGAGAAGGCAAAGAGAAACAGAGAGACTACTCAGACTAAAGAGAACAGCTCGAGGACACAAACAGGGAGGTAACAGTGACATTGGTACATTATGGTCTACCTCTGAGTCTACTGGAGATAAAATACTGACAATGTCTGCTGGTCAGTCTTGTTCAACAGTTGGTTAACAAAATAAATCACACTGAGGTTACACGAAGGATGTCTGCACTAGTTTGGACAAAGCAAAACTGGGAGGAGAGCTTACCTGATCCGAGAAGGTCTACAGTAGCAGAAAACAAAGGAAACACAAACAATAGACATGAGCTGTATACCTTCAATTATTTTAGTTCAACAACGAAAACAAATGCATGATGTATGTAAATGTTATTCTAAAGTAATTGGATTATTTATGAGTTACAGTGTTAAAGTAAACTAGGAACGGAGGAAACACTTCAATAAAGTCATTGTGATTGAGAATCTGAATCAGTCACTTTATTGTCATTGCAGAATAAACAAAATAAGAAGAAAATGTGGCATCTCTGCATTAAAAGTAATTAATAAATGCTAAAAAACAAAAAAAAATATATTTTTAAATTTTTTTAATTTTTAATTTTTTTTACTTTCTCTGTGTATGTGTGTGTGTGTGTGTTTATGTATGTGTGTGTGGGTATGCGCGCGCTCCATGTGGGTGGGTGCGTGCACGCTCCGTCGGTGTGTGTGTGTGTGTGTGCGTATGTGTGAGTGAGTGAGTGTGTGGGAGAGAGAGAGAGAGAGTGGGCACACGCGAGTGTGCGTGTCGGTGTGTGTGCGTTTGAATGTATATTCTGTTCTATG